>JAQPZY010001330.1:1800000-2144645 GCA_029931535.1 Margaritifera margaritifera
TGTGCTGTTGAAATAAGATATAATTTGAGAGGAATTGTTTTTTTTTACATTATTCATTGGAATTACTAAAGTGCTCATTAAGTTTTGGATTAATACATAATTTTGGAATTTATGTGAACTCATTGAAATACATTCTGGATAACATCTTTGTAGTGCATCAGGACATTCAAGGCTATTGGAATTCATTCAGAACATTCTATTATTTTGGACTTGAGATTAGGACATTTAGGATTATTTGGAATTTAACTCACAAATTGTAAGTGTCTTTTGAATTTTCAATTTAATTGCATGGTAACAAATTGCTTGTTGATTTTACTTGATTTAACTGGCTTCACTTTCTTTCTGTTACATGGTTTAAGACCTAAAGTCGTAACACATGTATTGTATCCAAATACAATCTGATGTTGAAGAATGAAAAACAGATTTGAAAGAATATGTTGATTAAAAAGTGGTTAATGATATCGGTCTATAAAAAGATAGTAATGGCAAATTAAACAAAAAAGTTGAAACGTGTGAAGAAAGATTTAACTGGTTTGAAACCAGGGTTTACAACGAAATGACTTGCAAGAGGGAAGAAATAAGAAAAGCTCTTACATTAAAACAGAGATTAGCGAAAACATAAAGACATTAAAAACTGATTTTAACGGAAATAGTTATATAAAGTCTGCTATACATGTTAGAATAAATTAATTTATAAAGGAAACCGATAATAACGAAAAGAAGTTTGAGAAGAAACTAAACTACTACATGGATGTATATTACTTTACATGTTAGCATTGTACCAAGCCATGTTTATCCTGATGGTACGAAATTTCATGTGAATTATAGAGATGAAATTTTAATTGTTAAATAGATACAAATATCCCTATTTATTGTTAGTACTGAATACCATGAAAGAAATGTTGTTAGACGTGTTTAAGACTGAACCTACATAATAGACATTAGTTAACAGTTATGGATTGGATTATGTTCCATCACATTTTGCTGAATACTTGCTACAACACAGTAGATGCTATACAGCAATATTTCATTCAAATAAAATATGCACAATTTGTAGCAACTTGTATATTGTTTTAGGCTTTAATTTTCATTTTTTTTATACATTGGATTAGTAGTAGGCAATAAACGCGTTGCCTACTCATTCGATATTAAAAGATATCACGAACCAATTATTTATACTGTAAAAGAAACATGTATGTACTGTGTGGAAAATAACAATAATTTAGTAATTGAATAGTATAACAAAGAAGGATCTAATATGGCATGATTCAGTGTAACACTGCCAACATTGTTCAATTTTGTTCTTAGTAAATAGTAAAATGATTGCAGTCGGAGCAATTATTGGAGGAGCAATAAAACAGCATAGCATTTACAAGAAACAATGATCTTTTCATATTATTTGATTTGACACGATAAGCGTATTAACGTTTAATGAAAACAGATTAAAGACATGGTATTACTTGAATGAAAGATTGAGAAAACAAGGGTTGGTGACTCAAGCTTTCATCAAACTGGATGATGTTCTTGCGCCTTATGAATGTATTAACCATGAAAATAATGTAAAACTTGAAAAATCAAGACAGCCGAAAGAGCGTGCCTTTTAGCACAATAAATAGTAAATCTGTCAAGCACGCTAAATATATCAATTCTAAATGGCAAGAAAACTTATACCAAGGAATTATAAACCTTAGAAACATCGCTGTATCACAAAGCATCATTAATAAACTTTGCATTCTATCACCTAATGCAAGAATCTTTTTTCTATTTTAGTTTTGAATGCATCGATATCTGTTGTAAACTTTTGTTCGAAATTATTTCAATCTGTTTTATTCTTTTTTAAAAAGATTCTTTTTGTCTAGTTCATAACTACCACCTTGTACCATCATATTCCCAAGTTCTCAACCAACATATTGTTTTCTATCTGTTTTTAATTGTTCTATTCCGGCAGTAAGCACAGTTTTGAGAGTTGGTAAAGTCCGACCATTTAGCATTTTGATTTTGTCGATTAAATGAGTAATAGAAAAGTTATAAGTTCTCTTCATGCTGCCTATCATACACTCATTTCAATTTATTTTGTTCCTGTTGTCCTCTAGCATTCTGTTTCTTTCATTTAGAAATTCTTCTGTTGTACCTGTGAGAAAGTATTACTGTCAGCAGCTATCTTATCTTCGAGTTTTATTACACCACCTTTAAAATGATTAATGAAATTTTAACACTTGTGATTGTAAATTACTGTCCTCTTCCAGAGATTTCTTTTGTTTTCCCCATGTCACTCTCTAATGGATTTATATCGCTGTTTATCATTTGTTCAACAGGTTACAAGTCTTGGTGAATATTTGGTAGTTTATCAGCTCTTTTTTTATTGCAGTTTGCAATGTTGGTATAGATAAAGAATTAAATCTCCTTTTAAACAAATCTTGAGCATCTAAAATTTTGACCATGCTATATTCATCCTGTTTTTTGCAACTTTTGAATTTTGTTTCCTCTCTTAATACTACATTCTGTTCAATAGAAGATATTTTGTTATCTATTTGTTATCTCATTGTATTAATATCTTTCAAATTATCATCACCCAAAGTAAACTTGTCTTTGTACAAATTATATATGGCTGCATCAGTTGATTTTACGGGAGCACCTAAATTTCTAATACGGTGGTTATTAAGTTAAATTCATTGTTTATTGATTGATTTAGTGTTCGATCTTTCTCATCTGCATTATATAAGAATTTCAAACCAAAATCACTAGGACCTCTTAATGATATGTATCCCATCATGCCAGTATTATTTACTTCACGTGAAAAAAACAACATATATCACAACAATACCGTAACAATCTATTGCTCTTCCGTCTTCTGCATTACCATGATATTTAATCTATCTATTCTACCTCTTTGTAAAAGCTTGTAATGACAAATAACATTGTATGAAATAAAGTTATTATTACAAAAGTCGTAACAGGTAGAGACTATAGCAAATACGAATAATATCAATTAGAGGAATGTTTGGTGTTACTGATCAAATCGAGAAAAATGTATAAAGTTTAGGATTAAAAATCTACAAGCTGTATCATCTTATGTAGATTTCCGTATATATTTCTGGATTTAAATGCTGACAAAAATAGTGTTGTGGTTGGTTATGTACACTGAGAAATGTTTACTCGCATAGACGAGAACTTTTACATTGTGTTTCCAGCACTCGATATCAATGCTTTCTTCACTATGTTTCCAGCACTCGATATCAATGCTTTCTTCACTGTCATTATCAGCAGTCGCATCTTCGTTGGTTTTGTTCATGCAAATTTCAAGGTTATAGAAGCCACAAGGGAATAAAACAGTATGTTTTAATTCTTGTCATTCATGTGATAGAATATGTTGTATTGTATTTCAGTTCATTGGAAATATTATCATAGCAAAAAGTAAAATCTTTTCTCTGTAATGAAATGGAGTCATTACCATTTCTTTTGTCAATCGAATTGATACAATAGACTTCTATTTCAGGGTGTCCGTCCATTGTAATATAGCTTTCCATTGGTATATGAAAAGTTTATGTTACCGAGAATTAGAGCTTTTCGTTGTATCTTTAAACGCGCTTCGCACATGCTTCGTTACATACATTGTTGTAGCAATTATCGATTTATTGTTTCCTGTAATCTTCTCTAAAGAAAATTCTCCTTTAGTTTCTTTCTCTCCTCTAAAAGCCTTTTTTAGGTCTTTATTATTTTTGGCTTTCTGTGCTAATTAGCTTTTCAAGATTGCATTCTTTATCTCCTTGCATCTGTTGTACTAGGTAACTATGAAATTAAATCCATCATGATTGATCTCGTTATCGCTTATTGCACTACTTCCCATATCATCAATACTATTCAACTTACGGATGGCAAATGTTACTATCCCATCATGTTTTAAAACTTTGTTGTTTAATTCACATTTCCATGAATCCCTTAGTCCAAATTCTCATTAAAGTTGCACCAAACCTCCTAAAAGCCAGCGGGATGATAAATCTTGTTGCTATTACTGCAGTTCCTAAATCAGCAGCTGCAGCATCCATCATGCACAAAGCAGTCGGGATGCTAACCTCCTCCAAGTTTAAAAATACTGTTTTGTATTTCTTTTTGATACCTCTGTAATGTTCGATCAGTGTAACCAATCATTCTCAGTTTCCTTCATCTTTTACACACTACAATTAATATCTGTCGGCAGTGTAGAATTCAAAGGTGGTGCAGTTTGTGTTTTCTCTCCAATTTGTATGTATAAAGTAGACATTTTAGCTACCAGCTCACTATTATTATTATTATCATTATTATTATCTCACCTGCATAAGCTTGGTGGAATATAGTGGTCACATTTCCTATGGTATGGGCGGCGGCGGCGGCGGCGGCGGAAACATTGTTAAAGATGTGCGTTACAGTTTTTGAAAGTCATATATCTTCTACATCAGTTGCTGCATTCAAGTGAATCATTTTGATGGATATCACTATAGGTCTAAAGTTTATGTTAAATGTTTTATTATTATTATTAAAAATGCAAAACGTATATAGGATTCACTCCTTGCGTCCGCTTGTTCATCCGTCCGTCCTTCCTTTCTGGGCTGTAAGTACTATTTTACTACACGTTATATATTGATGCCATCTAGAGAAGAAGCTATGTAGAACCTGTAAGCCAACATGTATGCATATGCTCTCACTATGTATAGCGCAAAATGTGTTTATATATATATATATATATATATATATATATATATATATATATATATATATATGTATGTATATATATATATATATGTGTGTGTGTGCGTGTGTGTGTGTGTGTGCGTGTGTGTGTGTGTGTACTAGACTAGCACTGCTTACATTAACTTTGTTGTAACAGATTTGAATGTTCAATTGTACAGAAGACAGAATATGTGAACTAAAATTAATATCTACTTAGTATCTTGCTTAAAGATAAGAGTTACTTAGTATCTTGTTAAATATAATATCTACTTAGTATCTTGCTTAAACATAATATCTACTTAGTATCTTGCTTAAACAGAATATTTACTTAGTATCTTGCTTAAAGATACTATCTACTTAGTATCTTGCTCAAATATAATATCTACTTAGTATCTTGCTTAAACATAATATCTACTTAGTATCTTGCTTAAACATAATATCTACTTAGTATCTTGCTTAAAGATACTATCTACTTAGTATCTTGCTCAAATATAATATCTACTTAGTATCTTGCTTAAACATAATATCTACTTAGTATCTTGCTTAAACATAATATCTACTTAGTATCTTGCTTAAACAGAATATCTACTTAGTATCTTGCTTAAACAGAATATCTACTTAGTATCTTGCTTAAACAGAATATCTACTTAGTATCTTGCTTAAACAGAATATCTACTTAAAATAAGAACACTAGAAAACATAATGTTCAAATAGCAATATTAAAGCTGAGCACTAGAAATCTTAATGTTCAAATAGCAATATTAAAGCTGCTTCGACTACTTTTACAATGGAACTTTGAATAATATTTATTAAGAGACACATTTACTTTATCTAAGAATGTGCAGATTATAAGTACTGGATACATTTCGTTTAGAGTCGATATTTATCAACAGCCAGTCATGTCAACTCTTAATAGAAATCAAGTTGGTTTGACGATTTAGCTGAGTGTAAATATCCGCGTGCCTAGTTAGTTATCGTGCACCTCGAGCCCTTTCCTCCAAGCTTTTTCCACTCTTTTTTGGAATGACTGCATGGCCGAGTGGATCAGGTCGCTGGGGCCTGAGAGCTTGGCGATGGATGATGTTACTTGTGGCGCTGGTTCAACTTCTCCTTTTGTAGTTAATTATGACTCTAAGATTATATATATATATATATATATATATATATATATATATATATATATATATATATATATATATATATATATATTAGTGACAGAAATAATGTATGGCTTGGTATGTATGGCGTGATGATGAAAAGGAAACGTGTTTTGACAAATGCACCTAAAATGCATTTAAATGCATATAAATTAGCGTGAAATAAAACAAGGAACTGTACAGTTATGCAAAGAAGAGTGTTAATTCATAACAAGTTGGTGGTGCAATGCAAGGAAGAGTAATAGTTCATGACAATATAAAACTGATGTCGATACAAGTGTTTCCTTATAATGGAAGTTCCAACCTTATTCACTCATTGGTATTATGATGAAAAAGAAATTATGGATATGTTCAAGTTATGGACCATACGAACAATATTTCACTGTTTTCTTCAGAAAGACAGTAGGGGACTACCATTCATTTTATACTAGTCAGTGAATTAGTGGACTGTCTAATAGAAATAACTTTGATAATTATTTTTATTTTTTCGCTTCAGAACTTTTTTGTTCAATAGAGTATTGTGTTACTACTCCTCTATTTTCTGTGCAAAGGTATACTAAGCACTGCAGAACATAGACACTAAACAGCTGACATTACCGGAAGAAATCTTCTACTTCAGCCTGTTATACATTTTAGCTAGCCAACACATTTGAGCATAAATTAAAAAAGATAGTTTGCTTGTTCCGAGTGAATAACGGATATATTTCATCTCGTGGGTGAAAATCTCTAGTATTTTCACCCACCCACTCAGCGAATTATGTCCGTTATTCACTGGATACAAGTGAATATATTCTATGTAATAAACCTGCAACATTGTGGCCAATCATATAAAATGTCTCAGTGCTGAATATAGGCTACGGTAAACAATGAATAACAGTCTGTGGTCGGCTACTTTAACATAAAGCAGATTTCGTGATTAGAAAATAGATCTTAAGTGAGTTACATCCTTTCCTCAATCTGGCACTCAAGATTGTCCGCTGATAACCGCGTCACACTTCCGGCGATCGTGAGACCACAGAGAACTAGCATCCTCCATCTTACTGAATGTACTAAATCTCTGTACTTTTTACCCACGATGCACCGCGCTCATTAGTCTCGTTCCCTACTTCGTATACTCTCTGCTATGTACTCCGCTACACGACTAACTAATATGTAGACACAGATTTTAATAGTTACCGGCGTATAATATAGGCACCAGCGAATCAAGATTTGAACTTCACGAGTACCTATACAAAAGTATTTTGGAAGATCATCAGGTTCCGGTTTATGTTTACAACGAAAATGGCGGTAGTCAAAGTCAGCTACTTTTTATCCTTCTAGCTGCCTACTGTACATGAGTGGTATTACGTTCAAAACCCAGTCCAATATTCCAGAACCCATATCTAACACGCACCTCCTTTACCGAGCCCATACGCACATCGAGTTAATAATTACACACATTGACCGAACCCGTACCCTCATTGTGCATTATTATCATGTTTTGAACACAACAATTTATAAAGTATTAAAGAATAGCATTTGCATATGTATTAATGTAACTTTTTACTTCAATCTATTACTAAATAGCTATTAAAAATACTAGAATTATAATTAAATATGAATCGTGAAAATTTGTCTATCTCTTTAAAATTTCCAACTTAGTATCGGTGCGTTTAATTCCTTACAGGTACTTTTTGTGTTCCTTAACTTCACCTATATGCTAAACAGAAAATATTGCTTGCAGTGAAAAATGAGCATGTTTGGCTATTTGTGTGTTTGTTTATTTGTTTTTATGTGTGTTTGTTTCTTTACAGATATATTTGTTATGTAGGCATATGTTTGCGGTGACAATGATCTCAGCTAGCTAGCCGTGCCATGTACGGGTTAATCAACTAAGGACATGCTAATGACTTTATTACTATGAACAAAAGACTTTGTCACTATGACCTTGCAACACTTACAGGAAACAGTTGACTGCTGTTGGATCTAAAAAATGATTGATATGGTGCAGAAACTGTTCATATAGTGTTTCTATTTAAAACTGAATATATATTTAAATCAAAACACAGATGGAATGTGAGCACTCCTCTCTGTTTTTTATTTAAAGGGAACGTGAACACTTCTCCCGACTTGTTCCTTATATTGCTATCTAACGATGTGAACCTAAACCCATGCCCTGAGAACACAAACCTATCTACCTGTGAAAAGTGTAACAATGTTAATAATGTATCAATCATTTGTATTGGATGTAATCATCAATTTCACCCAATTTTACGATCTGGCACCTTTGCAAATATGTGAAATTGTAGTATACACATATCCTAGAAAACCTGGGACTTATGTTTGGTTAATACATCTTTTTCTAATAAAAAACCCTTGGTAACAAAATTCATACAAATTCATATTGACCTATATAGACAAACCTGGAAATCCGTTGCAAATTATTCATAAAAAAGGAAAACTTTTGCTTTATTTAAATTGAACTGGAATTGGAAAATGATATAGAAAGCTTGTATTGAAATTTGTATTAAAGTACTTACAAAGTTTCCAACAAGTAATCATAGGTTTCATGTAGAAAATATATTTAGGTGCTATATTTTTTCACGAAGTAAAACAGAAATCTTAGCTGAATACTACGGTATCTTTTTGCTATTTGTACTGTACAAAATATACATTAGGAGAGCAGTTTCTTTCCACGCTTTACGTCAGTAAGTTAAATAACATGTATTATTATATACTATTAAGTTAAAAAACATGTATTATTATATACTAGTAAGTTAAATAACATGTATTATTATATACTTCATCAATAGCCCCATAAGTGTAACATTGTTGCTACGGGTCAATACCCAGCGGTATTGACCTTAGTTAAGTAAAATTATGCATCGCTTCCTTATATCGTGACCACGTGCCCGCATTCTATGAACTACTTCTGGCTAGGGCTAAATAAAAATGGCGACGGAAACTTGGAACGCTGAACACGTCATAAATCTAATGGCCACCAGATGGCGACAAAGACTGTAACCATGTTTCCGTATGACACCAGAGCTGGAGAACCAGTAGATCTATCTCATCCAAATAAAACTATCTAGCATACAAATTAAATAAAGAAAATCTGAATACATCCAGAGAGAGAGAGAGAGAGAGAGAGAGAGAGAGAGAGAGAGAGAGAGAGAGAGAGAGGGTGGCGAGAGAGTATAAAACTGACCTTTGATACAATGTATCAGCCAGCAACTTCCTTGCACGTAAACAGTGCACTTTTATCCACTCTGAATGGCATTGTTTTATCTTTCACTTTGAATTTAATGAAGCACAGGCGACTCCCAAATGAATCGATATCTTTTTTTGAGGTATTATCCAAGACCGATGGATCAGTGACCACAATACACTGGCAACAATCATGACGCACACTGTACTTTAAAATGTACCGGCCATCATGACAGCAGCATTGAGACAATCCCAAAGATACTGAAACCTAAGACTGAATTTTACTGGCTCATCTTTTTATAATGGTATCTTCAATTTTCATTGATGTATTGCGTAACTTGTTCTTAATATTAATATTTCGTTGTGTTTCCTTGGCTACATGAAATTCCATCCTCTTTAACAAAATTAGTTTCGTTCAGTGTTGAATGAGAATCAAATAATGTATGCGCGCACCTCCATAGCAGTAAAGTAGCGTGTACTACTTTTAAGTGTTCAGCTTTCATTCATTAATTGAACGACGTGTAAAATGTTCAATAAAACGTTGAAATATTTTTTTTGTTTTGTTTCAACTGTTATTTTTATAACTGTATAACATAAGAGAATTATTAAAATTCTTGCTTTTAAGTATATAATAAAAATGTTATTGACTGAGTATTAAAAAAAATTGGACCTCGTTCATGAGGAGTATAATGCCCTCGCAAGCTCTGGCATCCCACATGATCTTGGGGTCCAATATTTTTCAATACTCAGATAATAACCTATGCTTAGCGTTGGAAACGTCATAAACTCAGAAGTCAGGTGACGTAAGCTTTCGCCCTACCCGCTAACGTTTTTAGGACAATCTTTCATCTTCGCTGCGAGAGGTTGCGTCATTTTCCCGAACTCGTATCCATTTATGGACTAAGATAGGCTCATTGGACACCGCATACTCTATATAAGCTGTAGTGGAAACACAGGTCTAAGCAAGACCGCACCTATAGCATTCAAATTTCTTGTTCTCTTCTTTACAGGCAAGACATTTATTTTTGTAAATTCTAAAGTTTTGCCTTATTGCGCATTTTAAAGCCTTTTTGGTGTATGCTTCAGTTGAATAATCTGATGTTTTAAGATACTGAAGTATTTATTTAAATTTTGTCTTTCAATAGCTATCTTTTTTCTTTTAATTGTGAAATATAGCGTGTTGTGGAATGTTTCAACATATATTAGAAATTCATATATTGTAATTTTAATATTGGATTTATTGTTGTAAGCAATTTTGCTGCCAATTTCATCATCTATGATCATTTAGTTTTAGAAATAAAATACTTTCAAAGCTACAAACCATGATTTGTTTCGGCATTTAGGGTCGAACATTCGAAACTTTGTATTTATTGGAATTCATACAAAACGATTTCAGCATTATTTAGAAACATTGGTTTATTATTCAATTTTATATATATTTTGGCTATCTTTGGCTAATTCGATATTTGATCATTTATATCATATTTTTAACACAGAAATTATAGAATTCTGTCAAGTTGGTAAGCCTTGATTACGTTTAGTATAAACACTAATAATTGTATATGTAAATTTATATACAGAATGTTGTAATCTCATGTGTGTAGTTTTATATATAGAGTCTTGTTGACTTAATAAAGTAAGACCGCACCTCGAACATTCAGAGTTCTTGTTCCCTTCTTTACAGATGCAGTTCCAGCCTGGTCATCTATCACACACCTGAAAAGTAACACTTGCATATCCCAATGGAGCCACACCTCCCTGTCACTGTGACGGTGCGTAGGACAAAAATAACCCAATTCTCGTCGTTCGATCCAGAGAGTTTCATCGGCAAACAAGTTTTGATGAGAATCATGGTGAAAACATACCGTCTGTACTAGCGTATAACTTGCTACCAACTGCAAACTTCATAGACACAGATCTACCATCGCATAATGTGCCGGCAGATCTGGGTCTATGCAGCTTGTAAGGACTAATCAGTAGCACAAACAACATAGACCCAGATCAGCCGGCACATTATGCGCCGGCAGATCAGGGTCTATGTTGTTTGCGTTTAGACTAGAATTATACGCGAGTAAATACGGTAAACTTTATGATCAACGGACAACCAACGTAAAATTCTATCATAGTAACTGGTGCCATTTTTTTTATCATAATAGAAGGAATATCTAGAGAGGGCAGGAAATGTGCATTATTTTGCAGTGGAGAAATCGTTGATGAATTTTATTATTTGCTCGAATGCAAATTTGTTGATCAACAAAGTAAGTGTCACCTGAAAAAACACTTTTGAACTAGACCAACTATGGTAAATTTATAACACTTGAAGGTGTGAAAAGTATTGGTCAACTGAAAAGTGTGAAAAGTGCATGTAGGTTTGTGAATATTGTACTAATCACTTTTTAGACCCATCCGTGTTCGTCCTTTAACATTTGTATAACAACATGTATCTATGATGTCAATGTAATTATCTTGTTTGTCCTCAGATGTCACTGGAAAGCAACCTAAGAGTAAATAAACCTGTTATTCCTGTTATTATTATACCCAAGCTGTACTGAGTGACAAAATCTACCTGAATAATTACCTTTAAAAGTATTTGAATGGCTGTGTGACAATTGTGTAGAGAACTCTGCGTCGCACTGTGATTTTGATAAGTCAGCAGATCAATTTTTCTGGAATTACCAAAAGATTCAGATCTGCACATATCAATATGTGTAGCTTCATGCACAAACTTGATCAAGTAAACATTTTAGACACGAATCAGGCGTTTGATATATTTGCCATTTCTGAAAGTAAATTGGATTTTTTTGTTCATGATGCTGAGGTCAGAATCAATGGATATAGGCATTTCAGAAAAGACCGAATGTGTCATGGAGGTGGTGTTAAAGTATATGTTAGGTAAAGTCATGATGTGAATAACATGGCAATATCAACTCGAGCCAAACTAAATATGGTGGCATTGGAGGTAAAACCAGTAAACGCATCTAGTATTTTATATGAAGCTGTTTTTAGGCCCTCAAACTACTATATGGAATGGTCTGAAACTTTTTAATCAGTGATGGAAGTGTGTAATACAAAATATGACAGTCTAAATGAGATGGAGGATTTCAATTTTTTAGGAATTTAAAACGTTTATATTAAAAGACACGATGAATACTCGTGGGATGTATCAACTAATTACAAAGCCAACTCGTGAAATGAAGGACATAATCACATTAATTGACCATGTACGTGTCCGACATATATATGTATGTAGATTCTGCATTTATTGATCTTGGGATTCGTCATCATCATATTGTATATTCAATCAGGAAAAGGATCGAAATTAAGTAAAGCACTCATGTAAATATTAAATATCACGATTTAAAAAACTTAGATGAACAAAAAGTTCAGGGATGATTTAAAGTACGTTTCTTGGAACACAGTTAATATTTTTGATTATGTAAATAATGTATTGTTAGCCTTGATGGAGTTATTATTTCATATAATTGATCAGCATTAACCATACAAAGAAAGCAGAATCACATTAAATTCTGATTAGTGGATTTATGATGATATCTTACCTGCCATGCATACCAGGGATTTTCTACATAAGAAAGCAATAAAAAGTTAATGCAAAGATTATTGGGCTATTTATAGGGCTTTTAAAAATAATGTAATAAATTTGGGTATGTTCCATTTGTACTTACGTCTCCATTTATAGGTTCGTTAGATTTTAGTGATTAGTTGTTTGATTATGGGAAGTCGGTATTGGGGAAAATATTTCCCAGCTCGAGTAATTAGCCAATCTCTAGGAACAGATGTCATACTTACAGTTGTTAAGAGACTTTGCAATGGCATGGGCTGGTTTCGTAGTTTGAGATGGGGACAGACTAGCATAAGTGGGCATAAGTGGGCATGGAGCCAAGTAGTTCCTATTTTATTCAGAGGTGTTGATTGATTGTGCCTTTCGATGGGAGATATTCGTGACAGGAACTACTGTTTTGTGCCATGGAATAATTGGGAAGAGGTCATCCCTTTGTTTGGAGATGCCTTTCATTGTAGCAGTTTGTGGAAGTACACGTGCGAAACGCAGTTCAGACTGTTGTTTTTAGGACTCACGGTACTAATTATACGGAACAACTGTGAACAGGTCTAGAAATGGATTCAGATACAACAGAGTATATACGGGTTTGGTGGTCCATAATTGGTTAATAATGAAAAGTAAAATTTAGTAAACAATTATTTTGAGAGCTTATCCTATCTGTACTTAAAAATAATAGAGACAAGATTCTATTGATGCAGTTTTAGTATTTTTATAGTTCCCTGCATGGGGTGTTTGAATTGTGTTATGTGCTTCATGCCACATGCTAACAAAGAAAAGCCATGTAATTGTGAAGTTGTAGTTGTGATATTGTGGTCATTGATTTATTGATTAGAGAAAAATTGTTTTCTAGTCTTGGCGCGTTATGAGAACTTCCAGCTGACAACGAATGTTGTCGGGAAGTCCTTGGAAATAGGGGAAAGCAAGGGATTTCCAGCGTTAATTCACGTAAGTGTTTGATTCGCTTGGTAGAGGAACCCCTGTGCTGTTACAATAAGGTTCGTGTAAGAATTTGTGATGTAAAATATATTATTTGGATGCAGCTGTTCAACAAACGTCAAAACCAGAAGAAATGTGTGTGAAAAATTGAAAGATTTTCCACCTTCATCGAAATCACTTTCATGTACTAAAATTCTTACTGTTGATGACGAAGTCATTAATGGCTGTACTAAACATTATAAACAATTTCAATGATTTCTTCTGCAGTATTGGATTAGATATTGGTAAGGACTTCGATTTATCATTGCTGAATATTGAAAGTATGCCAAAAGAAACTTTCTTCAGACCGAATATTACTGAGGGTTTTGTAAGGAATGACATTTTAAAAAGGTCTATTTCGAAGGCTGCAGAGGGTATAAATATTTTTATTTGGTTTAAATTATGAAACAAGCTTAAAAGAGTGTATAGAGCTGAGACAATATTTTGATGCTTATGGTACATTTTATAAAAAAAAGATTTTTGTGTCCAATAAATGTAAATTATTTTGCTTTAAATAATGGATAGCGGTAAAATCAGGTCAGTAAGGAAAAGTTTTTGTTTTACGATTAGTAAATGATGGTGTCTTTTTGACTGGCAAAATCCATGCTGAGGTTACAATATTCAAGCTGTATCATGCCTATGGGATGTGAATACCAACTTGAATTACCTACAAGCCATGTTAATGGGAGTCTCTTGTGACATAGGTTTCTGTATAAAAAAACTCTTCTTTTTCCTGAAAGGTCGGCATTTGCAAATTGACTCTTGCTGTTGGTGAGAGCAATTTGCGCTTTTTGGCAAGAGAGCCGTGAGTAAGACAAAAGATGTTGTGGATACTTATTTTTTATCGTATTTCACAAAAAACACACATTCTATCTAATATAAATATACATGTATTACACCAAAAACACACATTCTATCTAATATAAATATACATGTATTACACCAAAAACACACATTCTATCTAATATAAATATACATGTATTACACCAAAAACACACATTCTATCTAATATAAATATACATGTATTACACCAAAAAACACACATTCTATCAAATATAAATATACATGTAAACACAATCAATTATAAATCTGCATACATGTCTATTTTAGTAGTACATATTGCATAATAAATGGACAGAAATTATTCGTTGTATAAGCAGTTGATCATCCATATTGATATATGAACTAGACATGTACATCATTATGTATATTGTCAATATAAATATAGAGACTTAGACATCTAGAAATTAAATTAAAACTAATAAGCCTGAAAGAAAAGATGTAAGAGATATACATATATATATGTATGTTATTTTAATTTTTATTTCAATATAATAATATATTATGCAGAGTGATTAAGAGTACTGATAAGTGAGACCTGTATAATAAAATGTTTATATTAGATCTCTGATTGGTTCGGTTAATCAGGATGAGTTCTACTGTTATGTTGATATATTTCACTCAATAGATCCCATTTGTCATAGGATTTTAAAAGATAATTGTTTTTTCCCGAGTTACTTAATATTTTGTCTTAATACATTTTGTAAATTTCTTTACATATCTCTTGTTTAATGTATACATATTTTGTCCATTTCTGGTTTTACTTATTTATTGAATTCTTCTTCTTTTTCTTCTTCTTCTTCTTCTTATTATTATTATTATTTTTATTATATTTATTATTATTATTATTAACTTTATACAGATCAGTGCTCATTTTTCTTTTTTCAATTATATTCTAATATGGATCCGGTTGTGCCAATAATGAATCCGAATATGAATAAGTTAGTTTGTTTTGGATGTACTAAAGTTTGTCATACTTATGAAAAGACCGCGAACAAGTATTTGATTTTCCTTTCAATATTAAATTTTTGTCTTTAATTATTTGATGTACTGAAGTTAACTCCATCAAAACTATCACTTACAAATATCACCCCTTGATTCTACCATGATTTGTAAAATACGTTTCATTTGTATTTATTAATTATTTTAATTATGATTTACTTTTAGACATGATATAGAAGAAAAATATGCTGATAGATTCAGAGCCGAATTAAAAACAAAATTTCTGAGAACTATCAAATATATAAGGGTGGTATCATCTGCAAACTGTAATTGTTATGTTCTTTATTATTCGCTACTACACATGCAATACATCTGTTGCCTCATTCAGAAATAAATAGTGTATCTGCACAGAGTAAAAATAGATATGGTGGGACAAGGTCTCTTTGTCCACACTCTCTTCTTACTACAAAGCAATCTGATCTAAACTTTCCTATATAATTGCTGTTTATATATTTGTTATAAATATCTTTATCCTTTTTTAAATGCCCAAAATTAAATGCTTAATAACCTTTTTTCAGAAAATTATCTTGTATCTGACCAACTGAATATTATCTTGCATCTGACTAACTGAATATTATCTTGTATCTGACTAACTGAATATTATCTTGTATCTGACTAACTGAATACTATCTTCTATCTGACAAACTGAATATTATCTTGTATCTGACTAACTGAATATTATCTTATATCTGAATAACTGAATATTATCTTGTATATGACTAACTGAATATTATCTTGTATCTGATTAACAGAATATTATCTTCTCTCTGACTAATTGAATATTATCTTGTATCTGACAAACTGAATATTATCTTATATCTGACAAACTGAAAGTTGTTGCTTTTTCATAAGCCTCATTAATTGTTCTCAATATGAAATATTTTAAAATTATTACAAAAATATTTTTTTAAAAACATATTCTACAGTAAATCCGTTAGATCATGGAGATTTCTTATGCTTTATATGTTGACCAGACTTAATAGTTCATATAATTTTATTTCTCCTTCTAAAAACCATACTATTATTTAGTTCATTTTGGGACATTGTATTTTCTTAATATTCTTCCATTATTGTTCTAATCTAATAAACGTTTTCCTTCTGAAGTTTCTATTCTACTAGTAGTTATATTTATAAAATAGATGTCACCCTCTTCAATCCATTGGCCTCTGCTTCTAATAGCATATCCTTGCAGTTTAGCATTAAAGAAAAAAAATCTTCAATTACTACTCTATTTGTATATAAATCTTTTTCTAACTTACCCATTTTATTAACTATAATTTGTTCGATTTTCTCCCTTTCTTTTTTAGTATGTGTAGCATAGTTATCCCGCTTTATTTTTTCCTCTAATCACATTCTTAAAAAGTCACAAATAAATTGTAAACTGAAATTTTTGCCGCATATTTATCTTTTAATTTTTCAACATTATAAGCAGGTATTGCATTTTTTCCTCATCTATTACTCTATTAATTGTCTCTATCAATTGTGTATCACAATCTGGATCCTTTAAAAGACTTTTATTAAATTTCCAAAAGCTTTTTACGTGTCCTAAAGTAATTGAATTTCTATTTAGTTATTCAACTTGATTCCTTGTGTAATTTTCATGTCATTGACTAAAATGATTAGCCTTCAGAAAAAAAAAAAGAAAAAACAATCTGGCTCGTTTATGGGTTTTTTCCTCGCCAAGGGTATATTTTACTTTTTAAATCTGGATTGAGATCTCTATAATAATCAACCATTTTATGATCTTCTATGAGTTTTTCAATCTATCTCTTGGTTTTGGGTTATTAACATTTATATACCCTTCCAAATTCCATAACTAGATCTAAATTATCACGAAAAATACAAATTAGATTGTTCATCTCCTCAATTATTTTTTCGACGAATTTATTCTCATATTATTTTTAAATGTATCAGATGATATAGACTTCTGTAGTAAGTTTTACAAATATCCTTTGAAAAGCGTTCTAAATTAGTTCATGCCCGCTGGTCCGATTCCAATATTGTTCTGGTTGGGCTGCCTGAAACGTGAAGTTGCTACTCCTTGTGGCCAGCACAAAATGTTGAAAGTTTGTGAAAAGCAAATCTGGACAATCAGTAAACTTTCTGAAGGACCAAGAAATTTTAAAAGTTGCTGGTCCCTCAGGCTGCGAAAAATTTAGAGAAAGGGGAAGCACTGCTCTTTATATCAAGAAAACAAAGGAAAAGGAATATATTTGATTGTATTATTTATTAGAAATCATTACCATTGTTATTTTATTGATGCCTTATGCCACTAATTATGTTTATGATAAGTCTTCTGTTTTTTTTTAAAATAAGCTTTACATCTGGTAAAATTATAAAATTTGTTTTCAAGTATAAGCATTTTCCGGAATATTTATCTTTTTTATTTAGAGATGAACCGGATCGCGCAGGTAAGGGTTCAGTAACTGAGTTTTTGGAATATAAGAGAAAATGAACATACTTTTTATGGTAATTCCCACAGAGGCAAAAGTAGAAATTAGTGTATTCTGTGCTTTGGGTCTCCCTCTCTGACACTTTACAGATGGATCCCTTATATGTGAAGAACATCAGTTATGTCATTGCCAAGCGATAAAGAAGGACTAAAGCCTATAATTGTCATTTGTCTATTTTGAAGATTGAGAGTCAATCGTTATTGCATTTTGCCACAAGGGATGAGGGTGACTATTGATTTTCCAACCATTATGAAGAAGAGTAGGAATGATTTGGTTAAGGCAAATGGATGAAAAGCAAAGTTTGTACATTTTTATTAGAACTGCTAGATTATTATGACGAAATGATATCTCTTTGATTCAACTTTTTTGAGTGGATATGATTTTCCCTCATCTCCTTTTGCCAGCATGACACAAATATGATGTAAAACTTTGTATATTAATATGTAAGACATAAAATCCATGGTTAGAGAAGTTCTGATTTTTTTTAGTTGCCTGGAATAATGATTTTCATTAAATTCCATAAAAAATCTGAACACGCCATATAATATTCTGGATAAGTGACAGCAAAATTTACTTGCTGAGCAGACTTTTTCACTTGTACCATGTTGCGAATCTTTGGACGTTTTCTCCCATGGAAAGTTAAACCTAAAAATTCAAAGTTTTTGAAATCTGTAACTATCAAAAGTAAAAAAAGGAACGGTTATGTAGAGCCCCTGATATTATCCAGTTGTTGATGTATATATTCTTTTTCTTAACAAAATAGAGTAACGTATGGATTCTGTTATTTTTCCCCTCATAATTTCACTAAAACACATATTACAGATTCCTATAGACAAAACTGTTTCTTTCTCACCTTACAGTGTTTTTAATTGGTAGCCTACCAATATTGTTGCACAAATTTGACACAGGTAATTATTGAAATGTCAACAGTTTCTTTCAGCATTTTGTGCTTTGCTTGTTTTTTTCCTTTAAGTGCTTTAGTTGTTAGCTCGCCTCCGCGAAGAAGAGAAAAGCTAATAACCCCAGGCGTCGGCATCGACACACACACACACACACACACACACACACACACACACATATATATGTAAAGCCTCACTGCATCTCAACCACTCTTTCTTCATAGGTCTACGCAACAGTTTGGAATGGGTTTCATAACACCTACCTCATGCAGAAGGGCTACGGGTTAACTTTGTACATGTAGGTTCGTTGTACATACCTGGTTAAGATTCTTGCGTTTAGCTACCTGGAATAATCAAACTTGGTGAGTTGGATGCATCTTGGCGAGTACTACACCCGCATCACAACAGTAGTTCATTGTGACCCATATTTCACTCTTCACTAACTTCACTAAAATTTTTGTTTTTAGAGTATTTTTCAAACACAGTTCAGGATAGAATCATCAATGTAGACGCTTGTATGCAGCTCTATTAGTAATACACCCTTACAACAAAGGAAGGTCACTGTGACCTACATTTTACATTTTAGTAGCTTATGTTAAATTTTTGCGTGTAGGTAGCTCATGTCTACATAGGTTTGTTTGGACCCTGTATACATGCTCTTACACCCACATGGTGAGAGAACGCATGAAGAAGAGTATTACACAATCTTTGCAAAAACGTAGCTCGCTTTGATCCATATTTCATGCTAACTGACTTTGGTTTAAGTTTGTGTTTTTAGTTTATTTCTTAAGCAATTTTCATGCTAGTATCATCAAAGTAGACGATTGTATGCATCTCTGTTAGTACCACACCCTTACAATAAAAGAAGGTCACTGTGGCTTACATTTCACGTTTTACTGACACAGATTAAGCTTTTACCTTTAGTTCACGATCACATAGGTCTTTTGCATCTGTGGACATACTGTTATACCTGGAATCATCCAACTCCATGAGAGGATGAATCTTGATGAGTACTACACTCTCATTAAAAACGTAGGTCGCTGTGGTCCATATTTCATGCTTCACTGACAGTTTGTGATAGAATCATTAAACTACATGATTATATACATCTATATTAGTACTTCTTGATATTTATGTGATATGTTACGTATTCAATCATTGAAACATCCAGTGTGTACTTTCGTGTATTTCTTGTCCAAATTTGGTATGTGACATGTTGAATCAACGTTCAGTGACATTATCCTATTCATCTATCTTCAATATATATAGAAACCTGGTCTTGGTGTAAAAATGTCAACACTCAACTCACTTTACATCCTTCATTGGTAGCTTTCTAAATCTGATCGTTAAGTCTAACTGTACTTTTACAGAACTAAATTGTTGAAATGGTTCACTTTCATTGAAAAAGTAATACGAATTTGTATTGTTACCGCCGTTAAATCTATAGTCATTGAAATTTCAGTTAAGTAAATCTCTGACTCTTTTAGTGATAATTCTGTTTAAGGTTTGCTTACCCATAGGTCTCAATTCTTTTCTAGTTAAAAATCGTGTTAAAGGGGCTTATACTTTTTTCAAGTTTGTTGTGATATTGTGTGCCTCGATTATAGAAGTATTCATATTGATTTATTTAAGTAGGAGAAGTTATATATATACTTAACTTCTTAGATTTATTTTTACAAGAATTATTTAAATATAAGTTTCACTATTTTACATGTGTATTTAAAAATTATTATCTGGCTTTTATCATATATTTTAGTAAAATGTCTACGTCAATGTTAATATATTTATTCGCCTGGGGTAATTATTTCGGAACTGTATCACTTGCTACCGGAAGGGGGAGATCACATTTTATATCGCTCCGTGAATTGTTGACACATAAACACTCTGTCATGCGGATTTGTGCGTTAGCCGCACAGTGAAATATGTGTATTTTGTCTGCATGACCTTTTGTTTTTACTTCTCCATATATAATCCAGGTGATCTTATTATGTACACATATGTGCACACAGTGAGCGTGTCACGCGACTTGTGCGTCAGCCGTACAATGCAAATATCAACCCTTTCCTAATCCGGTGAGATTTTCTAACGCGGTGATATGTGTTTACCCTAAGTAAGAATCGGACCGTATTCCTATCGCTTTAAAATTCAACGATAATACGTTTGTACAACCGACCTTGCTCACTAACAAAGTGAAACTTATCTGTATACTAGTAGATCGCAAGACTTGTCCAGAAGGGACAACAACATTTAAATAGCAATATAATTTGTCTCCTGTAAACATTTCTAAATCACTCTGGATATCAGATTTTCAAAACCACAAATGTAGCATTTATTTTAGGAAGATTTCAAATCATTTGCCGAAGATCACTTCTTAGTTTTGACTCTGCAGTATATTTTGAAACAGAAGAGAGAAACATTAACTCGTGATGCATAATTATATCGTCTGCAACTTCATTAGATCCTCGCTCAGAAGATCTTGTAGAAAGTACAAAAATGTTATCAAGTTTTTCTTTAAATAAATTAATATATAGACGATCTTCTGTCCTTTACAATTTAATTATGCCAGAGTGGTTCTTGCAAAAAATCTACAAAGGATTTTTTTAAAAAATAAATTTTTGTAAGAATTTCATATCAGTATGGAAGAGTTTGGCTTCAAAAGAGGCTTTCTAATTGACCGATTATACAATTTAACATTTTTTGTACGCGCAATCCAATGAAAACAGTTGATGCAGCAATCAAGGGACATAGATCTTGGAGCGGACGTGTAGCGAATCCGTTATTATATGAATAAAGAAAATCATCTGTTGACCAAAATAAAAAATACTGACAGATGAATGTATCATATATGATTCTTTTGTCTTGGCGTGTATTCCTTTTTATACCCTTTAGACAATATATATATATATATATATAAAAATTAAAATTAAAAAAAAAATAGTAATATTATTCCCACTATGTATTGAAATCCTGTTTAATAGGATCATTTCCAGGACCCCATGTGATAGTACTGCGCGTGCGAAGCCGCAGGGTATTAGCGCACGTTTTGGTTACGTTGTCCGAATTCTACAGCATCACTTGGAAAACTGACACATATCTATCAACATGGTTGATCGAATTCACCTGTATTGTGAAAGTTATTCGAATCTGGTTCAGTGTTTCTGGGATGTGACTGAACTGATTGTTGGCTGATAGTATATCTTTAGTTACAGACAATATTGCGGACCAAACATATGGTCAGATAATTGATGACAACCATTTTAAAGCTGACGATGTCCTCATACTCAATATTTTAGGTCCTACTTCCAGCAAGGGTTGAAATGATGGTGATAACCGAGAAAAAGAAAATGAGAGAAAGATTCCTTAGCTGTCAGAGATGCTGGTTGGAAAAGAAGAAGCGCGCAGACAAAGTCGGCGAGAAATCCAGGTACCACCAGTTATGGAAAGCAGGCGGATCGAGTGATGTAGGGAGTATATCCCCTTTGTCTGCATTAATATACTTATAAGAGTAATCTCCCTTATAGGGCTGGTAAAATGCCGGCGATCTATATTATAGCATTTGATTCCATTCAATGATTCAGCCCGTTCTTTACCCTTGCGAAAAATAAGCCACCATCACGAAGAACACTGGATATTTATTTAGCCTTGAGACATTGTTTTCACAGATGAACAATAACCCAATTTTGGAAATATATGGGATTCAAGCATTCAATTTTCAGGGAAAAACAACATGAATATACAACAAATTAAAGCGATAAAAATGGGCGTTAGATAACCACAATGACATCATTAACCACTTTTATTTTTGAATTTAATGCTGTATATTGAAATAATAAAATGCACCGATCAAGCAAGTAACACTGATTCAAAGGTATTCCATTCTAGTTATGATCCGAAGCAATGCTGGAATATGTCAAGATGTTGTAAATAAATGTAATGTCCAACTGTGTCTATAAGTTAAATATTATCTATAACTTCAATATTATCTATCTACGCAGGGAAAATATATAACCCCGTCTACATTAACGAAATGGAAGAATCACTTGACGGAAGAAACCTACAATGGCTTCTCATCCACACTATGGCAATAGGGTGACCACAACGTTCAGATTGTAATGGCAACATCACATACATGAACTGTGATAAAAGTATATTCGTTAATCGTGCAACATGGTTTTTAAATGGATATCCCATAAAACGAAAAAGAAAGGTTCAGTTGTAATCTTAGTCAGTGACTTTCCCTAAATCTGAATGGTATCGCCACCAGAAAAGTCTGTCCAACAAATCTCTTACCTTGCGTTTTCGTACGTCTCTGTCACATTCCTTAATTATTTTGCCACAATAACATCCTCTAGAGATAAAATATTTTTGTATAAACTTAAGTGAGAAATATATGCAGTTTTGTTCAATGTGAATCAAGGCTTGTATCTTGTTTTTTATTTAAAGACAACACGTTATTTCTGTCCAGGGAAGATTTAGCACTATTACATTACCTACGTGCAATAAATAAATACATTAATAACTAAGTCTTTTCTTCGTTATGTGACACTCCTCCGTAAGTTGTTGCTGTTAATTGATGATACTAATACGTACAAATCCAAATTCTAATTACAAACGTTTCCACAAATTACACGACAGTTCTGAAAATAAAACCGTATTCGGTGACGGTGTATTGGGCGTATCATTAACAGAGTTCAAAAGTTCCTTCATTAAACGGTATTTATCTCGTGACTTAAGTAATATTTTCTTCTTAAAAATAATCTGAAAGTGATTTAGTATTAAGTTTCATTGTGAAGTCATGATTTAAAGAGACTTACGTTATTTACATAGACATTATAACATTTAGAACATTAAAATAATAATAATAATAATAATAATAATAATAATAATAATAATAATAATTTTTATAGCAAATACTTTATGATTATAACGTTGAATGGTTAGTATAAAAAACAAAATCGAGAACCAAACATTTTTAAGCAAATATTGTTTTATAATTAATTAACAAAAAGTTAATTTTAAAATGTAGGGAAGATATATTAATCTGCGAGAGTATTGCATTACATTACTGATATCGAAACTGCAATTAGCATATGATTTCAAATATTTGATTTATAACGTATTTTTAATTAATTTATTTTCAAATCTTTTGCATTATAACTTCTCACATCACAGTAACAATTACCGAAACGAAAATTATTCTGGACGTAATGACGTGATACAGGCGTTTAGTTTTTCTATAATACGCAGACCTTGTCTGCAAGATGATTAAAATTCTTTATAAATATTCTAATGCGGTATGTAAAATTCAAATAAAGCGTGGTTGTTAAAAGGAAGGCAAGGAAATCAAGTTTGAATAAATAGTATTGATACTAGAAGCAATCCCATATACTTCAAATACTGATTACGAAAGATTTTATTTCGAATTACTGGCAAAAAAATAAGAACAAATGGGGTATTTGGTATTTCAAAATTACAGTGGGCTAGATTAGAATTGCTATATGCTAATTGCAGTTTCCATATATGGGTAGTGGGCAAGATGAAATTTGCAGGGGAAAATAAGACGCTCCCGCCTCCACGAGTCTTCCTACCTATAAGAGAAAAAGGGTGGTGGTAACATGACATCACAGGGATGAAGTCTTCCAAGCTGAGGTCAACGACCAGGGCGGAAGGGTTCCAAGACGAACTCAACGGCCACATGTTCGAGACCAGGGCGAGACATACAGTAACATGGATATCGGCTGTGGTCTACAGCCTGGAGAGGGATGGGATCCACCAGGTTGCAACTGCCAATGATACGATAGGGATGGCAAAATGACAATAGATAGAGTTCTCATACCGGATCGGTCGCAGCCCGGGTTACCAATGACCACGCCATCCGCTGGACACCAGGACGGAGGTGGTAAGTATGCTACTGGTGCAACTACCATGAAAGAACGGGCAAGAGATAACATCATCATTGGAATGTGGAATGTCAGGACATTAAGATCAGCAAGGAAACTCGAGGAGCAAACCCATGAGTTGGGAAGATACCAATGGCACATCCTTGGATTCTGCGAGATGCGTGGGAAGAATTTTGGAGAGAGATTAACAGATAAAGGACACAGGATCTACTTCATTGGACATGAGGGCATCTCCCTTCAACATCACCATCATAGAGGTTTATGCCACAACATCTGACCATGATGATGAGGAAATGGATGCGTTCTACGACCAGCTACAAATTATTATTAACCAGATACCCAAGAAGGATATTCTAGTTATTCAAGGAGACTGGAATGTCAAGGTAGGAGTAGACGCACACGCAGACTGGCGAGAAGTCTGTGGTCCATACTGTAATGAACAGACTAATGAGAGAGGACTCAGGCTCCTGAACTTCGCCACCTATTATAAACTAGTGCTAACGCACACCCTTGGCCCCAACAAACTATCTCGAAGATGGACTTGGCACAGTCCATGTGGAAAAAAATCAAAACCAAATTGACTACATCTTAGTGAAAAAGCGCTTCCGGTTAACATTGCCAGAACACGTAGCTTCCCAGGAGCAGACATAAGAAGCGACCATGATTTGCTGATAATGACTATCAAACTTCGTTTGAGGAAGACCAAGAAGCCAAGACAGGTTAGAACCAGGTTTTAACTTGAAAAACTTTAAGATCCAAGCGTGGCACAAGCATTTGAAGCATCATTAGGCGGCAAATTTGCACCACTCAGAATTCTGGGTGCTGAAGAAATAAACCTAAACTCCTTGATCACCACCTTCAACACGACAATAATAGGAACAGTCAACGAGATCCTTGGCAAGCATCGTATGATAAAGAATCCCTGGGTCACAGCAGATATCCTCGACCTCTGTGATGTCAGGAGAAAACAGAGGAGGAAGCGAGGAGACCTTGAAGGAGCAGAAAATTACAGGGAGATTAACAACATGATTAAGAAGAGCTTAAAGAGAGCAACGGAAAGCTGGTTCGAGGACCGATGTAACGAAGTCGAGAAAAGCCTGAACCAGAATAACAGTAAAAAGGCATACCAGTTGGTGAAAGACCTGACAACAGATAAACAGGGGAGATCTTCCACGATCCAGGACAAGGTTGGTAAGAGTCTCACAGAAGATCAAGAGATTATTAACAGATGGACGGAATACTGTTCAGAGCTTTACAACCAGGAGACTTCTGGAGACCCAACTGTACTAAACTTCCCACAGACCACAACAGAGGTTGACCACCCGATCCTCGGGGAGGAAGTAGAGGTTGCATTAAAGGCACTAAAGAAAGGGAAGTCAGCTGGGCTAGACAATATGCCAACAGAACTTGTTCGAGCAGGAGGAACCTCCATAATAGATGTCTTCACAACAATCTGCAACAAAATCTGGCAAACAGGAGAATGGCCCACCCCATGGACCCAGTCTCTGATCATCACCGTTCCTAAAAAAGCTAATCTGCAGCTGTGCCAGAACTACCGAACAATCAGTTTCATCAGTCACCCAAGCAAGGTTATGCTTAAGATCATCCTCAACAGACTGAAACCCCAAGCATAGAACATCATCGCTGAAGAACAGGCAGGTTTCAGAGCAGGACGTAGCACTATAGAATAGATCTTCAATCTTAGAATCCTCTGTGAAAAGTATCTGCAGCATCAACATGACCTCTATTATGTCTTCATTGACTTCAAGAAGGCTTTAGACAAGGTATGGCATGCAGCCTTGTCGGCCACCATGCGGAAATACAACATGAACGCAAAACTAATTAATCAGCACCATCAAAAACCTGTTTGACAAGGCCACTAGTGCAGTTCTCGTCAATGGCAACATAGGAGATTGGTTCAGAACTACAGTCGGAGTCAGACAGGGATGTCTTCTTTCACCAACTCTCTTCAACATCTACCTGGAAAGGATCATGTCCGATGCCTTGGAAGAACATGAGGGAAGTGTCAGTGTTTGAGGCAGAACAATCACGAACCTGCGCTTCGCTGACGATATCGATGGCTTAGAAGGAGATGAACAAGAACTGGAAACCTTAGTGAACAGTCTCAATCAAGCATCACTAAGTTATGGGATGGAAAAGACCAAGCTAATGACAAACAACCCGAGTGGTATCCAAAAGGAAATAAGGGTGAATGAACAGAATCTGGGCACAGTGACAAGCTTCAAATACCTAGGTGCTATCAGCTCTGATGAAGGTTCAAAACCTGAGATTCTTTCCAGGATCGCGCAGACAACAACTGCACTGGCTAGACTGAAGCTTATTTGTTAGGACAGCAACATCTAAGATCAAGCTTATGCGCTCCCTCGTCATGTCCATATTCCTGTATGCATGTGAAACATTGACCCTGACTGCAGAACTAGAGAGAAGAATCCATGCCTTAGAGATGAGATGTTATCGAAGGATCCTGAAAATCTCATACTTAGACCACGTCTCAAATGAGGAGGTGCGCGTTAGAATCCAAGGTGCAATTGGACCATATGAAGATCTGCTCACCACCGTAAAGAAACGCAAACTAAGATGATATGTTCACGTCTCATTCTCAAATGGCCTATCAAAGACAATATTATATGGCACAGTGAGAGGAAAGAGAAAACGAGGCAGACAGAAGAAGAGATGGGAAGATAATATCAAAGAGTGGACAAGCTTGGACTAAAGTCTCAAAGAGCAGTGGAGAACAAGGAAAAATGGAGATAGATTGTCGCAAACTCATCAGTGGCGCCCCTACGACCAGCCAGGTTACGGAAGAGATGAGATGAGAGATTAGAATTAATCCGAATGATATGGACTGGCTTTGCCTGTGGCACCATCTAATTGGGAGATAACTGACTAATGAAGGCTACTGATCACTGGGAATCAGAGAACAAGAGAGAAGGTTAAGCAAGCCTCTCCTAATATAACAAAACGGTTGGGTGGGGGTGGGTGGGAAACCGTACTGTAAAATCAATGCTTATGTTTAAACAAGAGTTTTTGAATGGGACCAGCGACCAGCGACTAGGATGTAGAAATCTGTGAAATTATGCCTCCACTGTTTTCAATACGATTGACGTTTATATATATATATATATATATATATATATATATATATATATATATATATATATATATATATATATATATATATATATATATATATATATATATATATATATATATATACATATATGTGTGTATATATATACGTTTTTGTTCCACTAATTGTGCAAATACAAATAAATTTTTCAGTCATCAATATAACTACCGTTAATAAGATTAAATATGAAACTAAGACGTTATGTGAAATCAGAGTCTGCCTTGTATTTTGAAAGTGCACATACAGGTACACAGACAGGTATAGTACTTACCGTTACAATATTTAATGAAGTCTTAATTTGTAAATTACTAATATGGACAGCCTTAAACAAAATGGTTCAAATCCTAAATCATGGAGAATAATTGAACATACCCCTATAATAATAATAATAATAATAATAATAATAATAATAATAATAATAATAATAATAATGATAATAATAATAATAATAAAATTATATGAGAAAATGTTAAAGTTACAAATATAACTTTGTGAGGAGTGAAAAAGTCCCTTATATAGTAACAACTGACGTTTTGAATAAAACAGGTATTCAAATATGTAAATAACGATGTTATTCTGACTTTTTTACTTGCAAGTGTCCTTTATCGATAGGTGCTTTTTTAAATGGACGTAAGTTTTAGGGCAGGTGTAAGAAGTATTATGCAAGAGTAGAAAAAGAAACTCGATCCGTTATAAAGATATATTTGAAATATCTTCCTGTTAATCTTTTAATGGATGAACTTTAATGGCATTTTTCAGTCTCAACTTAAAGTGCAATACATATTATATAGGGATAGCGTAGGACAAAAATGAAATGAACTCAGTAGTTTCACGAATTTAACATATGTAATACTTCATTGCCCTAACAATTCAAAGTAAAAAGGATACTAGTATGTGATAAGATTATTCAAGAGTCATACAATACACCATATCTGAAGATCTTAATGGTGTTTGCGACAAAACGCATGTAAATACACCACAAATATTCTACCTCGTTATGAGTATTTGGAATCAGCTGTAGATGTATAAAGTGTAGATTTTAAACGTCATAGCCAGTGATATCATGCCCATTGTCCATATCTTCTTACGGCTCTGAAAGAGAGGCAACGAGGGGAAGGTCAATACAAAAACAAATATGACAATGACAATCTTAATTGGTAAGATACACAAACTTTGTATTATCGACAATATAATTGTATTAGCGTATTTGGCATATTCTTTCAAAAGTTTCAAAACATGCCATAAAAGTGAGATTGCAGCTTTAATCTGAGTTCAAATAAAGCGTGGCATAAGTCCTTTTGGTCAGTTGTCGTCTTTATAGCGTAGACTTGCCAACTTAAAAATTATAGCGTAGACTTGCCAACTTAAAAATTATAGCGTAGACTTGCCAACTTAAAAATTATAGCGTAGACTTGCCAACTTAAAAATTATATTTACCACAGAGCGCAAGTGAGTACCTCAGCAATTTTTGCTCTGCAAAAGCAGATAATGAAACAAATTTATTTTAAAGATGAATAATGGAGTCACTAAGTTATTCGATGCTCAAAATGTTACGTTGTAAGGAAAAAAGAAAATGCGGTTATAAGCGTATAATGCTCTTATAGTGACATCTTCAATTTTTCACGCAGTACTTTATGTTCAGATAAGCTTAGTTGATAGAGTGAATCGATAATATGTTAGAGGTACGCTTTCGAAAACCATCAAAGGTCTTGTTTTCTTCCATTTTTTAAAAACAAATTCTCACAGTTCTCTTAGAAAAAATAAATCATTACTGATTTATCGATATCTTTTTCTGAACAAAACTAAACAAAAGATTGTAGTTAGTACTATGGATATTTTGCCTTATTGAGTGCAAATACAATATGTGCGCGGCGGCCCCGGGTGGCCGAGTGGTCTAAGGCGCTCGCCTTTATCGATCACTGCCATCTCACCTCTGTCCACGTGTGTCTGAGTCTTGGGCTCGGCCAATGTGGTTATGTGAGAAAGCTTGCCAGTAGCTTCCCGTAGGTCGGTGGTTCTTCCCGGGATTTTCCCGGGTTCTTCCTCCACCAGATATACTGGCCGCCATGTATATCCTATCATGTCCTGACAAATGGCGTTAAACACATAAAACCAAACCAAACCAGCATGTGGGCCGCGTTATCATATACTTGCAGATGATTCCTGACTCATAGCTATAAATATACTTAGCACATCCTGTTTTGGGAGAGCTCGTCCGACGAGTCATCCTGCGAACTTTCTTTTTAAAATCAGAACACCACAGATATGACCACGACATGCAGAGATCATACAAGTGTATTAAACATTGCGGAAATGACTTAAGTGCTGTTCTCAATACAAACTGATATATCTGATCAATTATAATTATGCACGTTAACTTGTTAGATTTGAATAGAACTTAGAAAATCTTTGAAAAATGAAAACAAAGTAAATTATTTAAAGCAAACAGGAAAAGAAAGTTCGAAAAAGGAAGCTGCCAAAAAGCGTCAGAAAGGGATGAACTGGTATTTATAGTAATCAGCTTTTGAACGCCAAATGTTTATCTGTCGAGGTAATTTTAAAAAGAAACAAAAAGAAAAACAAGAAATGTTTGATCAGATGCATTTAAAGAATAACTGTGGACGAATATTGTTTACTTTTTTCGTGTTTCATGTAGTTAAGAAAAGGTCTGAAAGTTAAGTAAGAACGAGAGTACTTTTAAAGAGGTTGTTCCTAAGGATTTCTGCTGTACGCGTAATCTTTAACCAGCAATTTACCTTTTTCTATTTTCCTAGTGTTATTTTTTTTTTTCTTATTTTGAATAAGTGGTTAGTTTATGTATGGAATACTTGTTGCTATGTTAGATTAAATCTCGTAGTCCAATATAGCCGTAACATGTCGATCCTAATTGCAAAACAAAAATAAAATAAGAATGAAAGCGTCATGGTCGCTTTGCATGACTAATGTTTGTTACTGATGGTTGGCATATTCCAGAATGGTCACCAAAAGACAACTCCAATCATAAACAGTTAACCAGTGTTTATTAGGAAAAAAAGTAGTGACGCTTTATTTAAAACAATTTTATAAACTCGTTTCACAAACTTTACTGCCTTCAATTAGTCAAAATGTTTTCACAACCTGTCGATGGTCCTCTCCCTTACAGAAATTATTCATGCAAGTTAAAGCCCAAGAGGCGCTAGCAGAGAAACTTTAGAACATCCACACAGTGTAAGAAAATGGTATGCAGCTATCAAAATTACTAAAGCAACATTTTAGAAAACGCAGAAGAAAAGGGAGAAGAAAAAGAAAAAAAATAATTCGCAAGACATACAAAACATTATGAACTAGAACACAAAGCAAATTAAAAAGTAATTAATTAAATCTATCTACTTGCTGAATACAAAATTTGGTTTATTTTAGGATAAATTCATTAACAGAAGGAGAATAATGAGTACTAATTTATTTTCGTAACTATCTGGCATCATTACAATCTTTCTGCTTACTTTGTATAACGACCACCTTCTCACGGATTGCCTTACTGAAGTTCCTGGTTCTACAGACATATTTGCCGTAGTCCACGTCTCCTAGATTCCGGATGATCATGGACAAAAACTGAGTATTAATGTCCTTCACCAAATCTCTATCCGTTTCCACCCCATACTTCGAGCCAGCAACGATTGGTACTCTATTTTCAAACGCCCATTCCAGCTCCCCTTCCATAGGAAATGCCTCTACCGCGCAGTGCAACGTAACTTCCTGGCCCTCTGTGGCGTTTACTGTCTCTTGGAAAACTTCAACGTCCGGTCCAACTTATTAAAATAATGAACAATTAAGAATTGTTATATATAATTTAGGCGCAAAACAGATGATCTTGTTTGGCATTAGTAATAGTCAACCTATTTGCTTGGCATTAGTAATAGTCAACCTATTTGCTTGGCATTAGTAATAGTCAACCTATTTGCTTGGCATTAGTAATAGTCAACCTATTTGCTTGGCATTAGTAATAGTCAACCTATTTGCTTTACTTGTGAAAAGTCGATAAGCTATTGAGTGAATAACCGTTTCCTTAGTAAAGAATTACTGTATTATCCATTTCCGATATAATCGAGTGAACCGTATTTTATTCCTTCGAACACACACACACACACACACACACACACACACACACACACACACACACACACACGTTGTAGGGTCATACGTCTAAAGATGCAAGTAGAAGTCTCGCATTCGTGAAAGAACCAAGCGCAAGATATTGGTTTTACATTCCTACAATTATACTTAAAACTGACCATTGTATACTTCAGAAATAATTTTAAGATTGCTTTTTTTATAGAGAATATCCATCATGTGACACCAAATAATATATCCTGATATTTTCAAGTATCTAAAGAATGATATTAAAATGTCTTCTTAAATACGTTTTTAAAGAAGAGAAGACTGGAAAATTGGAGAGAGAGAGAGAGAGAGAGAGAGAGAGAGAGAGAGAGAGAGAGAGAGAGAGAGAGAGAGAGAGAGAGAGAGAAAGAGAGAGAGTTCTTGGCAAGGAAGGATAATAGTTACACTTGACATGAACTCGGGCCTCTCTACGAATAGTTCCAAAATTATTTGAAGCCAAGCAAACGTATATGTTGTCATAGTAGCGCGTGATATTATGAAGTACAAGTCTGGTTCCTTCCGCTCCAGTATCTACACAAAAATAAATCAAAATTAAAATGAATAAAATGGAAATATAAATGTGTCCTAGATTTCACATAGATATTTGAACCAAACGTTAAACACTAAAATAGTATGCACTTTACAAGAGGAAGCCGGTTGTGATAACACTTTCCTTTGCCTTAAATTTTGTACCCCCTATCCCCTTTATATTTTCCTATCCTCTTTTGTTACTATATTTTCCCGAATATTGATACAACCCACCTTTAGCTTTTTATTCATATCCTAACTTATGCTTTATATGACGTGTATTCATCGCTATTATGTAAGATGTTTTTATACGTCTAAAACATCCGTCTTTCCTCATTTACAGGAAAATATCCTTGTCGTCATCTGACTTAAACAAGCAATGCCAGCATTGTTTGATATCAAGAAAGTAACTCTTATGATTATGTCCCGATCTTTTGACAATTTAAATAAAGACCTTTTTGCAAAAATACCGAAAACTATCAACCAAAGGGGCTGTGGATGTTGATTTTTGTATTTGTAATTTTATGCAAAAATGACGTCACACCTCAGTAGCATGCAGAGGCGAACAGAGCTTTAAAAGTCACATGGTACTACTGCACTCTTTTACCATCCGTGAAGGGCATACGCCATAGTATCAAATACACTCTGTCAATATTTTTTTAATTATTTTAATTTTTTAATAAAGTATTGGTTAGAGAATGGTGCAGTTGATACACATTTTATTCAGCACCTTTAAATGATTAAATTCCGAACAGACAATGAATTGTATTCCCCTATTTGGTGTTCTCGGAACATTATCTCAGGTAGGTCTGTATACGTGTTTCACACAGTGGGGTTCAGTAAGGTGCCGATGTAAATGACGTGAAATTAGCGTAATGAAAGTAAATTGAAGAAAATAGTGAAAAAAAATACAAAATAAGAAAAAGATCAATTGTGATAGCATTGCTCAATATGTCATGAAAGAAATACTTCATGATTTTCTTCTGTTTAAAAGATTCGTTGCGAAATTATTCTTTAGTCGTGGTGTTTAATAGACTAAAACATGTTCAGCCTAGTACATTTTCATCAGCTATTTGTGCGTAGCTGTGTGAACACGATCTAGAGACAAAGATAGAGAGAAATAATCATCTCGACAGACTTAATTTTCCCTATGTGAAAGTGAACGTAAGCTATTGTCAGCGATCGACAAAGGTAAAGAACACAGACATTCATTCTTATCGTTCCACAAGGACTACATAATAAAATGTGAATCCCAACGTATTTTGTTATAAAAACCTATATGTTATATTTACTTATGAGAAACATATTAGATGTGTAACAAACTACGTTGTAAATATAAGAATTATATTCGGAATTCTCTGAAGAAAAAAAAATTACTAAGAAGAAAACAACAGACAATTGTGGATCATTTGTGTGAGAGGCATTGATTTGATAAAATACAATATATATATGGATATTATGTTTCACTGTTGTTATTTCTATAGTCATATGGAGCTTCTTTGTACCCTTTAAATATACATATAATATCTGGACTGTCTATTAACCATTGACACAACCCATGACCAGTCCATTTCAGTAATTGTTTAATCACCATAAAAACAAAAACAAAAAAAAAAAAACAATATCTTCTGATTAGTTAATCTAACCACTTGCTTTTTTATGCTGAGTTTTGGAGAGAAATTATTCAATTCCTTTGACAGCTTTAAGATGTCATGCCATTCAAAATCATGCAGCCCATTTCAGTGTGTTGGAACTGCCATTCAAAATCATGAAGCCCATTTAGGTGTGTTGGAACTGCCATTCGAAGTCATGAAGCCCATTTCAGTGTGTTGGAACTGCCTTTGGAGCAAGTTCAGGTCAGTAATATTTAAGCTGCATTATTTATAGTTGTTCTATTTAAAAACACAGATTAATATTTTGAAGGTTTTGCATGTTTTGTAAATTCTAATAATTTGGTACAAAAGCTTTCATATGATACAGTTCCAGTCACCAATAAATAGGGCACATGTATTTTAAATCCGGTTTCATAGGTTTTGCTTTCATGGGAATAGCTGTAGTAATCTGAAATGGAACATAGATGTTCCAAATTAACAGGCAATTTAATTTCTGAGAGATTACCATTTCATGCATAAAATCCTGAATAAAGTATTATGGAGTCATGTCACAGATAACACATGAAGTACTATGAAGTCATGTCACAGATAACACATGAAGTACTAAGAAGTCATGTCACAGATAATACATGAAGTATTACGATGTCATGTTACATATAACACATAAAGTACTATGAAGCCATGTCTCGGATAACACATAACATACTATGAGATCATGTCTCAGATAACACATAAGGTACTATGAAGTCATGTCACAGATAACACATAAAGAATATGTATAATATGACGTTGTACATACTTAATTTGAAATACTTTGTATATGGGACATAATAAGCCGCTGCAAGAAAATTTGTCTTATATCACAGCATTGCCTCAGTCTGCCACAATTGCACAAATAGGTTAAAGCTATTCTTTTACTGATCACTATGATACTTGTTTCATTTCTGATAATTCAGGGAAATGAAGGTTACAATAAATTTACCAGATAATATTAATGCAAATTAGTTCTGTAATTCTCATTGCATTTAATAGTTGAGTACTTATAAAGCTAGTACTTAAGTTTAACAAAGAATATATATAATTTTAATTCCAATGGTAAATTTGTAAATCCCATTGTGTACCTTCCATTGTCCTTACTTTCTTCTTTCTATCTCTCTTTCTCCATTTTCATATATGGCTGCTGCATGTTTGACATATTATATTCTGTTAGTAATAACTTTGCACATTATTTCAGGTTACAAAATATTGATAAGATAGGATGCGAAATAAAAGAAAAAATTAGTGAACCAACTGCATTTGTGGTGATTTAAGCCCCAACTGTCACATTATCACCTTGAACATTATTATTCACTTTTTCTGGTGTTTTCCTCAAAACCCGGTGATCCTTATAATGATGGTGATGATTATGTTGATGACGATGACGATAATTGGATTTTTGTGGGCATTTTTTCAGCACATGATAGGCTATACATGGCGGCCAGTATATTTGGTGGGGGAAAAACCCGGGAAAACCCTAGAAAAAACCGACCCACGGGAAGCTACTGGCAAGCTTTCTCACATACCCACGTTGACTCGAACTCACGCGGACAGAGATGAGCTGTGAAGGCGAGCTTAGACCACTTGGCCACCCGGCGCCCCAGATTATAATGATGATTATCAATACGACGACGACGACGATGATAATGATGATGATGATGATGATGATGATGATGAACAACAACAACCTTTATACGTATAATAGAATTCTTTTATTTTCTTCTTCCTGGATTTGTTAAACTCAGAGTCTCATGATATCCCTTTTGTGCTGATATACAAATAGTGCCCATTTCTGCTGAGTGCGGATATGCAAATAGTGCCCATTTCTGCTGAGTGCGGATATGCAAATAGTGCCCATTTCTGCTGAGTGCTGATATACAAATAGTGCCCATTTCTGCTGAGTGCAGATATGCAAATAGTGCCCATTTCTGCTGAGTGCGGATATGCAAATAGTGCCCATTTCTGCTGAGTGCTGATATACAAATAGTGCCCATTTCTGCTGAGTGCAGATATGCAAATAGTGCCCATTTCTGCTGAGTGCGGATATGCAAATAGTGCCCATTTCTGCTGAGTGCGGATATGCAAATAGTGTCCATTTCTGCTGAGTGCGGATATACAAATAGTGCCCATTTCTGCTGAGTGCGGATATGCAAATAGTGCCCATTTCTGCTGAGTGCGGATATGCAAATAGTACCCATTTCTGCTGAGTGCTGATATACAAATAGTGCCCATTTCTGCTGAGTGCGGATATGCAAATAGCACCTATTGCTACAGAATGCAGATACGTAAATAGTACAAATGTGTACTGAGTTCCGATATACAGTATGCAGGAGCAGCGTGGATAATGCTTGAAACGTGTAGTAAAGATTCTAATACAATCTCGTTTCTATGTAGGATTTTACTCTGCGCCATGTTTATTTAGTTTAAACGGTTCAAGGCATAAATGTATATCGTGTTTACGCGAGAAAATATAAACACTCACAGATCCAAGGGAATGTTTCACCTATTGACTTGAAAATCGACATAAACATCTCAATGAGCGCATTCCACGGGTCGAAGTGTCTACCGACGGAGACTGAGGGTACAAAGCGGGAATTTTCCTCACTCAGCATCATATATTGTTGGGATAAGTTGAGACGGAAATCAGGTATTTTTGTTCAGGTAGATCAAAATATTTTTTTAAAAAAAAAATTGAATACCCTTTTATCTTTTAATTAATCACTTTTAATAATTCTAAAAAGGGCTAAAGACAGCAACCAATTAATGCTGACAAATGTAGTTAGTTACTCTCGACAATGTAGAGGTCTTTCTTCCTTTGAGAACATTCATGACTAAATTGTTAAGACAAACCATAAAAAAATTCTGTGTATATGTGTACTTTTCTTTATTTTTTAACTATGGGTGAATTGTGCTGGTGAGGCGACTTAATGTACTATTTGATAATTCAGCAGAGGTACCCACCTTCGTCGTCAGTTTCCACGTGTGGGTGATGCAAGCAGTGCGCTACCCCGTTTGAGACTTTCCTGCATATTTTAAAAAAACAAAAAGCAAAGGGGTGGAGGAGGTTCGGATTCAATTTCCGCACTTCCGCAGATATTTAAAAAAAACGCACTCAATTTTGTCGAGAGAAAAAAAAAAACAAAAAAAAAAACAAAAATATTTGGACTGCTCTCGCTAAGCGGGCTAGGGACTCTACAGCTCGAATAGCAAAGTAACACAAGTGCAGAAAAATGGATTTATCTCTGTTCTGCTAGTCGTTTTGCCCCGTTAGTGCTTGTAAGGCCGTTGATTTCAAAAGAGACTTTATACTCCACTTAATTTTGTCAACGTACACTTGGATGGACTGTCACGCTCGTACGAATCAGTCACTATCAGAGAAAGTTGTCACGGTAATGGGGAGCGAGAATGTACATTTATTTCATAATGCGAATGCTTTTGATAGAACGTGAGACACTGCCGCGGTATGGTTACAAGTAGTAGTATAGACACTGTTACTCCTGGTTTTATTTGGTTTTAATCGTACTTTATATCATGCGGAGGAAATGGGAGCTAAGTGCCTTTCCCAATGACACACTGAAACAGCCGCCTACCAGAGAATTATGATAACATTCATAAAGATGTGCGCTTGGAATTATATATGAAGGCAGTATATCATGAATGTACCGGAATTCTACTGCGGGTCTTCATCCCGTTTTTTTTTAATGAAAGCAGCACAGACCTCCTCGCGACAGTGCTGGATGAGAGTGATTTTTGGCTTTTCATCGATTGTCATAGCAGTATGCGTTTTGGGGCCTCTAAGCGAATTTTAGCTTTTATCCGATGGCATTTTTCAACATCATTCAGGGTTAGCTGGAACTCTTCATCAGAGATATGTCCATCTTTAAAGCCCCAGAGGTGTGGTTTGAGATAATATTTAGCTTGGACTCTGCTAGCACGCGGATTTTGTCGAGCCTTTTGGTTTTTACCTGGAGGCACCGGCTAATAAACTTGCCGGCAATCCCAGGTAGTCCATAGGCTAGAGAGGCTGCCTCAAGACCCACAAAAACGAGGTGGCAAGAAAGGTAGAATGGAGGCACAACAGGCCCCCATTCCAACGCTGTCTGTAATACGTGTGATGTTAACGCTACCGTACTTTTTACTGAGAGCAGATCTCGCCTCTCTTTCTTGCTCAAGCCGGTGTCGGACCTTGCTGATTTGTTGGTGTCCGTAACTCCCATCTGACGCCCCATCAATGGTTAGATATGGATAAATATCCGATTTGAGGGCTGTAGAATATAACAGCTTCATCTTTTGAAATTTTAGGAAAGAATCTATTCAATGAATTGGCACATGGTTTGCATCCTAAGTAATGCTAATTTGGGAAATCTGATTTCCTGCATTAGCAAAGACAGCTTTATATTAAGGGGCTCTTTTCCCTTTAATTGTTTAGTCATAAGGTGCGAACGTTCTGATCAATTTATCAGTGATAATAATTGTGCGTGAAAAATTAACGTTTTGTCCCCCAGGATAGTAATTTAAAATCCTTTTTGTATACTTATCTACTTTGCATCCGTGTTATCTAGACCGCTGTCCCCTTCATCTCAGTGAAGATCGCTGTTACTGAACGTTCAAGCCAAACAAAGTGTCCAGACTGCTTGTAGAAGCCACACGTAAGGTTATGTCTGCGAACTAGAGTGGCCACATATGATTTTTCAGCATAGTCTTGCAACTGCGGCGGGACACGGCTTTTTATTGTGCCGCCGCACCTTTTATCAGGTCTCTCAATGCTCATTGAAGAATCTCGAGGACTACAGTGATGGGCAGGTTAATGAGGTTGCGTTGTCCACCAGTGACCCGGATCTCTAACTCTTTGATTGTTCAATATTGCAGGCATTTAATCTCTGGGCTAGGATATTGGAATTGTCGTGGCAACGCCAAACTCGGGACGGGATGCAGGAACAATTCCTAGCGTTGTAAAGGTAGCGCTATTGACAATATTGGCTGTCGTGTAAAGCTGGTCCAGACTGATAAAGACGCCATTTCGCACGGTAAATCTACTGACCTGTCTTCGTCATAACTGCCTGCATTGTGCCATCCCTCATCATCTAGTCCCAAGAGGGATCGCAAGCCAGAGCTACACGGTAAATTATAATTGACGGGAAGTACCATCGTTATCTGTTAGACTTGGAAATAGCTAGTGACAGATCTGAAAGTTATCTGCTTTGCAATGATTTCAAGCCATAGAGGTCTGGCTCGATCATTAACGCACTCGCCAAACCACCAGTCGCCCCCTCCCACAACGGTTTTCAGTGTAGTGTTGCAGGGGATTGATTCCTCGTTTTTGACACGTGTTAGCGCAACAATCATGATGCAACAAGCATTTAGCTTTATTGCAGATGCTAAATACCAAGCCAGAGGGGCCTGTAAGACCGTGTAGAATGGAAAGGATTTCACGGCTGCGACCTTGCCGATTAATACGACTAGAAGCTTCACCGTCACCTTTCCCGACGTGTTTATCCAATACCGACTCACCAACATAAGTTGGAGGACGCGGCTGCCAAACATTCGAGCGAAAACCCCATGCAGTATTGGCAAGAGCAAATTAATTTGCACGCTTGGTGCGCCGTGACGGGCTGCGGCATTTCGGCATGGGCCATCTCATAGCAAATTACTCTTTTATGCGCTGACTGTCCTACGTATTATCAGACGCGCTGCATCTAGGCTGAAATATGTTCTCAGCAGCCGAGCAACAGTGCCTGGCACGCGCTTGAAAACAAGTACAACGTGACAACATACGAAAGACCGTGCACGGAGTTGTGGGTTTCTACGCACAATGACTGGAAACAAGAAAAGAAGCCTCCAACACATGGTTGATATGGAGTATTACTATTCCCCTCAGAGCGCCAACTGAGCAGCATGTGCAGCGTCAAGGCCCTCCTGACGAATATTGTCGCAGTGGGTATTCCATGCCGAAACTACTAGCAGACACTTGCCGGCACCCCATCTTGTTGCAAGGCTCGTTTTTCAGGTCTTAGGATACTTTTCGATGGTGAAAAGTGGACCCGCTCATGGTGAACTTACATTAAGTCTTTCTTCTATGGTGAACTTACATTAAGTCTTTCTTCTATGGTGAACTTACATTAAGTCTTTCTCCTATGTCCACCATCTCACTCCATTCGCCTAGCAGCTCTGTAATGTAGTTCATTTCGTCTTCCGTACCCTTCCTTGGAGCGCATTCTTCTATGAGCCGAGTGGCTTCTGAGTCATCACACTCATCGTCCATTTGCAGCTATTTTGCCTGTTAAAGAGAGGGAGTGTGTGGACGTAGGTAAAACCCACATCTTCACAGGGCAAAGGCTCTAATTTCCAAAGCAAAAGCCGGCTTTTTCAAGGTATTTTGGTCTCATGAACAGAAAGAGCAGTGTATACGCAGTCTATGCATATGATAACTGTGGAATCCGTCAAGAATCGGGCTCGAAATGGGCCGGTAACATTCAGAGAGCTCACTCTGTAGCTGGTCGACGATAAGAGTAAGGTCTGGGGCCTACTCGGTACAAGGTCCCAGGCTGACCGAGTGGTCTTAAGCGCTCGCCTTTACAGATTACTACAGATCTCACCTTTGTCCGTGTGAGTTCGAGTCTCACCTCGACCAACGTGGGTGTGTGAGAAAGCTTGCCAGTAGCTTCCCGTGAGTCTCTGGTTCATCCCGGGTTCTTCCTCCACAAAATATACTATCTATAGCATATCAGGTGCTCAAAAATGACGTTAAACCTCACAAAACCAAACCAATCCCACTCGGTACGTAGCTGGCACTATTACATGTAGGCTTCAATGGGGTGTTCGTAGAGCTGCCCCAAAGCAGCTTTGTTGTGCTGGCTGAAGTCGGTCAAAGTGGGACAGCAGGGGGCAGCTTTGTTGTGTTGGCTGAGGCCGGTCAAAGTGGGACAGCAGTGGCAGGCTGGGCAGCTTTGACATGATGTGCTGATAGGCCCTGAACACATCAGTGCCTATGACCATAGCTTGTCCTTCAGACGACTCTGGAATTAGGCGGAGTTGGCCTTGTGATTTTTGATTTACCAAGCACCTGAATCGGCTTTGGTGATTATTGAGGCGCTAAAATCAGAATTGGCATTTTTTATGTCTTCATATTATTTGGGTGGCAGAGTCAAATTATCCTTCGAAACATGATGCTGAGCAGACAAACTTTTCAGTGTCATTTAGGGCACTATCGCCAATGCGACCGACTTATGTGGGTGTAACAGTATAACTGTACAGAGATAATTCTTTAAATAATAATTAATTGCCTGAGTGCAATACTTTTTGTCTGGTATACATCTACTGAGAACATCTTTTTAAATGAAGTTGTTTTAGCGTCAGCTCTTTCATCGTGAGTCCAAAGAGTCTTTTGGTACCCTTTTCTGTGTATACCAGTTTGTGTTTTACATGGTTGTTTACCGATGCCATGGAGAGCTGCTGTGCGGCATAAAATTGAGTGTTTTTGAAAACATCTGCGGAATATGCAAAGGCCTTACACCCTCTCCTACCCCCACCCGCCACGTGCGAAAATTGAATATCACCCCCCCCCTTCCACCTATTCCAAAGCGGAAATACACATGCATGCGGGGGGGGGGGGGGATTAATATTATATGCGGGAGTGGTGGGGTGTGTAAATATGCGGGGATGCAGCAAAAGGAATAGCGGACTCGTTACATCCCCCAGTTCATTCTCAGCCTTACGGACGACGAAGGTGGGTAATCCAGCTGAATAATCCAATATTACACTAAGTAGCCTCTCCAGCACAATTTACCAATAATTAGAGAATGAAGAAAAGAACATTTGAGTGAATTGTGCCTAAGTTTAATATAGGAGTATTCAGCTAGGTTACACACATTGCACTATTTCGTCCACTTTGTGTGGAGATTTCCAGTACCAGCGTACAAACAGAGTCGGGAAACCAGTCGCGTTACACCACACGGTGCCTGTGCCTCCTTCTTCAAACGTCACATCACTCGTCCAGTTTATTATGGATGGAGCTGCAAGATAAAGAAAATAATTACCACAAATGCATAAGTGCATCTGGGTAAGTGTCATTTTTGTGGTTTTTGCTTCCTTCTCACGTTGTGAAAGAAAGTAGTTGCATTTTGATGCATACAGTATGTCTTAGCTTCTAAATTCCATTTTAATTTAATTTCTAGAGACAGTGTACAGTTTGACACTACGCCAAATGACGCAACATGTTCCCACAAACACACAGACACACGGAGGAAACTTCACTGTTCATCAAGACATCAATCCGAGGCAACACCTAAACATCAACGTTCTGCACATATACCAGCTCATCACACACACACACACACACACACACACACACACACACACACACGCACACACACACACACACGGGAGAAGTAAGGTCACTTTAAACAACAACAGAATTTTGGGTGATGACATACATCTCGACCCAGCATGTGTAGTTTACAGCATATCTCTCCGTCTGTCTCTCTGTCTCTGTTTCTCTGTCTCTTTCTGTCAGTCTCTCTCTCACACACATACACACGCAAAGAAGTAGGGGTATACTCACTTTTCAACACAAGATTCACATGCTCCATGACTTCCTTTCCAAATCTACACGTGTATTCTCCAGCATCTTCCATGTGTATACGCTCTATGTGGATGTTCCACTCTCTCTCGTGCGTATGATTGATACTCATCCGTGTGTCGAAGGAGGATGTAACGAACGTGCCCGTACTTATGAGGGTATTTCGGTTCTTGTACCAGTACACCTGTTAGCAGAATAGGAATTACAAGGACGATCTTATTATTCAGCTCTATTCTGAGATATATGACACGAGTTTAACATTATATATCTTTTGGAACTGAACATTCTTATAAATTTAATTAGAAATGCACAAAAATATAAGATTATATTTATAAAGATTATATTTATAACATCAGGACAATTACTGACTTAATCAATAACCCGCGATATAGAGTGTAGTTAAATGACGCCAAGGTAAATTTGGATACCCCGGACATAACGTCCTTGACATTTATAACGTCATGACACTTAGGGCCAATCGGAACATCACTTGTCCTTTTCCGTCCAGTCGATTCATAACCTCGGATGTAGCTGTAGGAATACGTGTACATTTGTTGGGTTTGGATGATTCTCCTTAGACGGAGTGCACCACTTATGTTACGACAGAAAAGGTCGACAATATTCCCATTGTGACTTTGTCTCCTTCTGCAGCCATATTGTGTTGTGTGAACAAAACATTATCGAATTTAGTTCTCAATAGCGGCGAATTATGTCCGATTTTATTTACTCAACTTGACGGAAAAGGTCGAGTATGTTCCAATTGACTTTGAACTTCCTAAAAGATCGATACTTGTATTTAATATGAATACTTCAAGTAACAGTAATTTCATTGATTATAGTTTCATTATATGACCACCATCAGTTGTTAATATTTATAAGTCGGATAAGCAACTAACAGAAGTTACCACTAAGAAAATCGCGAGAATGTAGTTTGCAGTTCGAACCCGTAAATTCACTTTTATATACATATGAATAAATTGAAAAGTCTGCAAGCTCCGCCCCGACCAGTCAGTAAATCATATCAAACGTGGACTGAGCACACGGACAGAGCAAATTTTCTTTTTTAAACCTGATCTTGGTTTTTGTTTGGTTTCGTGATATACGGCACGGCAGCACAAGTAGGCTATTTAGTACGAGGCGATTTGAGTAATGTGCCTTGCCCAAGAACTGTTGTTAAATCGGAATCGGGACGGCGGGTAAGTTTTGTGAAATCAAGTCTTTCAATTTTACCACGTCTACAAAAAGATCAGTTTTAGCTGGCCTTTCATGTGTGTGCGTGTGTGTGTAGATCGAGTTTTCTCGACAATTTTTCTCATGCATTTAAGGACCCCATGTTTTCGATTTTATGAACAGCTGGGCCTAATCCATTATGAAAAGGTGTGGCAGATCTGATAATTCGCTTAAAGTGTACTACAAGTCTCAAAAAAAGTCAGTGGTTGCTGCTAGGGGAAACAAACATTAACTACTAAAGAGGATTGTTTGTCCCTTTTAAAGTTCATGATCAGCTTGCCTATATCTATCCCTTCTGGCTGCAGCAAACTCAAATCTCAGACTCAGAATCAATTGCAATAGAGAGACTGCACTTGCACCTCGTCCAGTTTCTCCTCCTGGTGAACTGGAAACCACACATGAATCCCCTGACAACTCAGATTTCTCTAGGATCCGAATTTCACCACCACTTGAGCTGGTGGGCAAATCAGGACTGGTTTCTGACAGGAGTCCCCATGCATGCTCCGAGCCCCACTCCTGTCTGTTCATGGAAGCATCAGAATCAGGGTGGGGTGCTCACTTGGACCCGGAAGGGCTAGTTCTTCAGGGTTTGTGATCCCTGGAAAAAACTACCCAACACATAATTTGGAAATGACGGTGGTATTTTTAGCCCTACAGGGGTGCATCAACCAAATAAGGAGTCACTGTGTGGTGATCTCCACCGACAATACATCAGTGGTAACGTACCTCAGGCAACAAGGAGGCACACATGCATCTTTGCTTTGCATGGAGGTTTGGAACCACCTTTGCTGGGCAACCTCGGACGGGATTACCCTCTGAGTTATTAATATTCCTGGCAAGAAGAATATTTTGGCAGACGGTCTGTCCAGGAGAGGCAATGTAGTCCCCATGGAATGGTCTCTACACCAATCTGTAGCAGAGTCCCTGTTCAGACTAGGGGGAGTCCCTTGGTGAACTTGTTCTCAACAACGCTTAACAAGTTCCACTTTATTCCCAGATCAGAGGGCCTATGCAGTGGACACTCTGAAATGCGATTATCTGTTCACTTACGCCTTTCCACTGTTTAGGATGATTATACAAGTGCTCCACAAAGTCAGGATCTCCACTGCCCAGCTCATTTTGATAGCCCCTCTGTGCCCACAATGATTGTGGTTCAGTGATCTTCTCGACCTGTTGGTAGACCAGCCCAAGACATTGCTTTAGAGGAGAGACCTTCTGTCACAGCACAGAAGCCCTCTTCTGCACAACAGCCCACATATCTTCCACCTCCATGCTTGGCTCATTGGAAGCGATCTATCCGCCAGGACCAATTTTTTTTAGCAAAGTTGCCAATTGCATTGTTCAGGCCAGGAGACGCTCCACATCCAAGGTCTATGACACCAAGTGGAGAATCTTTTGTGATTGGTGCAGTAGAAAATGCGTTAATCCTAGCTGCCTCTCTGTGAGCACAGTGGCTGACTTTCTTCTATTCTTATTTGAAGAGAGAGAATGCTTGGTTTCTACTATTAAAGGATATAGGGCAGCCCTATCAAGTATTTTCAAGTTCTCAAAAGGCCTGGCCTTTGGTTCGGATTCTCATATTTCCAGCCTTATCAGGTATTTTGAGCTGCAGAGACCAGTGTCTTGCTCACTTATGCCCAGATTGAATCTCAATAGTGCTTTGGTCATTGTCAAAACTCCCCTATGAACCTTTGGGTGAAGCTTCATTTGAGAACCTTACATTTAAAACTATTTTCTTGCTCTCCTCAGCATCTGTAAGATGAAGAAGCGAGCTTCATATCATGTCTATTGAAAAGGGAAAAGGTTGTTTCTGGTTCATTGGCAGTTATGAATCTGTTTTTTCTCCTTGCCAACCAGGCTTTTTTGTTTTAGCAATATACCGGCTTCCCTCGGTAGCTCCACTCTCTATAGAGATCCCCAGTCTCAGTCGTATCTGTGCTGGGAATGATCAAGATCGACTTTTATGCTCAGTTACGGCTTTACAGTTCTATTTGGCCACTTCTACAAGGAGAAGGAAGGGTAGGAAGCATATTTCCCTTCCTTTAAAGGGCTCTGCTGATATTTCAGTATGCACTATTTCTAGTTGGACTGTTCTAATGATCAAGAGGGGTTATCAGTCTTTTACTGAGAGGGATCTTTCATTCATGAAGCCTATAAGGTTCATGGCATTGCTACCTCATAGGAATATCGAACTCATTCCTCATTGGAAAATGTTATGAAAGCCACATTTTGGTGGATACACACTAACTTCTCCTTTTACCTTCAGTCTTTGTTACACCAGAGGAAAGACATATTTGCTTCATAGCCAATAGTTGCAGCACAAAAAGTGTCCCAAGCAGATACCAACTTACTGTTTTATACCAGTTTTTTAGACCATCAGCCTCCCTCCGCACTGGCAAGTTCAGCAACACAATAGCGATGTCCCACAATTAGTCTGTGTCACTAAGAAAGAGGACACAATAGCAATGTCCCACAAGTAGTATGTGTCCCTAAAAGAGAGGACAGCTACTCTACATGGGCCTATGACATCGGGGACAGACAGGGTCCATGTTCTTTCTAGTTCTCGAAGTTCTAATGGGAGGATCAAATTTTTCCAATATGGACGAGGGTAATTTCCATCCCAGAAAGGTAAGCAACGCAATAGCGACAGGTAAGTATTACATCATTAAAATTAGTTTTACCCCCCCTCAAAAAACTACATAATTACAATAACTTGAAGGGTATTTAGACAGAAGACAGACTCCAAGAGTTCTCTGAAAATTCCTGTTCAGAAGACAAGCAACATTTTCTTAATTCAGAATCATTCTTTGTGCTACATGCACTTTTTTCAATCATAATTGTGCATAACCACTTTTGTGTTATTGAATTCCCCAATGTGCTGGTTAGAATTAAGGTTGCTAAATGCTAGAAAATATTCCATCCTGATGGTTTAAAAAATCAAAGAATAAAGTGTTCTGTGATTTAGGTACGTCATGACTTTGGCTCAGTACGTACGGTGACACCAAATCGAATGTCAGTGAAAATTTCACCCACTCTCTATCTCTCTCTTGTGAACAATACACGTAGCAGGCAAAGTTGCTACTACCGTTTTGTTTACATTTGTGTTATGTTATCCTCGATGAAAACCACTTGTATAAAAAATATATCCTGGAGGAAGTTTGACTTTAATGTTGACCAAAGTTGACTGTTGCGAAGATTCGGATTGATACGTGAAGGTTTTGAAGTAGAAATATTACATGTAGATTTTGAAAGAGCAGCTGACAGGAAAAAATCGGTTTCTGGTTGGTTTTATTATCTATTTTTTTTTTTTTAAATTTAATTTTTTTTTTTTACTGAAGCAATAAATATTTACATGGGTGAATTCTTCATCCATATAAACAGATATTTCTTTTTTTCCCTCTTATTTCCGACTTGCTAATTGAAGTTTGTCAATGTGACTGATTTTCATTTTGGAAAATCGATTGGCGTAAGGTTTTGTGGAATTTTTCGATGCTAAAAATAGCTGATTAAAAAGGATAAGATTCTTTCAGGACAGGCTTTGAGTGTCAGACAAGGAAAACATACATTAAAAACACAATCAAAAACAAATATAAATTAGTCCAGGAGTGCCATTATAACAGCTTAATGTTATTTTTCCGCGTTTATCGTTGCATAAACTGTAATTTGCCGAATCACTACTCCCAACTTGTGATATTTGCTGTGTGTTTCTGCAGCTGGCAGTTTATACCACGATAAACGCAGAAAAACACACTTGACAATTAAGCGTGTTCTATAAAAATGTATCCCATGACGTCATTGATATGACGTTCCATAAACCCTTTCAAATTTCTTTTTTTAGAAGAGGTGTATGTTCTCAGAAAATTGATGTTCAAAGAAATGAAAGATTATATCCGTTCATACCAGCCGGCTGGGTCGCTGCCTCGGTGTGTCATTGGGAACACGCTTAGCTCCCATGTTCTCGGCACGATAATGTTAAATATGTGCTGAAAGTGCGATTGAAAAGCAAGCAACCAACCCAAACAAACAAACAACTATTAATAACATCATGACAATCACGGATTTTAATGCATAAACCACCATATAGTGTAGTGAAATGACGTTGAGGTACATTCGGATGCCTCGGACATACCTGTTACGTCTTCATGATATTTATGATATTATACAATAATATTACGCGTGTAATATTATACAATTTTACAGCTTTCTTGAGCTGAATATTATTAGTCATGTGTTTGCTTACCGTGGTGTTCTGAATGTTATGACCGTCTAGAACCCCATACACCCTTCAGCTCAGAGTGTACGGTTATAACATTCAGTAGACCCCAGTAGACCAACATGTAATAAATTTATTATCTCATATACCTTAAATAAAGTTATGTGTCGGAAGAATTAGAAATTCTAATCTCTAAATTGTCATTTTTGCTATGCAGACGATTGCTTACACTTACAAACTGCGCTCTAGTTGGAGCAGTTACCTCCTTTGCCCAGCTCCACCCGCCACAACGAAAACGCACCCCCCTCCAAATAATAATAATAATACAATCTTGCCGAACGACTAAGGAATCAGCCATATTTAATTAAAAAGTATCTTTCTCTTGGGGGACAATTTTCAAGGATAATAATCCACACGGTAACTCCCTTCTATATATAATACAATTATGTCATATATTGAATCACCAATTATTTACTTGCATTTATACTTTTGAGGCGGAGTTTTCCGCCGTTTTGTTTTACCCACTTTTGTGTTGCCAGTCGTCATGTGACTTTCTTATACCCCACTTGTAAGTGTAAGTCACATCATCTATGACCTTGTTGGACATGTTACACACCGCTTCTTAGAATTTTGTCCATGAGGTAATACAAAGTTTTATGATGTAGTAAACCTCATACTGACCGACGCGACGCGGGTGTCAGTATTGTACGTTTACTGGTTCATAAAACTTCATATTCATGAAACAAATGTCTATAATTGTTTTATTACATATATTAGGGAATAAAATGCCAGTTTGGCTTCCTTTAGATTTGTACAAATGCCATTCAACTGCATGACGCTAGGAACTTAATGTTATGAAGTCACATAAATGTCAATAACGTCACGAGCACGTGACATAAAGCGAGACCATGCGCTATGAAAAAATATCACATATCACGTGACGCTGTGCCATCCAACGAAAGAACATTTCTCATGGATATCATTTAATAAAATAATTAGCGCACTACGTCCTTGATATAACTTTTCATAGACTCCTTTCATATTTGTTTTCCTTTTTTCCAGAAAGCAATTATTAAAAAAAAAAAATTTAAAAAAATCTAAAAAAACAACCTATGTTAACGAGTTACTAGAGTAATGGTATAAAAGAAGGGAAATACATAAACAATATACCGTCTTATTAAGGTCTTGATTCGACACAATGCAATGCAAAATGGCGGGTTTGTTGATCTCAGCGTAAATGTTAACCATTTCGCCTTTTACACCACAGAAGGCGGACCCTGAAATAGACATCTCACTTTTATATTAAAATGTTTGGCAATCTTAATCAAATACCTTCACCGAGGAGCCGGGGTAGCTCAGTTGGTAGTGATCCAATGGTCGCAGGTTAGATACCCGCCCAGACTAGCCGAGGTCGACTGCCTCAGTGTGTCCTTGGGAAAGGTACCTAACTCCTATTTCCTCGGCATAATCTAGCCAGAAATGTCTTAAAAGTGTCGTTAAAACCCACAAAACAAACAAACAAACCAATACCTTCATTGATTCCTCAAACATATATGTTCACATATCTTTTACTTATGAATGAAAAAGAAAAGATATTTTATTAACAAGAATAATGAAATACGTATTCAAAGTTCAATAAAGCAGAAGTCATATGTTTCTGCCCAAGCGGCTCAGTTTTGTATAGAGATCCTCTCTTAATGTGACGAAACCATACGATATATATATATATATATATATATATATATATATATATATATATATATATATATATATATATATATATATATATATACATATATATATATATATTTATATATATATATATAAATATATATATATATATATATATACATATATATATATATATATATATATATATATATATATATATATATATATATATATATATTGTTATGTATGATGTTTATATAATATTATAAATATTTTAGGAAATTATAAATGTTTCTTCACTTTAATATTTGCTTAAATCTTTATGTTTATTAGGAAAAACATGTATAACTAGTGTCCTTGAATTAGGTCGTTTTGATCAATATGTTTTCTCAATTTGAAGGTCAAGGTTGAAATTTTGTTTACAAGTAAAAATTCCATTAAGATGACTCATATTCTAGAACATTCTGTCATGTGACCAATCTTTATATATACCATGTTTGGTGGACATTTATTCAGTTTTGACATTACCATCAGTCTTGTAAAGAGCTATTGCAGTTGTGAAAATTCATTCCAAATTCTAAGAGAGGAATTATTTTAAATATTCATTGGATTATAACAGTGCTCATAAACTTTTGGATTTTGGATTTTTAATTGAAAATTTTGGAATTTATGTGAACTTATTCAGAGATTTTGGAATACTTCATTTTGACTTCAGCACCTCAAGATTTCTAGTACATCAGGACTTTGGAGACCATTGGCACATCTTAACATTCAAGGACACAGCCGTGAATTTGGAACATTTTTTATTTAGGACTTGTGATTAGAACAATCATTCTTATTGGATTATTAGGATTACAAAAACACATTACTGTAAGTGACTTTTTTGATTTTTCATTTTAATTATCTAGTAATAAATTGCTTGTTGATTTTTACTTGATTTGTTGGTTTCACTTTCTTTCTGTTACATTTTTCTTAGACCATAGAGTCGTAACAGAAATTGGGGGCACGTCGTTCCGGGATTGAATTTCTTTAAAGCATATTAGAGATATTAAATTTATCTTTGAAATTCATATTGATTTTGTCTCGGAGAATTTTTTTTTTGTCTTTGGCAAAGATTTTTATATAGAGAAATTTTTTTTGTGTGAAACCAACAAGCATTTACAATGGCATCTAATGTTCAGAATTTCATTTCAAAACCTATCCAGGAGGGGATAGAGTGCATGAGAAAGTTAATTGAAGAGTTCAAGAGGTGCATCCATAGTGATGTTAAAACCTATCTTGACGAGCAGAATGTGGAAACTTTGGAAAATGCTGCTCGTATGGCTGATGATTATTCCTTGACTCACAAAATTTCATTTGGCAATAAGTCGTCCTCTCAGCAGTTTTCTGGTAAAAAACCATTTCAATCTCATTCGAGTACTTCCAAATTTCACAACAGCACAACTGTTAGGAATCAAACATCTGATAAGACTGATCAGAAATCCTTATCTCTTCCTACGTGCACTTATTGTAAAACGAAAGGGCACGTTATTTCTGATTGCTTCAAGTTGAAAAATAAGCAACAGAGTAAAGACAGAGCTTTTCCAAATGCTCTTATTTCTACGAGGTCAAGGTCACGGTCTTATATTGAAAGCAATACATTTGTTGGGTCAAACAAACCCCAGTCTGATTCTATTTTAGAGGCTTATGAACCATTCATGTCAGAAGGTTCTATATCACTTATTGGTGATTCTGCCAAGCCTATCCCAATTAAAATATTAAGGGACACTGGAGCTTCTCAGAGTCTTTTATTATCAGGTACTTTGCCTTTGTCTGAGGAGTCTTCTTCAAGTGAAAGTGTTCTTGTTCAGGGAGTAGAGTGCGGCTTTGTAAATGTTCCTCTCCATTGTGTAAATTTGGCATCAGACTTAGTTTCTGGACCTGTACCTGTTGGGGCAGTGACTTCTTTACCCATAGAGGGTGTTCATTTATTACTAGGCAATGACCTAGCTGGAGATAAGGTTGTGGTTAATCCACTTGTAACTGACAAGCCTTGTTTGGATCAGAAAGTTGATCCTGTCGAAACTGAAATCCCTGATTTGTACCCTGCTTGTGCAGTTACTAGAGCTATGGCAAAAAGAGCTCTTGAGAGTGATGTTGATCAGGATATTATTTCTTTAGCTGACACATGTATTGGTCAGTTTTTTGATGAGGTCACTTTTTCCTCAGGTATTGATCAATCAAATGGTATTGATCACAGTGATCCTCTTTTGGCAACTCATTCTCTTTGTTCTAATCAGGATGACAAACGACACTCCCTTGTCGTTGAACAGGAGCAAGATCCCGAGATATCTTGTTTGTTTCAGAGGGCTATTAGTGAAACTGAAGCCACACAAGTTCCAGTGTGTTACTTTGTGAAAAATGGGGTCCTTATGAGGAAATGGAGACCACCTGATGTACCCGCTGGTGACGAGTGGTCAGTGAGCTATCAAATTGTTGTTCCTAAGTCATATCGACAGGAAATTCCTTATTTAGCCCATGAAACTCCTTTGGCTGGTCATTTAGGAGTCCGTAAGACTTATCACAAGATCTTGAATCATTTTTATTGGCCGAAACTCAAAAGTGATGTTTCTAAATACTGCAGATCTTGTCACACTTGTCAAATGGTAGGAAAACCCAATCAGAAGATACCTAAGGCTCATCTGCAACCTATTCCTGCATTTGATGAACCATTTAGTAGAATAATAGTAGACTGTGTTGGTCCTTTACCTAAAACCAAGTCAGGCAACCAATACTTGTTGACCATCATGTGTACATCTACAAGATTTCCAGAAGCAATTCCTCTGAGAAATATAAAAACTAAAACTATTGTGAAAGCTTTGGTGAAGTTTTTTACACTTGTTGGCCTTCCCAAATCTGTCCAGTCGGATCAAGGGTCAAATTTTATGTCTGGAATTTTCCAACAAGTTATGCATGAATTAGGCATCCAACAGTTTAAATCTTCTGCCTATCACCCTGAAAGTCAAGGTGCTTTGGAAAGATTTCATCAAACTTTGAAGAATATGATTCGATCATATTGCTTTGATACAGAAAAGGATTGGGATGAGGGTGTTCATTTGTTGTTGTTTGCTGTTAGGGAATCAGTTCAAGAGTCGTTGGGTTTTAGTCCCTTTGAACTAGTTTTTGGTCATACTGTCCGTGGACCATTGAAATTATTGAAAGAGAAACTTCTTTCAAATGAAGACTCAAAGTTTAATCTTCTTGATTATGTCTCTGATTTCAAATACAAGTTGTCAAAAGCCTGTGAAGTAGCAAGAACTAATCTTCACACTACTCAGTCAAAAATGAAATTAAGGTATGACAGAAATTCACAGGAAAGGAGTTTTAAACCTGGTGACAAAGTTCTGGCTCTCTTTCCCATACCTCAGAATCCTCTTCAGGCTAAATTTTATGGTCCTTATACCGTTGAAAAGAAAGTAAATGACTTAAATTATATCATTAACACTCCTGGGAGACGGAAACAGAAACAACTTTGTCATATAAATATGTTAAAGGAATATTTTGACAGAGATAGCCCAGCTAATTATTCTGTTAGTTTAGTTGTACCTGTCCCACACAGTGAAGATATCAACGATGGAATACAATCAGACTATAGTGACTCTGGTATAACCAATCTTCGGAATTCAGAAATATTGAACAACCTAGACCAGAAACTTTCACATCTACAAGAAACTTTCACATCTACAACAACAGGAAAGAAATGAACTAAAACAGCTATTACATGACTATGAGCACTTGTTTCCTGATGTTCCAACACGAACAAGTAAAATTTATCATGACGTTGACATTGTAGATTCTGCGCCTGTGAAACAGCATCCTTATAGGATGAATCCTCTCAAACAGAACTATCTGAAGAAAGAAAGTCAGTATCTACTGGAGAATGATTTCATAGAACCAAGTAAAAGTAACTGGAGTTCACCATGTATTCTTGTTCCCAAGCCAGATAATACATTCCGTATGTGTACTGACTATAGAAAAGTCAACAGTGTCACCAAAACTGATTCATTTCCAATCCCAAGAATGGACGATTGCATTGATAAAATTGGAAATGCGGAATATGTCACCAAGTTTGACCTTTTAAAAGGATTCTGGCAAATTCCACTGACGGAAAGGGCAAAAGAAATTTCAACATTTGTAACTCCAGATGGACTTTATCAATATAAAGTCATGCCGTTTGGAATGAAAAATTCGCCTGCAACGTTTCAACGTCTGATGAACATAATAACATTTGGTCTTGATAATTGTGACGCTTATATCGATGACGTAATTATCTACAACAACACCTGGGAAGATCATTTGGAAACGATTCGAAAATTCTTCGATCGACTCAGCGATGCGAATCTGACAATTAATTTGAGCAAAAGTGAGTTTTGCCATGCTTGTGTCACATTTTTAGGACATATTGTGGGACAAGGTCAAGTTAAACCTATAGAAGCTAAGGTCAAAGCTATCTCTGAATTTCAAGTTCCAATTTGTAGAAAGCAACTGATGCGATTTCTAGGTATGGCTGGATATTATCGGAAATTTTGTTCCAATTTTTCCAAAATTGCTGAACCTTTGACAAGTTTATTGAGTAAGAAAACCAAATTTCATTGGTCTGACAAGTGTCAGGAATCTTTTGACAAGTTAAAGGCCATGCTTAAGAATGCACCAGTTCTTTCTGCACCAAATTTTAGCCAATTATTTAAATTATCTGTTGATGCAAGTGATGTAGGGGTTGGTGGAGTATTGATTCAGGAAGACAAAAGTGGTGTGGATCACCCTGTGTGTTATTTTTCTAAAAAACTAAACAAGCACCAGAAAAATTATTCCACAATTGAGAAGGAATGTTTGGCTTTGATATTGGCTTTACAGCATTTTGAAGTGTATGTTACCTCAGCTCTTTCTCCAATTATTGTGTACAGTGATCACAATCCCCTTACTTTCATCAACAAAATGAAAGATAAAAATCGGAGATTGTTGAGATGGAGTTTGATATTGCAGGAATATAACATTGACATCAGACACATCAGGGGAAAAGACAATGTGATTGCAGATGCACTCTCACGTGCCTAGAAATGTAATATTGCTTGATGTAATTAAGTCCAGTATCATAAAACATGTTCTTATGTAATTTTGGTTATTGTAGTATTAGATGTATATTCAAAAGAAAGCTTTATTACATAAATCTTTCTTTTTCTTTATGAGGGGAGGTGTTATGTATGATGTTTATATAATATTATAAATATTTTAGGAAATTATAAATGTTTCTTCACTTTAATATTTGCTTAAATCTTTATGTTTATTAGGAAAAACATGTATAACTAGTGTCCTTGAATTAGGTTTCTTTTGATCAATATGTTTTCTCAATTTGAAGGTCAAGGTTGAAATTTTGTTTACAAGTAAAAATTCCATTAAGATGACTCATATTCTAGAACATTCTGTCATGTGACCAATCTTTATATATACCATGTTTGGTGGACATTTATTCAGTTTTGACATTACCATCAGTCTTGTAAAGAGCTATTGCAGTTGTGAAAATTCATTCCAAATTCTAAGAGAGGAATTATTTTAAATATTCATTGGATTATAACAGTGCTCATAAACTTTTGGATTTTGGATTTTTAATTGAAAATTTTGGAATTTATGTGAACTTATTCAGAGATTTTGGAATACTTCATTTTGACTTCAGCACCTCAAGATTTCTAGTACATCAGGACTTTGGAGACCATTGGCACATCTTAACATTCAAGGACACAGCCGTGAATTTGGAACATTTTTTATTTAGGACTTGTGATTAGAACAATCATTCTTATTGGATTATTAGGATTACAAAAACACATTACTGTAAGTGACTTTTTTGATTTTTCATTTTAATTATCTAGTAATAAATTGCTTGTTGATTTTTACTTGATTTGTTGGTTTCACTTTCTTTCTGTTACATTTTTCTTAGACCATAGAGTCGTAACAGAAATTGGGGGCACGTCGTTCCGGGATTGAATTTCTTTAAAGCATATTAGAGATATTAAATTTATCTTTGAAATTCATATTGATTTTGTCTCGGAGAATTTTTTTTTTGTCTTTGGCAAAGATTTTTATATAGAGAAATTTTTTTTGTGTGAAACCAACAAGCATTTACAATGGCATCTAATGTTCAGAATTTCATTTCAAAACCTATCCAGGAGGGGATAGAGTGCATGAGAAAGTTAATTGAAGAGTTCAAGAGGTGCATCCATAGTGATGTTAAAACCGATCTTGACGAGCAGAATGTGGAAACTTTGGAAAATGCTGCTCGTATGGCTGATGATTATTCCTTGACTCACAAAATTTCATTTGGCAATAAGTCGTCCTCTCAGCAGTTTTCTGGTAAAAAACCATTTCAATCTCATTCGAGTACTTCCAAATTTCACAACAGCACAACTGTTAGGAATCAAACATCTGATAAGACTGATCAGAAATCCTTATCTCTTCCTACGTGCACTTATTGTAAAACGAAAGGGCACGTTATTTCTGATTGCTTCAAGTTGAAAAATAAGCAACAGAGTAAAGACAGAGCTTTTCCAAATGCTCTTATTTCTACGAGGTCAAGGTCACGGTCTTATATTGAAAGCAATACATTTGTTGGGTCAAACAAACCCCAGTCTGATTCTATTTTAGAGGCTTATGAACCATTCATGTCAGAAGGTTCTATATCACTTATTGGTGATTCTGCCAAGCCTATCCCAATTAAAATATTAAGGGACACTGGAGCTTCTCAGAGTCTTTTATTATCAGGTACTTTGCCTTTGTCTGAGGAGTCTTCTTCAAGTGAAAGTGTTCTTGTTCAGGGAGTAGAGTGCGGCTTTGTAAATGTTCCTCTCCATTGTGTAAATTTGGCATCAGACTTAGTTTCTGGACCTGTACCTGTTGGGGCAGTGACTTCTTTACCCATAGAGGGTGTTCATTTATTACTAGGCAATGACCTAGCTGGAGATAAGGTTGTGGTTAATCCACTTGTAACTGACAAGCCTTGTTTGGATCAGAAAGTTGATCCTGTCGAAACTGAAATCCCTGATTTGTACCCTGCTTGTGCAGTTACTAGAGCTATGGCAAAAAGAGCTCTTGAGAGTGATGTTGATCAGGATATTATTTCTTTAGCTGACACATGTATTGGTCAGTTTTTTGATGAGGTCACTTTTTCCTCAGGTATTGATCAATCAAATGGTATTGATCACAGTGATCCTCTTTTGGCAACTCATTCTCTTTGTTCTAATCAGGATGACAAACGACACTCCCTTGTCGTTGAACAGGAGCAAGATCCCGAGATATCTTGTTTGTTTCAGAGGGCTATTAGTGAAACTGAAGCCACACAAGTTCCAGTGTGTTACTTTGTGAAAAATGGGGTCCTTATGAGGAAATGGAGACCACCTGATGTACCCGCTGGTGACGAGTGGTCAGTGAGCTATCAAATTGTTGTTCCTAAGTCATATCGACAGGAAATTCCTTATTTAGCCCATGAAACTCCTTTGGCTGGTCATTTAGGAGTCCGTAAGACTTATCACAAGATCTTGAATCATTTTTATTGGCCGAAACTCAAAAGTGATGTTTCTAAATACTGCAGATCTTGTCACACTTGTCAAATGGTAGGAAAACCCAATCAGAAGATACCTAAGGCTCATCTGCAACCTATTCCTGCATTTGATGAACCATTTAGTAGAATAATAGTAGACTGTGTTGGTCCTTTACCTAAAACCAAGTCAGGCAACCAATACTTGTTGACCATCATGTGTACATCTACAAGATTTCCAGAAGCAATTCCTCTGAGAAATATAAAAACTAAAACTATTGTGAAAGCTTTGGTGAAGTTTTTTACACTTGTTGGCCTTCCCAAATCTGTCCAGTCGGATCAAGGGTCAAATTTTATGTCTGGAATTTTCCAACAAGTTATGCATGAATTAGGCATCCAACAGTTTAAATCTTCTGCCTATCACCCTGAAAGTCAAGGTGCTTTGGAAAGATTTCATCAAACTTTGAAGAATATGATTCGATCATATTGCTTTGATACAGAAAAGGATTGGGATGAGGGTGTTCATTTGTTGTTGTTTGCTGTTAGGGAATCAGTTCAAGAGTCGTTGGGTTTTAGTCCCTTTGAACTAGTTTTTGGTCATACTGTCCGTGGACCATTGAAATTATTGAAAGAGAAACTTCTTTCAAATGAAGACTCAAAGTTTAATCTTCTTGATTATGTCTCTGATTTCAAATACAAGTTGTCAAAGGCCTGTGAAGTAGCAAGAACTAATCTTCACACTACTCAGTCAAAAATGAAATTAAGGTATGACAGAAATTCACAGGAAAGGAGTTTTAAACCTGGTGACAAAGTTCTGGCTCTCTTTCCCATACCTCAGAATCCTCTTCAGGCTAAATTTTATGGCCCTTATACCGTTGAAAAGAAAGTAAATGACTTAAATTATATCATTAACACTCCTGGGAGACGGAAACAGAAACAACTTTGTCATATAAATATGTTAAAGGAATATTTTGACAGAGATAGCCCAGCTAATTATTCTGTTAGTTTAGTTGTACCTGTCCCACACAGTGAAGATATCAACGATGGAATACAATCAGACTATAGTGACTCTGGTATAAATAATCTTCGGAATTCAGAAATATTGAACAACCTAGACCAGAAACTTTCACATCTACAACAACAGGAAAGAAATGAACTAAAACAGCTATTACATGACCATGAGCACTTGTTTCCTGATGTTCCAACACGAACAAGTAAAATTTATCATGACGTTGACATTGTAGATTCTGCGCCTGTGAAACAGCATCCTTATAGGATGAATCCTCTCAAACAGAACTATCTGAAGAAAGAAATTCAGTATCTACTGGAGAATGATTTCATAGAACCAAGTAAAAGTAACTGGAGTTCACCATGTATTCTTGTTCCCAAGCCAGATAATACATTCCGTATGTGTACTGACTATAGAAAAGTCAACAGTGTCACCAAAACTGATTCATTTCCAATCCCAAGAATGGACGATTGCATTGATAAAATTGGAAATGCGGAATATGTCACCAAGTTTGACCTTTTAAAAGGATTCTGGCAAATTCCACTGACGGAAAGGGCAAAAAAAATTTCAACATTTGTAACTCCAGATGGACTTTATCAATATAAAGTCATGCCGTTTGGAATGAAAAATTCGCCTGCAACGTTTCAACGTCTGATGAACATAATAACATTTGGTCTTGATAATTGTGACGCTTATATCGATGACGTCATTATCTACAACAACACCTTGGAAGATCATTTGGAAACGATTCGAAAATTCTTCGATCGACTCAGCGATGCGAATCTGACAATTAATTTGAGCAAAAGTGAGTTTTGCCATGCTTGTGTCACATTTTTAGGACATATTGTGGGACAAGGTCAAGTTAAACCTATAGAAGCTAAGGTCAAAGCTATCTCTGAATTTCAAGTTCCAATTTGTAGAAAGCAACTGATGCGATTTCTAGGTATGGCTGGATATTATCGGAAATTTTGTTCCAATTTTTCCAAAATTGCTGAACCTTTGACAAGTTTATTGAGTAAGAAAACCAAATTTCATTGGTCTGACAAGTGTCAGGAATCTTTTGACAAGTTAAAGGCCATGCTTAAGAATGCACCAGTTCTTTCTGCACCAAATTTTAGCCAATTATTTAAATTATCTGTTGATGCAAGTGATGTAGGGGTTGGTGGAGTATTGATTCAGGAAGTCAAAAGTGGTGTGGATCACCCTGTGTGTTATTTTTCTAAAAAACTAAACAAGCACCAGAAAAATTATTCCACAATTGAGAAGGAATGTTTGGCTTTGATATTGGCTTTACAGCATTTTGAAGTGTATGTTACCTCAGCTCTTTCTCCAATTATTGTGTACAGTGATCACAATCCCCTTACTTTCATCAACAAAATGAAAGATAAAAATCGGAGGTTGTTGAGATGGAGTTTGATATTGCAGGAATATAACATTGACATCAGACACATCAGGGGAAAAGACAATGTGATTGCAGATGCACTCTCACGTGCCTAGAAATGTAATATTGCTTGATGTAATTAAGTCCAGTATCATAAAACATGTTCTTATGTAATTTTGGTTATTGTAGTATTAGATGTATATTCAAAAGAAAGCTTTATTACATAAATCTTTCTTTTTCTTTATGAGGGGAGGTGTTATGTATGATGTTTATATAATATTATAAATATTTTAGGAAATTATAAATGTTTCTTCACTTTAATATTTGCTTAAATCTTTATGTTTATTAGGAAAAACATGTATAACTAGTGTCCTTGAATTAGGTTTCTTTTGATCAATATGTTTTCTCAATTTGAAGGTCAAGGTTGAAATTTTGTTTACAAGTAAAAATTCCATTAAGATGACTCATATTCTAGAACATTCTGTCATGTGACCAATCTTTATATATACCATGTTTGGTGGACATTTATTCAGTTTTGACATTACCATCAGTCTTGTAAAGAGCTATTGCAGTTGTGAAAATTCATTCCAAATTCTAAGAGAGGAATTATTTTAAATATTCATTGGATTATAACAGTGCTCATAAACTTTTGGATTTTGGATTTTTAATTGAAAATTTTGGAATTTATGTGAACTTATTCAGAGATTTTGGAATACTTCATTTTGACTTCAGCACCTCAAGATTTCTAGTACATCAGGACTTTGGAGACCATTGGCACATCTTAACATTCAAGGACACAGCCGTGAATTTGGAACATTTTTTATTTAGGACTTGTGATTAGAACAATCATTCTTATTGGATTATTAGGATTACAAAAACACATTACTGTAAGTGACTTTTTTGATTTTTCATTTTAATTATCTAGTAATAAATTGCTTGTTGATTTTTACTTGATTTGTTGGTTTCACTTTCTTTCTGTTACATTTTTCTTAGACCATAGAGTCGTAACAATATATATATATATATATATGTATATATATATATATATATATATATATATATATATATATATATATATATATCTGTGTGTGTGTGTGTGCGTAAGAAACAGAAATAAAATTGCATCCATACAAATCTATCTATTAGAAAACAGCAGAGATTGCACTGATGTATTAAAATGCAAAGTATTTATGTAATTCTTCGCAACTATTGTTATATTAATGATATTTTCTGCTAAGCCATCGATGACCATATTGACTATTGTCACCTAAATTGTAGGAGGTTTGAAGATAAATATCAATCAGATCATCTCTTCAAATTAATAAATATCAGCTTCAGTTTTATGTATACCAGAGATGATGTTAATGCTAAAATTATGGATATTTTGGTAGCAAAAGAGAAACAAAAATCAGATCCCTATAAGATATTATTACTCACCGACAAGAAAACAAGTGAGAAAGGTAGACATCATCTGTAGAAACCTTGGCTTCCCTCAGACTACAACGCATAATAACTGTGGAAAAACGCATAACAAAAATTCACACAGCATCAAACTTATTTAGCATTGATAAATAGCGCATATAATGCCCTCCCCGGTTAGCTAGCTAAAGAACGTAATAGATGACATTCTGGCATGTACATAATTTTCATCTGATTGGCCAGATTCAAATTAAGTTTATATATATATATATATATATATATATATATATATATATATATATATATAGAGAGAGAGAGAGAGAGAGAGAGAGAGAGAGAGAGAGAGAGAGAGTGAGAGAGAGAGAGGGATTTAGAATTACAAATATACACTAAACAGAGCGGAAAGTGCTATCCCTAGATCGTATATGAGAATGCTTGATAACATTAATATAATGTTTAAATACGAATAAATAATATTATCATACAGGTTGGAGATTGTTTAATTCGTACCCTACGGAGATTCGAACCTGGGCTACGGTAACTTCCACTTCAAAATTTTAAATGTAAATCTCTAATTTATCATCCAAATATATACAATGATTTAATTATATAAAGGAATGAGCTACTTTGTTTGCTCAGCAATGCTATGTTGATTTACTTGTTACAATTTTTGCGCAGTTTGGTTCCTCAATTCACTGCAGTGACACATGGCGGGGTTCTATTATTCCATAGGATGGTTCTGCACCACTGGTACACACTTTCATTTTTATCTTTTATTTTCCTCCCAATTTTAGTATTATTCCGTTGGGCACTCAGTACCACTTAACAGTGGCTTCGGTCGTTTATATTGCGAGGCTCTACATTTTTGCCTGTGGTTCCATACCAGAGGTACATTTGTTTGTTATTTGCTCATTTATTTGTTACAGTTGTTTCCTACTTTGGTTCTGCATCTCATTATGGTGACCATTAACTTTTTAAAGAATCCAAATTGTCGTTCCATCGTTCACAAGTTGTTTCCGTACCAATGGGTTTATTATTACTACTTACTATTTGGTATTATCAATAATATCACTAAAACCAAGTGGAATATACTTTGTGTTGATTAAGTTGGGACACCTTTCTAACTGGTCTAACTGGTCTAAAGGTAAATTCTTGTTCCTACCACATCGTTGTGTTTCGTCTATCTCCTTGTACAAGTATGCCTCTGGTTCGGTTGAATACGGTGTGATCCTTGGCACACATTGTTTTTGTGGTCTTTGGGATCAGGGTTGGGCAATTCGAAACATTATTCTCCTTGAATTATACCCCATTGTTCTTGCTTTTGATCTTTACGGTGAAGATTTAGCCAACAAGATCATCTTTTTCACGCCCATAATCAGCCTTATTAGAAATCATAATCAAACAATCTTCCAGAGACACAAATAGTATGCACCTCATTAGGAAATTAGTACTTTAAACGTATGAAATAAATGTCTTATTGAAAACAGGACATGTACCAGGTTTACAAAGCAAACTCGCTGATGCCCTTTCTAGCAAACATGTTTCCCTGCCCAATGAGCTGACCCCCTATGCAGACCCACAATCACACAAAATTCATCCGCCTCCGCAAAATTGCACAACTAGAGTGTACCTTTGAAAAACTGGTTCAAGCTATGCTAAATCCAACAACACCAAACACATAAGGAGGATTGGAAGATATAGAGGAAATTCACTTTGGAAACATGAAGTGAATGATCTCACCCAATTTCCGTAATCAATCTCGCCCTCTTTGTACCACATTTAAGCAACAGCAAACACACAACATCTTTAATGTATACTTTTGTTTCAGCACTTGCCTATGTGCACAAACTTTATGGCTTTATAGATCCTACTTCCTCTTTCTTTATTTAAAAATTCTTTCAAAGTATTCATGCAAATAAATCTCGTGACGTTTGCTTGCGCATCGGCAAAAATATACTGCACAAAATGACTGTAACCTGACTGAATACAATTTCAAGCGAAGCTCGTATTTGGAAATGTTTATTGGGGATTGTCATGCTTCTCTCATATTAGGCGAAGTATCAGTAAACATGATGATTTGATCCATTTATCTTCTTTCTGGCTTTGTCAACATAGTCTGACATTGACACGCAACTTCAAACACAGCTGTGGCCTAACAATAATTAGTTTTATCTAAATCTAACCCTTGTATTTGTCTGACATTGACATTTTGCAACTTCAAAGATAGCTGAGGTCAACCCTACCAATAAGCAGTTTCATCCAGATCTAAGCCATGTATTTGTCCTGTAACGCAATTGCAAGTTTACTTATCGCTGATGGGAAATACTCCAAGACCGTTATTTATGTACCAAGACGGACCACCATTAACCAGGGCAGAATTTATTCCAGAGATAAGACGAGCACTCTGCATACCAGGGCAGAATTTATTCCAGAGATAAGACGAGCACTCTGCCTGTGTGGTTTTAACTTCGATCAATTTAGGTCACCATTTAAAAACTGCCACTGAGGAATCCAAGCAAGATTACAGTGACATGCAAAATTGGGAATTAGGCCGCTGAAAGTAGGATGTACTTAAAACATACATTTGGTTAAGCAATAGGGTTTCAACATTGTAATATAAGGATTGTTGTCTGCCGCTCGTTTCTACTTATTCTTCTAGATCTCGTGGTTTTTGAAAACCATGCGTACCTTAATGGCCTGACTGTTCCACCCTGACATATATACTTATGCCTGCCATCCTGGCAACCAGAAGTGTATGAAGGTGCTCTACAAACTCATTGAATAGCAATTTAGATAGGAGGTATAAATGTTTTCTACCAATTTTCTGTAGTGATCTACAAAAACCTGCTTGACTTAGACTCTAACGCAGGACTTGCAGGACTTTTCTGAGACTTATCCTGATGCGAGTGTTCTCTGTTCAGTGACATGGACAGACTTGAATTTGTTATTGGATCCACATTTCCCTTTACATTATTCCTGGATGTTCTCGCAGCATGGAGCATCAGTGTTTTGGATTTGTCAGATGAGGGCCTCCTACTTATTGTCGTTTACGTGTTTGTTCCTGCATGGGCCCATGTTTCTATTTGCAGGATACTTGGCTGTACTATGATGATATAAGGGAACCTTAATGCAATAACGAATTTTTGTTTAATGTTTTGCAAATATCATTATTACTTTGCAAAACATTTTCCTCGATCATAATTACGTAGTTGTATGTTTATAATGGGGTACACGGTAGATGTTTTCATTTGTAAGAAACCTCTATCACAATGATATTTGTATATTTACATTTTGATGCAAACAAACCTTTGTTCTTTTTAGATCTCTTGGTTTTACATCTTATAATTTTCTGGTTGCCAGAAATATATCAAAGATCAGTTTTCCTTATTTCCGTTATGGCGATTGCAGCCTGAAAAAAATAAATCCTTCAAAGGCTGTATAATTCAGTGTTCAACTTTTTTCATGTTTACTTCTTTATATACAAGTTCGAAATAGTTATGTCAAGCAATGTAAATACATTCGTTGTATTTATTAGAGCGTATTTTTAAATTCATATAATTGCTATGAATGACCTGATGTGTGAACAGTCTGTCTTTACCTCCCTTTCTTCTTCAACCATTTATGTTGTAGAGTGTGTTTGCATGCATGAAGTTCTCTCTTTTTCTCAGTTTCATTAAATACGGCAGTACTGTACCGTCCAATTGTACTTTCCTCCTTTTAAATATTTTCTACTTACACTCCTTTTCCTTCTTCTATCCTATCTTGTAACCTCTTATTGTAGCTTATGTCTGTCTTTATCTCCCTTACACGCTATCTATACATACCTTTCACGACGTCATAGATTCCTTCTTTCTTACCACAGCTGTATACTAGCACCTTGTGTTACTTACACTCACTCATAGGAATACTTCACATGAAACAACAGTAATTAGACTGTTCACACATAACGTTTATACAAGCTTACCGGTGTCCTTTACCTTGTTTCTGCATTACAACAGAAATGGGCTTACTCGCAATGTAACAAACAATTGAAGGAAGTTACTCAATAACTAAAATCAGTTAATCATGAGAGTGTAGTAATTGTTTCAACTCTTCAACAACAGGAAACGGAAGACTTTCTGTAGTAAACATTCTTAATTTGCACCCTCAAGTTATATCACATCCTAGCTAAATAATATAGGAGTTCTCTTTTACCTAAATCCGGGCACTAAATTAAGGATGACGACATTTATGTCGCATAAAATCCTTACTTGTATCCGCATTTAAGTAAAACGATCCTCATTTAATATTGAAATCTGTAAATGTAGCACAAAACGAGGCGCTTATCATTTTCCATGTAATGTTTCTGTAGTGCTGTCTTCAGATGGCAACATTTTCAATGAACAGAAATATTCTCAAGAAAGACAAGTTATAGATGATGCAGGCATTGGAAATATATTGTAGGTTTAATAAGGTAATTTTAAATTTCAGTCATGAAAATCCACACGTTTGTTTTATCCGTTCGTATATCCATAACTATGATTAAAACATCCGTATAATGCCTAACATTCCGTACATATCGTCAGCTTCTAAATGTATGATTATTTCCAGAATATATGTCAATATGGGGATACTTTGATGCTAATAATTCGCAAAGAAATTCTAGAAAATAAGACAGCATAGTGGTCACTTTTCTGACGGCGGTGGTGACGGCGTCACTAATTTTGTTTATTTATTTATTTACAAATTTTATGATTATTGGGATCCGACAGCAGGTCGAGGGATATATACCCTCTCTCTAGCGCATGATACGACGTGATGATGGAAATGCTTATTTACATGTAACACAAGAACAAATAACAAGCTAGAAGAGACCTACGCAACAGTTTGTATTAAAATTAGTTTCACTCGTGTTATTTTTCAATAGGTTTTATTTCTCTTCTTTTATTAACGCCGTATTTTATGACAAACCCATAAATGTACGAGAAATTCACAAAACAGAGAAACATTCCTATATATGATTTTATAGCTTTTATGCACGTACGATGGAGAGCATTCCAAAAAAACGAAAAAAAAACCATTATAAGCCAAACAAGTACAATCTTCATATCAGTTGGATGTAAAAGATTTTTTAGCCACTATATGTACTTAGTCTTACTAATACCTAATACATTATTTGGATGAGAAAATTGAATTTATGATAATTAATAACAAAGTCAGTGTGTCTGAGGAATGTCGTTAATAATTTCCTTTTTTCTACATGCAACACACTTATTTATCAAGCAAACGTTTACTGGGATTAAGTAATAGTTGGGGATGGAACTAACACCTAAGAATATGTGTGGTTGGTATTTTCGTGTCTTTAAGATAGGGATATGCAGCCCAGTGTCCCAAAAGAGTACCAGAGTATATTGAATTTCTCATACCTGTTTATATACATCTATACAAAAAACTGATACATAATGAGTTTGTGTCCGTAAGCAGTAAATTCTTCTGATCATTGAATCCATTTATTTTTTACTTTTTGTAGTAAAATTCATACATTGGACAGCTTTAGTCAATTAAGATCACCGTATATAGGTTTGGGTAATTTAATTTTCTTGTGTTTAAAACTGACTAACACTAAATCGTCATCAATCATTCTTTTCCTCGTAAATGATTGGTCGTTGTGAAATTTTCCATATTTCTTTTCATCAGTAGATACTTTTTACAGTTGTTTTCTACCCGAGACGTTCCATCTGTTTACCGCAAACCGATTTATTCATAAGTTTGAAGAAATCCTTTTGAAAATCATTGTTTGCCTTCTCGCGCAAACTCGTATTCAGATAAATAATAATATTTCAGCCATGGGTTTTGATCAAACAAGTAAACTCCTTGCATCTTTTTCAGTTTTAAGCCTAACTAAATATACAACGCTTGGTTTCTAATGTGAATTACGTATTTTTCTTTGTTTTTCACTGCATGGAGAAATCCTTGTTCAACAAAATGTTCTTGAAGTTCTGACAAACCATCTGTACTAGGTATAAGTTTATTTTGTGCTGATGGAGAGTCCGTGAAATAGTCATGCAACTCTTAAGAATCACCAGATCCATTTCTAAGATAGAATCCGTGCCATTATTGTAAGGAATGATTAACAATTATTTCTGTATCCGTTCATTTTCTTCATTTCTTGCATATCTAAAGTTTTTCACAGGTATTTTTGGACATATCGCCTAAAGATACAAATTGTTGCAGTATATTTACATGATTATTGAGGTATTGACCCGACACACTCTCCATCCTCTTTAATGTTTCCATTTTCATCCGTGTAAACTCCATGATGAGCTTTAGCGTATCTAGTAGAATCGTTCTAATTCCTGCTGTAATACCAATCTAGATAATCAGAAATATGTCATAATCTATCAAAAGTTCCAGTTCTGCACATGCAACTTTTTAACCTCGCACCATGACCTAAACCTGGAGCACTGTAATAATGTCATGGATCATGTTTGTAGCGTTTCAAACAAACATTTCTGAATTCTTCAAATATGTCGCACAGCATCAATGTATATTTCTCGATGTAATAGTGGCAGAGATCACATGATGTGGTCCAGTGAAAATATTCCATAAATGTCTTTTCTCAAATAATTTGGTTGCATATGTTGAAAGTATTTAATTGACTCATTCAACGTGTAGTCGTTTAATTTTGTTTTTGCCAGCTGCTCCAATGATTGGCTTGTGAACATATGACTGACAACAAACCTAATTGTCCTTATTGCATCTTTTTTTCCACTCCCTTTGTCATGAACCTATCGACTATAAAGTCTTTACTAAATGGAATGTACATTTCCTAGCTGTTCGGTTTGATTGTTACCATATGACCAGAATTTTGTCTTGCTAGCCTCTTGAAAAATATATGTATGTCATGTCATATCCAAACAAGTGATAAATGACTTATGGTATCGGTTTTGCATATTGGTCGTTATGAGTATTATCTTTATACTGTCCGGTTAAATAATACTGATGGCGACCCTCAAAACCTCCAATTTATTTCTCACATATGTGAGAAATATTTATTGAAATAAATTGCTGTTATCTTCCTTAGTAAATATCAATGGTCTGCATTTTTAGGTTTCAATTCTTGATATAGAAGTTTTGCGATTTTACCCAGCTCATCGAAATATACTTTAACACAATGGGAACCTCTATAAACAATTGGCTTACATTCATTGTGAAAGGATTTGATGTGCAAACGGACTCTTTTGTAATTTGTTTACCTGTTTTGAATGTGCAACATTGATGAAGCGCATATAATTCTGTATGATCTTCAGTAGCCTTTCTCCATAACACGTTCAAAATCGCAATAAATGACGGAGGGAACATTAAGTTGCTGTTTAAAGTTTTTTTTTAATTGAATGGTCGAACCTTCTTCAGGCATGATATATAGTGCATTGCCTACATTATAAAACAGTCATTTGCGTCCGTTTAATTTTTCATGCATATTCCAAATGACAAAAACTATGCATCTTTTGCATATGTAATTACGACCATTTCGTTTTTCAAATTTTTGGATGAAAACAATATCGAAAGATCTGCAATGCCTACATAAAGGTAGTTTCCTTCTTTGTATTCACCACTGAAGACAATTTGAATATATATGGGCTTTTTCTTTTTTTTTATTACTCTTGCATGTTTAATGTGTTCATCTTCTGCTGTCGGGAACACATTAACGTAGATGCTGAATTGATTTTCAAATGTATCAAGATCCTCTATTTTTACTGGCTATTTATCAATCCTCTGTGCATTGTTACTTAAATTGTGGCTTGATGGTCTGTATTTATGGTAAATTTGTGGTGTGTTTGAAATTAATGACATATAAGCTTCTTTGTTTCTAAACCAATCTGTATGTTCTATGTATGAGCTGTCCTGAGCAATTAGAACTTGTCCATATTCATATTCAAGTATCCAATTCTATCCAACACTCACTTCGTTCTTGCCGTGATCTATTGTTCGAATAAGGTGTTGAGTTCATTTAACACTCAATATATCTCGATTTTCTTCAATATTTACTATTAATTAGTTGAATAATTAAATGTTTTACTTCTTTTTTTTCTATACCAATGTGTGATAAAATCAATTGTCTACATCCAACCTTGTGAAAAAGTTGAACGATTACTCAGTCAATGTTTTTGTGCGTTTGTTGGTGATAATTCTTGTACTGTGTGGTTTAAATCTGACTGAAGTATAGATCCTGATCAATACCGCCAGAGAATTTGAATATGTTAACAACATCAATGAAAGCTATCTTTTTAATTTTGATTTGTTCTTTTCTATCTAATTCTTTTCAGCCTGTTCTTTTCTGTACTAAGCTGAATCTGCTGTTCTTTCAACTTCTCTATAGGCTTTTAAAGCTTTTGTTTGAAGCTCCTCATTTCAACTTGATTTCATTTATGAAGCTTCTATTGTCTTCTTTACTGCTGTGATAATCTAATCTTTCTTGAACTTTCACACATTTTTCTAGCATTTTTTGTCATACTAAGTTTCCACGAATTTTTCGATTGTTGACTCAGATTCATCATATGTAAAAAAGATATGTCGATTACTTAAACTAAGTAGTCCAATATTGTCTCCTACAATTGTATCGATTGTTCAATCAAACTTTCCAGCATATATTTTTTAAACGTTAGTGCATTTCAGTATTTTCTTGCTTGAATGTTTCGATTGTTGATCAAAGTTGGTAGGATGTCTGATTCATTAACGTTGTTGTATTTAAATATTTGTTTGCTACAATATTTTCGAATGTTGATTAATATTTTTCATATCGTAGTAACTTTAATTGAAACATATTTGTACTATTTAGCAACTAAAAGTGTCATTTAGCAGGATTTAGACTGTTACTTTGATACAATCAGTTTGTTACTTTTAGTGACATTTAGTTAAAGACATTTAATGCTTATTTATTAGTAATTATTCCAATAGTAGTCATGTCTAAGTCGCGCCATTATTTTTCAACAATCTCAAATGGGCATGTGGACTCTAACGAGTCATGTAAACAAACCTCCCCCCCCCCAAAAAAAGGAAAATAAACTTTCAAACGAGTTAGACGTATTGAATTTAGTCAAAGCTCAAATCTTTATAGCCTGCAATTACAAATGCAAAAGAAAGACAGAAAGAGAACACACAAAAGTAGAGCTGAAAAATGGTGTTGAGGAAAGTTTAGCCAAAGCAGATACATGTTTAGCAAATGAAGAAGTGTTCAGGCGTTTCATCATATGAATTAAAATTTCAAAGAGTAAAATTAGAAACATTGTTTATCAAGCGAGAAAAACGAGAAGAACGTTTAAATAAATTGATCATTTTGTAAGAAATTGTGACGAAAATCTAGAAGAAACTGATGAAAATCTCAAAAGAATAGTGTAATTAAAGGAGAACAGTTATATTTCAAATAATCTGTTGTTTGCCGGTATCGGTTACATCATTACAAATGTTGCGAAAACATCCATCTGTTCATTGCGTTATACCCAGCGGCACGTCGCAAAGTGCAAAATTAGAAATTAATCAATCCGTTTGACTTATTAGCAACTATTACCTGAAATACTGCAACAGCTATTCTAATGCCTTTTTAGTAATCTTTTGTGTATGTACCAATTTCCACAATAAGTATGACTTTTTAAATTATTTCATTTTACCATTTGCTACAACTTAAATTTATTTCTTTATTTTGATTAAGTCTAGCTGGAATTTCTCGTGCGCACCTGCTGTGAGACCAACTCGTTAGTTAGTTGTGTCAAAGCGCCACTGGGGCACGTTATTACGTATTATGACGGCTTGCAGCCGCAGTACACGTACCTCTGGGCATCCCTGTTAGGATACGTGGGAATACGCCTCATTAACATGCTGCAAAAATTTCCCACTGAGGTTGTGCGGGTCACAACTGATTCTATTTACATCAAATCCGTGCACCTGGCCCGGCTGGAAGGCGTCAAGGCCTTCTACACATAGGAGCTCTTGTGCTCCGACTGTTGTGCCCTCGAGTGCGATTCCCACAACGCCAACTGCCCGAAAATCGTCTGCAGCTGGGGGCAGTGGCGCGTCATGGAGAAGTTCCTGGTCCTCACACGACAGCGCCGCTAACATGCAGAAGCCTGAATACTGGACCATCCGGATCAAAGTGCCGGACTAGTCAGCCCCCAACGCCAGTGAACCCCTAGCAACGCACCGCCTTTCCCTCCTCGGGACTCGGGAAAGACCACACGCGATATCGCCTTCTCACGCGGCCAAGTCTCGCTGGTCCTCAACCCTACTCATGATCTTGGAAACGAAATGTGTGACCCAGATGTCCATGCACAAAACTATTAGGGCTTCGTTCGTTGGAGCGGCCAAAAAGAGTGGATGCCAGAATGCATAGGGCAGGAAAACATTCCGCGGGTCATCATTTGGAACGAAATATGCACAGTCCCCGGTCACATTCTCGAGATCTTTCTTGGGTGGCTAGAGCTGCTGGACATGCATATCGTCTGCTGTGGCGGGCGACTGGGCAATTCCCCGCACATCGCTTGAGAGCCACCGCATAACTAGCTGCGCGCGACCGTAAAATGTGAGGGCTACTAAGAAGAGGTGGAGGAGACTACCGCACCAAGGATGAGTCCCTCAAAAACCTCAAAAAGAAAATGGGCCTTAAATCAGAGAATTTCCAGTGTGAGGCAATGCACAAGGCCCGTTCCGCCTGTGGCGACTTGAGTTCCTTTTTGGAGCAGTCAGTCTCCGTCGACATGCTCGTGGGTACCCGCATAGCAGTGCAGGACAAGGTCCAGCAATTCTTATTCAGCGCCATAAAAAGCACTTTCAGGAGACGCTAGTTCCTCTGCTATACTATCCAAAGGGTAGTTGGCACCAAAATATCGTTGTTGCAGTTCCAGGAACGAACGAGCGGCAGGTGCTTGTGCTAAACATTATTGTTGATGTGACCATCAAAGCTGCCTAGCAGTCCATAAAGGGCCCAGACATGCGCCTTGGCAACGCCATCATCGTGCACAGTTCCCAGGGGCCTATCATCAAAACTCCGCGCAAGGTGTGGATTATTGGCGACTAGGGGTGAAACGATTACTCGATATATCGATGTATCGATACTTTTTTATATCGATACCCATATCGATACAAGAGGGGAAGAATCGATAGAAACGATACTTCCTCTATGCAAGTTACTTTAATCTTCAGCAATCGTGAATAATTATTAGTCATTTGCTTTTCATTCTTTAAATTGAGAATTCATCTGAGACAGCCGTAGCAAGTACATGCACTCAATCCTGTCAGTAAAAAATAAAAGCTATTGACAACACCCACTCGCCTTCTACAAATTAACACAAGGTGACTAACTCACGTGGTTCGAAATCTGCCCCCTTCTCCCGCCCCAATTCCATGCTAATTAGTTTATCCCGTCTGCATCTTCATCCACTGATAACATATATCAACGGAAAGAAGACATTGCAGATTTCTTCCCTATGTATGATTTAAGGACTTTACTGATCATTTAATAACCACTTTTACGCACTGTAACCACTGTAGCATGTTCACTGCGTGACATACCGGGAATATTGGCGTCCAAAATCTATCCAAATAGATACAAAACAACAAAGAAACTTCACACAAAATTGACTACTGAATGATATGTAAAGTACTTAAATCGTACATGGGGAATAAGTTTGGAATATCTCCTTTTACGTTGATATATGTAATCAGCGACCGGATAAAAAAAAAAAAAAAAAAAAAAAAAAAAAAAAAAAAAAAAAAAACAGCACAGAATCGGCAAGGGGGCAGATTCCAAACCGCACGAGTTATAGCCACCTCGTCAATTTATAGAAATGGAGTGGGTGTTGTCAATAATTTCCTCCATTTGTGGTCTAATCTTACGTATTTGGCAGTATCCCGTGTGGAGTACCTGTCTCAACTTGATCGAATTGATGCGCCGCCGGCTGTAAGGGCCGAGGTTAAGCATGAGCCTACTGAGCATGAAATCTTCAAGGCTATCCTAAAGACAGCTTGTCGCACACAACAGCAGGATAAGGTCCGTGGGCACACTGTAGACCTGCTCAAGGTCGACGACGTTCTCAACATCGAAATGCTCTGGGTCTACGATCAAAAAGACACGCAGCAGTTCAGTGTGTACCGTCTGGACAACGCCCATAGACACTCACTGGGCAATGTGAAATTAACCTGTTTGAAGTGCAACCGCAAAAGAGGGGCTGCACCGCTTAGTTCCGCAGTGCATCAGTATAGTTTTGACCTCAGCGACGCGTATGTTGACTAAGGAACCGGTCCGGTGGTAGTTGTTTGTCAGGGGCAAAACTTGTAGCTCCGCACACACGAACGTACGCTAAGGCTTTGCAGCTTTGGTGCTAAGCAGATAATGTCGTACAGGCGATCCGGTCTTAGCAACCGTACTTTCTAGTCTGTAAACCTTAATGGACCACATAGGGTCGATGGCACGAAGTCGTCCTCCTTCCAGCTCTCCCACCTCACCAAGGTATTTGAGGGTAGATGTTTCTCTTCCAAGCCAATAGGCCGCGACACAGAAAAGTTTTTGTTTTACCTGTGAGCCGCGTTATCTCACCGCTTACAGCCACCACAACGGCAGGGTGTCTAAACAGCCGCTCGGCTAGAGTACGGTTAAACTTCTACATAATGCCCTGCGCACGTATGACACCATCCTCCCCTCATCTGAACGTTGTGCTTGGTCAAGAGTTTTAAGACGACACCCATAAACTCCCGGCCGGGGTGAATCTGCAGTAGTTTGGGCCACTTTAGAGGCCCCCGCGCGTAGATACGTGCCAAGGCGTCGGCAACTTTGAAGGCCTCCTTTGTGGTGGACTACGGTCAGCGCATACTTGTACGTGTACGTGTATTGCCCAACTTTGTCCTGTGGCAGAAACAAGAGGTCGGCCTTGTGCACCTTGTTAGGAATATAAAAGTTCAGCTGGGAAAGTTTGTGCGGCGCGGGTTGGCAAATCTGCCTTATGGCCTGCTTCTTCATCCATTTCCTTGCAACATCTTGCGAGCTTAGTATCCATCTAGTTTTCATGGCCGTTTTCTCAGCTATTGGTCTGCAAACTAGCAGCTATCGCTCCAATTTGCCATCACCAAAAAAAAAAAAAAAAATCCCCGTGTTGGCTAGATTAGAAATATGTATAGGCCACGCAGCCCACGGCGGCGAGCCCTCAGACGACAAACATCATCTTTTATGCTTGTTGTTTGAGCGAGGGCGTGTAGAAATAAAAAAGCTTGGGTTCGTCACCAAGCTGCAGGCCGTCGATCGTTTTTTGCTAGTCACCAGTTCGTAGGCGCGCAGATTCTTCGACGTATTGATAAGCCCGTTCAGCCAACTGTAAATTTTGTTTTCTTTAATTGAGGTAATTGAGGCGCTCGTTGCGCTTACATTAGTACTCGGCCTGCTTGGAGTTCTTTCATAGCCTTATCGTGGCGGACACGTTCTTCTTCGGATCCTTTCCTATGTATTTGAGAGAAAAAGTAGTTTAAGCCAGAGAGGGCGTTAACGATGTCTCTTTAGATCATGAGAGCAGCAGATGTCATTAGGCAGCCGCGATAATACTGGAAGTAATGATGCCTTGTTTAATCAGCATGTCCTGTATCCAAAGGCTCAGCGCTGTGATGGTAACGGCCTTTGCTGCATCACGAAGTCTATGCGGCAAAGATCGCCTCGTTTCATTTGTAGCAAGCGTTTTGCAATGATCATATACACAACCTCACGGCCGTCGAGTACTGCTTAATGGTAAAGGAGGTTTTCGAGGTCCTTGGCGTACGGTGGTGTTGATATCTTGCTTTTCGCACGCTACTGTTCCATATCAAAAGGGTCGGACGTGTGTCTAATAGCGGCGTTTGTCGTTCCGACAGGTCAACTGCTTTTTGCTGCCGCTCTAGACAAGGTGAGCCGTGGATTAAGGCGTACCGTACACGAGGCTAGCCGACAAAGAGAGTCCGACCCATGGAACATTAGATAGAATCGCGCTATCTTGCACTGTGCTGGAGATGCGTGAGTGTCGGCTTTTTCTTAGCCAGGCGTTGTTTCATCATCACAGCACGTCTTTTACCGGAAGTAACTCTACCTGGGATTTTAACCTTAGTGAACTGCATTACTTCCTGTGACAGTAGCGCTGACCGTTCCAACTTTGGTACACTGACGGTTCCGTATTCGGTTCCGCTGTTACTCTCATCTTTTGTAATTTTTTTCAACACGTCACATAACAGATGCAACTGGCGTGAATACCGGGCCGTACCGAAGTATAGGTAGTTAATGATGCTCGTCAAACAGACCCGGATGAGCGGATCATCTTTTGCATTCATCGCAAGGTGCCTTTCGGTTGTCTATGTGCAGAAATTGGATTATGACCGCTGTGTACAGACTAAGCTGAGACAACCCCAGCGAAACCGTCATCATGGTCCCCAGTTTAGCCTCATAAATGTTACAGTTTTAACCAAATAAATATTTTAAAATAGTTTCTCAAAAATAATTTTTGTTTGTTTTGTGGATAATCTTTAAATAACTTAACTTAAATAATTGTTTTTTTATTTTCTCTTTGTTAATACTTTTGTACAAAAAGAAATGTATTGCTTATTCTTTTTTTACAAATCTGGAAAAGGTAGTGAATTATACATTGAAATTTTCTAACTTCAGTTAATTACAATAGTGAAATATACATTAAATGTTCTAACTAAGATAAATTAAACTAGTGAAATCTATATTGACATTCTCGAACTAAAATAAATCAAAATGGTGGAAATATATCTTTAAGTTTGTCTTTAGATATAAGCAATTAGTAATGAAATATATTGAAATGTTGCTTTTTAAATAAATCAGTGATGAAGACTTCACGATCTGATTTACTAATTCCAAAGAAAGTCAGAACAAAATTAAAGGCTCAATTGATACGTGCACTAATAATAAAAGTCTTATCACGCAAAGACTTCGAGATTCATTCGAGGAACACGAAAGATTTCTATGAATTTTTCAATGACATTTAACCATGCTCAAAAAAGATCGTCATTCGCAAACTTAGAACAATTGGTGCTGTAAAAGTTCAGCTGAGTTGACAAATAGACTTATGAAGAGATACACCGATGGGGAGAAACATTTGTGTACAGAGAATTTTACCACAGAACAAGACCTATTCAAATGAGCCCTTCAACAGTTCTACAGACTCGATGGAACATGTATACCAAACAAAGAAACGTTTTACTCATCACTTAACAATTCATATATGTCTGATCACGATTACAGGTATGTTCCTGATGTGATATTACAATTCAGTATTCAAAACTTAGGTGATCTACACGACTATTACGTGAAAAAAGTTACTTTGGGAATGTCTTAATTAAACACTGCGAATTTGAACGCAATCACTATTTCGGTGCACCTCATGACTAGCTCACGATGTTAGTATACAGAAAACCAGTGATGAGTTAGACCTGTTGATACATTATGACACGTTCCTGATGAACGAGTCTGGAATAAGAATTTCAATTAGTATGATACCACACATATATGTAAAAGCAGAGGGCAAATTCAACGCTAATGAAGATGGGAAGATAAAAATTAAAGTCGAATCCAAAAAGGTCATGGTCAAGGTAATTTATTATGTACCTGGACATCAAGTATATATCTGACTAGACCATGAGTCAATTCATGTGTGTAAATAGCTTTAGATGGTCAAATAATGAACGGAATTAATTGGCAGAATAAATCTACTTGAAATACCTGACTCTAAAATTACTGGTTGCATATTAGAGATTTATTTTTGAAATTTTTTAGAGTTACATGATTACTTTAGGGACTACCCACGTGGTCCAGAGAAATTACTTCCAGACGAAAATGATTTTTCTCCCTTGCAAAAGAAATTCATTGATAATTACAAGTGTGCAAAACAAACTGTACATTACAGAAGAAGCAGAAGTAGCTTCATTGGTAATGTGTTTGATTTGTAATCCAAGGGTGGCGAGTTAAATACCCACCCATGCCAGTCTGGGTAGGCTACATCTGCGTGTCCTTGGGAAGGCACTTAGCTCCCATTTCCACAGGCAATACAGGCAATATTGTCTTAAAAATATGCATTAACCCCCCCCCTCAAAAAAATAAAATAACATCAAAGCCAAAACCATTACAGAAAATTGAAGCTTTAGTGGCTATTAGGTTTAAAATTGTAAAAGATATACATATTTGTCTTGTTTGAACAATAACCTTAGTTAAAATTCACATAGAGCTCAATAGATCTCAATACCAGTTTGAAACAAAAATCAACAAACGAATTCGAGAAAGATTTCTTCAAACTGATGAACAACTCTATATTCGGGAAACAGATGGAAAACCTCAGAAAGAGAGCAACAGCAAAAATAATTACAAAAAGTTATATCATTTGCCAGGAGAACACTGACTGACGATGGATTTGTATAGCTCTCTCTGAAATAAGAATAATATAATCAAAGTAACCAAGCTAATTTATGGCGGTTTTACTGTCTTAGAGCTATTTCAATGGTTTAATGTGTGAATTCTGTTACAAGAAGTTGAAAACAAATACGGCAATATAATAAGACTACTAATGACTAATACAGATTCATTGTACACCTATGTCGAATCAGAAACTTTTACGGTGTCATCAAGGACGGCATCAATTTCTATGATTCGAGCAACTATCCCAAGGACAATATGTAAAGGTTTCGGCAGATGAATAAAACAGTTCCTGGACTTTTAGATAGCACACCAATTAAAGAGTTCTGTGGGTTAAGATCAAAACTATGTTGAATTTAAGACGGACAGAGACAAAAACAAAGTTTGTAAAGGAATAAATACTTGCGTTATTAAAAAGAATTTTAAATTCGAAATTAATTGAAACTGTTTTATTGAACATAAAGAAAATAAATTGTGAGGAGATTAATTTACTCAGCTCACACAAAATGAACAATGTAGCATTGTCTATGTGTGATGATTACGGTTATTTAGTAGATAACATAAATGCATTACCTTACGGGCATGTATATTACATTGTAATGAAAAGGAAACTCGAGTTTTATCGAAAGTGTGTTTCCTTTGTTCAGTTTCTAAGTATTCACAATCTCTCTTTGTAAATCAGCTCTAATGAGATCATTTAATGTGTTCCTACAATTGACTGATATTTGTGTAAACAATTGTACTTTCAGCATAGTGCTAGCGATGTTTTACATACTGTTCGTTATTTTGCTCTGCAAAGTCGCTGACGTCAGCTATTTCTAACGGTACAAAAAAATCCAAAGAATATGTTACGCTTCGCAAATTGCTTTTAGGCATTATAAACAAGCCAACTTGACATCCATCGACAATCGGAACTTGTATTTTCAGCTATTTGTAACGTTTCTTTAATCCTTTCAAACATATGAACGATTTCAGTTGTATGTCAAATTTCCCGATTCGCAGTGGTAGGCAAATCATTGCCCACTAGTCACGGGCTTGGCAACCATATGATTCAAAGTCAAAGCACAGATAAATAACCAGCTTTTGATGGTACTGGCTTAAAATAAGTATATTTGCCATGGTGCAAAATCAATAAAATGGGCTCTCTATATAATGATAAATATAAAATAAATATTTCGGCACTCTTTTTCAGATAGTTTGCAAGAACTCCATGCTAAAATTTTGAAAAACCGAGAAAGTAACTTGGAATTTCCTTAAATACTTTAGTCAAACAACCAGATGTTTTTGCTGGGCAACCATAATTTTCAGTATAGTTGTCCAGTGGGCAAGCATGATTTTTGAAAACTTTTCTACCCTGCATTCCAATAGCTGATTAAAAATCATATACTTGACACACTGAGTCGTCAGGTGCAGTTTTGAAGCGAACTTTCTTTCCCATGAATTCTATATCTGTTTTGGTTGAATCAGTATAAACTGACCTTGTAAAATTTACGAGATCTTTGAGATGTACTGTAAATTTAGCCAACAACAACTTTATATATTCACATCAAATTCATAAACTATTCCATCTTCATACAATACTGTTCTAACAATATTGCTATCGGGATTGGTGATGCTTATATCTACGTTATCATCATTAAATATAATCTGTACATTTTCATCATTCTAAAACTTTGCAGAATATCATTATTTATGTTAGAATTTGTCAAGTCAGAATTTGTATTTTCTTGTATGTTAGTTTACAACACAGCTAGTTTTGACCACACTTTTACACCATCCAAACTTGTAAGCAAATACTTGTTATATATTGATACTGAGACTGTTACTCTTATGTTAAACTGGCGAATACTTCTATCACATCTCTAAACGTTCTTGAATCTATCACAATATAGCTTTGTAACATTATTTATGGTTATCAATTTCATTTAATTTGCTCTCTATTAAATGTTCAATTAAGAGCTTGGAATTTGGTCTTGGAACTCGAGTGTGTTGGTTGTGCATTCTTTGAAACAATATTTGTTTTTTTTATAGAGTCTAGTGCTCTTACACGAGATGGAAGTTATAATCTTGGAAAAATTACCAAGTGTGCACAAGTGTTCTTGTAGCCCTACAAGACAGGGTAATAATAATTTTGGAAAGTTGTGCAAACTGTGCTTTAACTCTCAAATTTATACTACTATGGGCGCTTTTCTCTGTTTCATATACAGGTAGGTGTCAATCTGTACTTATAGGTTCATATATATATATATATATATATATATATATATATATATATATATATATATATATATATATATATACACCTTGCATTTTAAAATAGAAATCCAGTGCGTTTGAGCATTTAACTGACTGTTAATTTCCGCTTGCCTAGCGATCTGGTTACCTTGCACCTCGAGTCATTTTGTTCCAGTCCTTTCTTGCGGATGAGTGCCTGACCGAGTTGTTTGGAGAACTGGTGCACATTAGCTAGGCGATGGAGGATGCCGTTGCTCGAGGCGTTGGTTCGATTTTCTATATTATGACTCTCCAACCTGTAAGATTAAACTTGTATCAATGTGCGTATGTATATATATATATATATATATATATATATATATATATATATATATTAGATATAAAAATAGTTGTTCCAACTGTATTCACTTAGTGTATTAAGATGAAAATCTTTTACTGTCTATAATCAAGTTCTTGAAAACACCAACAATATTTCACTATTTTCGTTAGAAGACAGTGGGGACTACCATGTTATAAAATTGCGATATTGCTGTTGTGGTCAATCATATAAATTGTGGTCTCGGTGTTGAATATTTGTTATAGTAAAGTTGACAACGGGTCACAGTCATGGGTTGGCTAACTAATGGGGAGTTAATCAAATAAGGGTAGAAAAACGAAGCCGTGTCAAAGATAGGGTTATTCAACTGAAGACCGTGCTAGACACAGACTAGAACAGAACAGAACTGGATTGATATGACGTATGCAAAAAGCACATAGTCAATGTAATATATAATTCATATACAATACACTGTTGCATAAATGAATGAATGAATGAATGAATAAATAAACAAATAAATAAATAAATATTGGCAATAGAAACCTGTGTGCACATAAATCCTCAGAGAGAGAGAGAGAGAGAGAGAGAGAGAGAGAGAGAGAGAGAGAGAGAGAGAGAAGATAAGATAAAGCATTATGCACCTATTTACCTAGGTATTTTACAGTTGTTAAATCTTCATTTTTCAGTAATTGTAATAGTTTATACATGCCAGGTTTCTGCCAAATATAAGGATCAATATAAGAATTTCCGAGTATTAAGGACAAATTAACACAAAATGATATTCATCTTCGACCTCATTATTTACACAAAGTTCACATTTCCTTTCATGCCCTTTTGTTTCCTACAAACATATTGTTGGTAGAACGTTTAACGTCTAGTAACCACTTGCAATATTTTATATGTACCCGTTGATTGTCTGCTTTCAGAAATCCCCATATTTTACAGCAATAAGACAAAACTGGAGATACAAAAGAATCAAATAAATCACATTATATTCACTGGATATTGTAGATTATTAGTATTATTCAGAAGTACGTCCATTGCTTTTACACCCTTGTCAACAATAGTATCAGTAGCACAACGATACTAACCTCTGTTGGTAAAAACAAGTCCTAAATAATTAAAATTATCCACAATGTCTAGAAACACATCTCCGTACTGATATAAAAAGTCTAGTCTTCTAACTCTTTTGCTAAAATCATAACCTTTGTTTTATAAATATTTACAAATATATTCCATCTTATACAGTATACATGTAACTTATCTACGGATGCTTGTAGACCATCTGCTGTCTCTGAAAATATGACCGTATCATCAGCAAACAATAGAAAATATAAAGATATTTCTTCAAAAATGATACCCGACTCGGTATTTGATTGTAATTCAATTTACAGATTATTAATATAAAGAGAAAACAGAAATGGAGAGAGGCTTTCTTCTTGAAGAAACCCAAGTGAACAATTGAAATAGTCTGAGTGCGAGTTTAAGTGCTTTACACATGGCTGCACTGAGCTGTAAATAGATTTTATTGTTGTTAACATCCTCCCAGTCACTCCGCTTTTTACTACCTTTTACCATAGACTTGTCCTTTCTTAATAATCAAATGCCTTTTAAAAATCAATAAAGCACACAAAAGCATTTTCTTTTCATCGAGTAACTTTTGGATCCAAAATTAAATGTAAAAGTGGTGTCTACTGTACTATTATTCTTCTTAAAACCAAGTTGTGCATCAGTAATAATATCATATTTAATAGTCCAAAAGGAGATTCTTTGATTTAATATGCTAGTGAAAACTTGTCCTATACAGCTAAGCAATGTTATTCCTCTATAATTATTTGTATCGGATGGATCGCCCTTTTAAAAAAATTGGTATAATAAGACCCTTGCTCCAATTTGAAGGATAACTACCGCTGCTAAATATCAGATTAACAAGTTTCAGCGTGCAATTTGATAGAAGTGGAAATTACCCAATAATGTATTCATTCAAAACTGTGTCAAGATCTGGTGCTTTATTATTGTTTAAGTTCTTTAATTGTAATTGGAGTATCCAACTCTGCAAATATTGGTTCTCTTAAATACTCAGTTATATCTTCGTCTTGTATGCTTGTACTCTGCTCTAATTGACAAGTATTATTTTTTGGCAAGGTTGTTGCGAGTTTCTTAAAATGTTCATAAAAATCACAACAATCATGCAGTGTTTGCCCTCTTGATCTACTGTGTAGTAATTTAAGCGTTCGGCAGAACTTCTTGTATTCTTTTTTCTTTCTTTTGTAATTCCTTCTATTTACATCGGATCTAAAAGAATCGTAATTAATCAAAGCACTTTCATATACTTTCCTTTTTTTCTCTACATTCACCATTAAACCAAGGAACATTATCTTTGATGAGAATATTAAATTTCCTTTCCTGCAAATGCACCGGGGTTTTTTTTCTCTTAAAAATATCGATTTGCATTTTGGGTAATAAAGAGCTTCAACGCTTCAGCTTTTCATCGATTCTGTTGTGGTCTATGAGTCCATAGAGGTTAGTGTAATTTATGCTGTGCACAGATGTACAGAGATTGTGTATAGTCTGCATCCGACACATTCTGAACCGTACTCTACTATCGGTCATGGAAAATAATTATTCGTCACAAATAAAATTTAGCTCAAAATAATTTGATTTCTTCACATTTTGAAGCACTCCTAGCTTCGTCAGCAGCAAACGATACTTTTATGCTTATGGTGCATTTTATAAAGAACATTTTCATCGAATAAATGTACATTATATTCCTTTACACAATGAGTAGAGATGAAAATCAGGTAAGTAGGTACCAAAAGTGATTGTTTTATGCTCGGTAAATGATGTTATCTTATTAACTGACGAGATCCATGCTGAGGTTACAGTAGTCAAGCTGTTGTTTTGCCAGTGGGATGTTGACTGACGAGATCCATGCTGAGGTTACAGTAGTCAAGCTGTTCTTTTGCCAGTGGGATGTTGACTGACGAGATCCATGCTGAGGTTACAGTAGTCAAGCTGTTCTTTTGCCAGTGGGATGTTGACTGACGAGATCCATGCTGAGGTTACAGTAGTCAAGCTGTTCTTTTGCCAGTGGGATGTTGACTGACGAGATCCATGCTGAGGTTACAGTAGTCAAGCTGTTCTTTTGCCAGTGGGATGTTGACTGACGAGATCCATGCTGAGGTTACAGTAGTCAAGCTGTTGTTTTGCCAGTGGGATGTTGACTGACGAGATCCATGCTGAGGTTATAGTAGTCAAGCTGTCTTTTGCCATGGGTGTGAATACCAACTTGAGATATCCACAAGCCATGCAAATGGGAGACTCTTGTGACATAGACTTCTGTATAAATAAATTTAAAAAACGTTCTTTTCCATGAAATGTTTGCATTTGCAAAATGGCTCTTGCTGTTGGCGAGAGCAATTTGTGATTTTTTGGCAAGAGAGCCGTGGGTAAGACAGAAGATGTTGTGGATATTTATTTATTTATTTTTTATTGTATTACACCAAAAACACACATTCTATCTAGTATAAAGATACATGTATTACACCCAAAACACACATTCTATCTAGTATAAAGATACATGTATTACACTCAAAACACACATTATATCTAGTATAAAGATACATGTATTACACCCAAAACACACATTCTATCTAGTATAAAGATACATGTATTACACCCAAAACACAAATTCTATCTAGTATAAAGATACATGTATTACACCCAAAACACAAATTCTATCTAGTATAAGGATACATGCATTACACCAAAAACACACATTCTATCTAGTATAAAGATACATGTATTACACCAAAAACACACATTATATCTAGTATAAAGATACATATAAACATAAGCAATTATAAAGCTGGATACATGTGGATACTTATTTTTTATTGTATTACACCAAAAACACACATTCTATCTAGTATAAAGATACATGTAAACATAAGCAATTATAAATCTGCATACCTGTCTATTTTAGTAGTACATATTGTATAATAAATGGACAGAAATTATTCGTTGTATAAGCAGTTGATCATCCATATTGATATATGAACTAGATATGTACAGCATTGTGTATATTGTCAATATAAATATAGAGACTTAGACATCTAGAAATTAAATTAAAAATAATAACGCAGAAAGAAAAGATGTAAGAGATATACATATATACGTTGTTTGTATATGTTGATTTCAATTTAATATTATATCACATTCAGCGTGACAAAGACTACTGATAAGAGTAGTCTTTCTTATAATTTATGTTAATATCAGATCCCTGATGGGCAGAATAAGTTCTCTTATCATGTGGAGATATTTTCCTCAACATACCCCATTTGTCATATAATTTTGAACGTAAATTGTTTTTCTTTGCCATATATAACTCGGAAAGGTCATAACATTTCAAACTTTCAATCTAACGTTGTACATTTAAAATATATATATATATATATATATATATATATATATATATATATATATATATATATCTATATATATCTTAGTTAATAACAATTATACAGCTTAGTGCTTCTGGTGTTGGGATTTTTGTTGAGGTGAAAAATTTATTTGTAGGATTTCCGGTGTGCTGTTGCCCGAGATGGCGGTACTATCTATCTATCGATATCTGCGTTGATGCAGTCAGTCACACTTGACTATTAAACAATGGGTGGTGTTCGATCAAGAACACATAAATAAGGTGGCGGTAGGACAGATAGAAGAGTAATAATAGGAAAGGTAGAAATAAATGAAAGAGTGTCAATCCACGTTTTCGTCTCTTCATACTCAGACCAATCCGGCTACCATGGCGGCGAAGAGATAAATGAACCTCAATCAGCACAGCTCTGAGAATCACTAGGTCTTACTTGTAGCTGACTATTGCATTAGAAGATGATGGTGGAAAGCTAACAAGTCAGGAGCTTCTGCAACTGTTGCCGGTAATTTGTTCCATATCTCTAGGATGCGCGGAAAGAAGCTGAACTTAAAGGAGTTTGTCGCTGCTACTTCTGTATGAACTTCTTGGTGTGATTTGCCCTGGTTCGTCTAGATGCTAGGGTAAAATATTTGTCCGCGGATATGTCCACTAGGTTGCTCGCTACCTTGTACAACACGGTCAGCTGGGCTTTGATTCGCCTTGACTGAAGCGATTCCCACTGGAGATGATCCAGAATGGCACTGACGCTGCTAGTATTTCTGTATCTATTTGTGGTATACCTAGCCATCTCTATCTTGTATATCAGGTCTTTCTTATGTGGGTTCTAGACGCTTGAACAGTACTTGATGCCAGGTCGCACAAGCGAGAAATGTGCTGAGCTTTTACTTTCTCGTTGCTGATTCGGAAGTTGCGGCGTAGGAATCCAAGGGTGCTGTTCCCTTTTTCCCCATCATGTCTATGTGGCGTTTCCAAGAGAGGTCCTTCGAAAATTCCACCCTAAGATACATGATTGGAGATTTCTTCCTGTAAACTCTACGGATGCTACATTTTTCTTGGTGGAACGAACATTTAGGATAGTGAATCCAATCACTCTACACAGCATAGTGGAAACTGTTAGATATAGAATTTGCAAACTTATAAATCTGGTAGATTTCAAGTATTGCAAATAAATCTCGGAAAACATTGCATAGAATTCAGAGTTAGTATGAATAGCAAGCCATGCATACACTAATACCATAAATAGATAAATACTTTAATAGAGGTACTTCCCCTGCATTATTTAAGTGCCAGGTGGGTCATTATTCAATACTGTAGATTGAGATGTTCTTTTATATAGGTTCTGTGGGAGGTCATTTCCCTTGCTCGATTTAAGGGCTTAGTGTATCTTCACCAATACAAATGGATTCTAATAGGAATTACCTCATTATTAAACTGCCTCTGGTTTTACTTTTGTTGGCGATGGTAAGCGTTTGGTTAATATTTCATAACCTTATTTCTTTTATCCTCATTCCCTGTTTTCTGTGTTTCCGAGTTTAATGTCTGCTTGTAGCAGGCAATATTTACTGATGATATGTATATTTGCAGGTTTTTGTTTTGCTTTTGACAATTATGTACATTTGTGAGTGACATTTAATTTGTGTGTTGCTTTAGCATGATGCAATATGTTTTTACTTTGGCTTTACGCATTTTAGCACCGGTAGCTTTACTTTAATAAGAAGCTGAATGGTGGCATCTATCATAACATACTACAACAGTCCGAAACATAATCTGCCTATGCTTTTTTGGTATACAAGGATTTTAAGTATATTGTCTGAGGTTAGCAAATTAGTAATATATATGAATGCACTCTATAAAGAATTATACTTTATTATTAATTAGAAGATTTAATACTTTCAAATGTCACATGTAAGATATTCTTGTACATAGGGGATATAAGAAGTTGTCTCTCTTATTCCATATAAATCCTGTTTTTTTTTTGTTTTTTTGGGGGTGGTGGTGGGTGGGTTGTTTTCTTTTTTGCTTTTATTTTCTACTCTCACTATGCTGTTTCTGGAAATTTAATTTATATATTGCTCCAGCATGATCCAGTACGCCTTTACTTTAGATTATGCTTGCATTTTAGCAACCTAAATAGTTATTTGTGGTTGTGTTTTGGGGGGATCTTTTTTTCTGCACCAGATAATATACATGGAAAAATTACACAGTAATATGTATACAGATTCATTATTTTTGTCTGCATTCCATACATTTGTTTTTCTTTTTCTTTTATCACTATGCTATGCCATGACTGGCTAGCCATTAAGAATTACTGGATATCAATAGTAGGCCAACAGTATTTATCCTTTAAATGCTTTAATTTTCATATTTTAGGCAGAAGACATGGGCAAAATGTAAACTGGAAGGATGGGTATGCATTTTAGCTTCTTCTTATTTGATACTGGATTTCCGCTTTGTGTTGATCTCTTTACTGATCTCGGTACTGATTTGAAATCTATATATATATATATATATATATAAATTTGTGTACATGTTCATTTTTGAACCTACACATTTATCTAGTACTGATGTACAACTTTCCTTTATCTTGCTGAATATAATCTCCGCACAATTAGAGCCGGCATTGGGCAGGTACATCCACAATCAAAATTTTCTACAAGTGACAAAATGGAAGGTTTTCAGATCTGTGCAATACACTGAAAGAAGAGGAGAGATGTTTTTTCAATTTTTAGAAAGCAAAAAAAGTTCCAATATATATTTTACAAGATACACATTTTGTAAAGAATTTAGAAACATATTAGAACTACATGATGATATGAATGTTTCTTAAGTTCAGATACATCAGATGCTAAAAAAAAGGTAACAGAGTATTTCTGCATCCGTGAGAAAAGAAGTTATGTTAGCAAAATGATGCCTATGTTTATAAGGAACGATGAGTCACAGACAATATAACAAGAAATTTTACAAGAAACTATGAATTTTTTGAGCATTTGTATAAATACAGAAAAGTAGACCCATCAATTTAAATGAAATTTTTAATAATATGAATGCGGATATTCCAAAACTAGATAACTTGCAGAAACTATCATTAGAAGGCCCTATATCGTGTGAAGAAGCATTAAGATGCTTTAAACAGATGGCAGACAATAAAATTCCAGGTTCAGATGGATATACTACTGAGTTTTTTGGAAAGATGTGTTATTTTCTTGTCAGATCAATTAAACTATGGTTACAGTATAGGGGAACTTTCATCAACGCAGAAAGAGAAAATAATTATTTTTATACCGAAAGGCAAACCAAAGCAGAATCTTAAAAACAGGAGACCAATAACACTGCTGAATGTCTCGTATAAAATAGCCTCAGCTTGTATAGCTAATATAGTGAAAAGCATCTCACCTCACCTTAGAAACGAGGATCAGACTGATTTTATTAAGGGAATATATATTGGGAAAAACATCAGAATTCCGGGTTTATTACTGTTAATCGACTTTGAGAAGGCATTTGATTCAGTTGCTTGGTCCTACATTAAGAACGTCTTATATTTCTCCAGTTTTGGAGATTCCATTATAAACTGGATATCAACATTTTATAATAATATAAAATCATGTGTTACAGTAAATAGCTTACATTTCTTCTTGGTTTTATATATGAAGAGGATGTAGGCAAGGAGACCCCTTATCTCCATATATATTTATCCTTTGTGCAGAGATACTGGCTTACATGTTAAGAGGAAGTCCAAATATTAAAGGAATGGAAATTAATAATAGAGAATATTTGATCTCTCAATATGCAGATGATACCTGTTTTACCTTGGATGGGAATAGTTAGTCCTAGATGTCTACCCTTGATCTTTTATTTGACTATTCTACATTTTCTTGACTTTGTGTTAATATTGATAAAACTAATGGAAGTAATGATGGAAGTGAGGACCGACTTTGTCAAAGTTATCAAATAAATTGGGGAGACAGTGAGTTTACAGTACTAGATGTAAAGTTTTCAACTAATCTTGAAAAAATGGTAGAAATAAATCATGAAATTATAATTAAAGAAATAATTAAAAAAATATTAAAAATGTTGAGAAACGAGCCATTGCAACGTTTGGTAGAATCACAGTTGTCAAACGTTTGGCATTATCTAAAATAAGCCATATACTTCTTTCCTTACCATCGCCATGAAAACAAATTTTAATCGAAATTAACAATGTATTTTATAAATATATGTGGAACAATTCAGTTGATAAATATTACGATGAGAGAGGTTTGAGAACGATAGATGTATTTGCTCTCGTCGAAGCACTAAATATCACTTGGATTATACGTCTTACAACTAAATCAACAAAATGGAAACGCATCTTAGAGGCATCCTGCCAAAATATCACTAATTTCCACTTGTTTGGGGTAGACTACCTAAAAAAGAAAAAAATTGGTTATTTAATTCTTTTTTGGAGGGATGTACTTTTCGCATGGATCAATCTTGAAAATACTTTTTCAGTCGATACACCTGTCGATTTTTAAATATTCCCATATGGTACAATCACAATATTAGAGTAGGTGGTAAATCTGTGTTTTATAAGAATTGGTTTGAACATGGAATTAGAAGAATTAACGACTTAGTCACTGTTAGTGGACATTGGTTAAGTATAAATATGTTTCAACTTCTTCTTTCAATTCAAACAAATAGTCTAATATACCTAGGCTTTATAATAACTGAATATCAAACAAATGTTTGAATTAGAGAAACAGAAAAACTCGCAAATTGGTGAATCAGCTTAAAACTACTTTACATGGTACCGGCCAAAAAGGTTTCAAAAGTATTTACAAGAAACTGATTAAAAATGGGGAAATTCCTACCTCAAGAGATAAGTGGCACAGAGAATTTGGTCAAATTGAAGATGATGATTGGCAAGACATTTTCTCTCTTACGTTCAGATTAACAAAGTGTCCACAAATAAGGTAGTTTCAGATAACGATTCTACACAGAATTATTGCTACAAATAAATTTTTGTTCAAAATTCGTGTATGGTCTTTTTGTGGACAGCTTCCTGAATCCATTTGCCATTTTTTGGGGGAAATGTAATATATTTCAGAGGTTCTGGGCAGACTTTGTGTCTCTGATTACTACTAAATGTACGCATATACAAAATTGTAATTTACTGAAAGAAAATTTGTTGTTTGGTAATACAATAGGCAAGAGACAGATGATGTTTTCAACGTTATTCTATTACACGCAGAGTATTACATTTATAAGTGCAAGTATTGTAATACCCATCCCCATATATCACACTTTAAACAGCTTTTATTTAGCAGAAAAATACAATGCTTTTAAGCGTTTTGAAGGAGAAACATTTCTGAAGAAGTGGACGTCTTATATAAATGTGCTCCAGAAGAGCAAGTTATCTCTAGAGAAAATTAGGATCAGTGCATCATGTATAGACATCATGTAATGCTGCTATAACCATGTACCAGAAAATAATTAAGACAACATTTGTTTGCTTTCTTTTCATATTGAACCACACGGTACTCTCTCTCTCTCTCTCTTTATGCATTTACATTGTGATATTTTTGTACAAACTTTGTAAGGAGGTGAATCCAGGGCCTCAACCCTGGCATCTCTACTTGTGTGTCTGGGATATATATATATATATATATATATATATATATATATATATATATATATATATATATATATATATATATATATATATATATATATCCCAGTCTCATCAAGGTCGAGGTCAAGGTCGATATTGATATTGTGATATTGTAATCCATTTTGACCACATATTATTTTTTTCATCGGTTTTGTTGTGTGCCTGCAAGAGTGTATACATGTATGTGTTTATATTTATTTGCATTTGCACTGTTTGCATTTCACTTCTGTGATAAGAACTAATATGACTGACGTGTACGCGTGTTTGTGTATCTATTTGTTTTATATAGTGCATGCACCGTTCTTCACATTTGTATTCATGCTTTTTTATTTATATATTATGTATTAAAGTTATATGTGTGTATCTGTAGATATGTCTGCTGGATATGGCAATATTTGTTTGCCATATTCAAGGTGATGACTATTCCAGATTAGTTAAAGCTAGTTAGGGCTATCTGACCTGAGTCTGCAAAAAGCTGCATATATACATGCAGAAAGCGATAATAGAAGCTATGTGTGCACCAGTTCAAAATTCACATTAAACAAGAGCGATGTTTCTACACTTTGGCTATTACATAAAACATGCCATATGAGACAATTAGGGTTTATTATTCAAGCACATGTGCTAAATGTTAGCATTTTGGCATGGTTCCAGATCTTTTATAAAGCCAAAATGTAACCGATCTAAAGAGTTGGGGATCGGGTCAGTCAGCGTGCTATTTACGCACATATATTGTAACTGTATCTGCAACTCAAGAGACATTAGTTTCAATTTAAATACATGATGTCAGCGTAACGATTTGGTACAGATATCTAAGATATAGCTACATACACCCTAAGGCGGTAATTCCGTTTTCACTTTCCTACAATTATTGGGACTGCTCGGGTCTTCATTTTAAGGAAATTGTTAGGGACATACAAATTTGGGAGCTAGGACAAAGTGCCTGGAAAATATGCCATTGAAAGGGTACAACAGGATGGGGCTGAGAAAAGTGGGAGTAAAGGTTACTTGTGGGTGAGGTAATATTCCTGAAAGCAGAAGCGGGGTGTAGGAGGGTGGAGATAGGTAGGGACCTGCTGTACCTATTAATGATTTGCGGACTTTGGTAGAGACAAGACACAGCTTACAAATAAGACACGAAAACACTGGATATTCATGTCTTGTTTGTTTGATTTGTGATTTCGTGATTTAGTTTGCTTTGATGCAGGGGTGCATATATGAGGTACATAATGCGATATTTGTACTGTTTCTGATCGGAGCTCCGAAATGCTTGCGGAAACTCTGGTACATGATTTGGGATCTTTCTTACTAGCGAACTTAACCGAAAGGGTTGAGAATAACGATGGCGATTTAAATATCATAGGTATGGTTGTACAGTAGGTTTGCTAGACTTAGATATCAGTGTGTTAGCGTTAGGTTTATAATGATTTGGCTTTTTAAAGAGCTGTGCTTCATAGGGCGTAAAGTTTCCGGTACATGTAGGATCAAAATTTATGGACGGGTTATTCTTGCACAGATGTTTTTGTGGTGGGAATATGATAGGGTTAAAAAGGCACCTAATTTAAAACGAATAACTGAAAAGGCGTGATTCAGTAATTTCTCTTGGAATTTAGGTCTTTTCAGTAGTATTATTGCATATATTGATGGCACGGGCAAAGTCAGAGGCATATAACAAGTTGATATTGTAATCATCCTTATAGTGGAATGATTGCACTCATTTGCATAAAGTCAAGTTCAAGGTCACATAACAGGTGATAATGTAATCATCCATTTTGTGATATTGCAATTATTCAGGTCAAGGTCATGTGGGATTGAAATGTATGGATGGGTCCAACTTTAAGAAACGTTTCTTTTATGGAGGGAATGGGACATGGGTCAAATGGCACCTCATTTGGAGCATGAGTTGAACATTGTATCTGATTAATATGAACAGGTACGCCCATGTGACTCTTGATAACAGCTAGTCACTTTGTATTTGAGGATCTCTATTTTGTATATAGGTGTGTGCTGTAATTTAATTGACTAGATTCCTGTGTCTGAAAGGGTACAGTGTGTATTGTGACGTGGGATATGCTGCAATTGAGCGGTCTTGCAGATGCAGTTTTTGACTAATCAGAGAATATGATTGCAGTGCTTTTTCATCCTTTGGCTTTCTCTGTGCTCCACATCTTTTCAGTGCTTGTTACTGATTCCGGTATTGTAGTATTTAGTATTTCAAAAGTCTATAAACAAGTCTTTGGACTTTGATCTTATTTTTCTTGGAATAAAAATGGCATGAAACATTGTACTTAGATCATGCAAAGGGCCCTCTAGATTCAGCCGGTGTGTTTGTTGGTAATAATTTAAATGTATACACGGTATATATTTGTCGCCTGGAATTACTCAAAATGTGTGATTCAATAGTTTGTCATGGAAACTATACCCTTTGGGTGACGTTATTACCTACATTAATGTCAAAGTCAAGGTCATATAACACTATGATCTTGTAATGATCCATATATTAGAATTATTTAAAACACTCGGTTAAAGGGAAGGGTCAAGTTCACATGGCAGGTGATATTATAATCTTCCATTTTGTCCACATATTGTTATTATTTATCTGTCTTGTTGTGTGCTTGCAAGCATATCTGTATGCATCTTGTATATGTATTTATATTTGTACTGTATGCATTTAACGTATGTGATATTTATTGATATGAATGATGTGTACGTGTCGTTGTGTATCTTTTGTCTAATATAGTGCATGAATGTTTCTAGACATTTGCATTCGTGCTTATATATATATATATATATATATATATATATATATATATATATATATATATATATTGTATTAAAGTTGCATGTATGTATAAGTAGATAGAAGTAGATAGGTCTGCTGGATATAGCAATATTTATTTGCCATATTCACGGTGATGGCTACTCCAAGAGGGTTAAGCTAGTTAGGGCTATCAGACAGAGTCAGTAAAAGCTGCAACTACACATCCAAAAAGAGATAATAGTAGTTAAGGGTGTACCAGTTGAATATTCAAATTAAACAAGAGAATTGTCTTTGCACTTTGGATATTAAACAAAACATGCCATATAAAGATTACGTATTATTATTGAAGCACAGGTTTTAAATATTACCATTTTATATGACTGATTCTATTTTCATACTACAGTGATATAATTTCAAAGGCCTATGTTTGGACTTAGGTAGGTCATATAAAGGACTCTCTTTCTATAATCAACTGGTGTGGTTTGGGGTGATAATAAAAACAATACTAATTAAATAGGATTTCAAGACTCTGGCTTTTGGTTACCATCAGGATGATATTCATCGCCTGGGATAACTAACAAAGTGTGATTCAACAGTTTGTCATAGAATTTTTAACTTTTCATTTATGTTATTGCCTACATTAGAGTCCTAAAACAGTGTGATATTATAATGATCGATATAGTACAATTATTTTACTCATTCACTTCAAGGTTTACGTTAAGGTAACATAACGTGTGATAGTTATCATTCATTTTGTCTGCGTATTACTATTTATCTATCTTGATCTTGTGTACCTGTAATGGTGTGTACATGTGTGTTCATAGCTATTTGTATTTGTATACATGTATGTGTTCATAGCTATTTGAATTTGTATACATGTATGTGTTCATAGCTATTTGTATTTGTATTTTAATGCCTGCTATTTTGTCTTTTATTTTCTGTGGTATTTACTGGTATGGCTGATGTGCCCATGTGTTTGTGTATCTATTTGTCTAGATCTGTGCTGGATTTTTCTTGACATTTACATCCATGCTTATGTATTTTGATATTTTGTATATTTGTATGCATGTTATATTTATATGTATGTTATATTTATGTTTATGTAGATATGTCTGCTGGATAAGGGTTTCTTTAATCGTTATTACGGATTGATTGATACATTAAGATTAGACATTTCACATTTATTTTAAACAGAATAATTACTTGAGGAGTCTGAGAATACTTATGTTGAATTTAAATCACTACTAGGGACCATTGCACTGTTCTTTGAACTTAATGTATTGTATGTTCATGATATTTACAGTTTCATTTCAATACACATTTATTTATTTTTTTTTAAAATTATTTGTCATCTGGCTTTTAGCATTATATATTAAGAAAGATATGGCGACTACTCATTAATATCATTTAATCCCAAGACAAATGTTGAATATTTTCTTCTTCTTCTTGAAAAAATATATACATTATTTTAAACTGCATCTATCATGTTTAAATAGGTTTTTATATGCAATATTCTCTGAAGTATCATATACTGAAACCATTGTATTTAGAGTTTCTAAAATTATTAAATGCATTGTGTACATTTACTTCCATATATCTGGTGTAATATCAAAAGTATTTTGTCCCTTTCTGTATTCGCTAAGGTATTAACATATTATTATTATTATTATTATTATTAAGAATTTTATACATATCTATATACCTTTTTCAGTTTTGAATAATATTCTATGCACGTAAAATGAATCTGAATCTGAATTAATTGGTTTATTAGGAATCTAATCAATGTTTTGAATAATTTAAGAAAGACTTGGAAAGGTAGTTGACTTCAACTTTTAGTATTAAATTTTGAGTTCACATTTTCAAGTGTACTAAAGATAACTCCATGAACAATATCACTTATAAATTCATCCCTTTATTATACTAAAATTTGTAAAACCGGTTTTATTTTCATTTATTAATAGTTTTAGTATGATTTACTTTAAGGCCTTAAATAAAAGCAAGCAATTCTGGTAGATTCAGAGCATTATTCAGAAGATTCATTGGGGCCATCAAATAGAAGTGTGGTATAATCTGCAAATTGTCATTGTGTGCCCTTATTATTTTTTATGATACCTTCAATATCTCTTTTACCTCTTATAGAAATAGATAGTATACCTGCACAGACTACAAATAGATATGGTGACATAGGATCTCCATGTCTGCAGACCCTTCAAGCAATATGATATAAACCTTTCTGTATAACTGGCGATAACATGTTTGATATAAATACATTAATCCATATTTTTAATTCCCCAAATTAAAACACTTTGTAACTTTTTCCAGAAAATTCAAAGATATTACTGTCACGGAATTGTGTGAAAAAAGTTGTAATTGTGATGTATTTGAATGTAAATATAGTATGGATCCTGTTGTGGAGTACAACATTACCCATGGTATATGCTTTAGTTCCTTAAGGCGATTGTGACATGTTTACTTTTATTAATGTATGCTTTAGTTCCTTCGGACGATTGTGACATGTTTACTTTTACTAATGTATGCTTTAGTTCCTTCGGATGATTGTGACATGTTTACTTTTACTCACTTGGTCGACCGACTTACTGTGGCATGTGCAAGGTGCTGGCGGTAGGAGCTCACTTAATTCATCAACATCCTAAATCTCTATATTGTTTGTGCATAATGCCTATTTTCCATTACTGTAATTCCGGGTCCATTACTATATTTCCTCTCCATTACTGTTCAAACATATTTTAAACCAAAGCTTAGAAAAATAAAAACAATGAATAAAAAGTCTCTAAACTAGAGACAGAAATAAATAAACAGATATAATTATGTTTACTCAAGTGACTATACGTTGTGTTTACATTTGCTACCATAGTATAGTATACCTTACTGTATATTCAAGTGGTGTTCCATTACTTTACACCAGCTCCATAAATTTTCATTTTAATGTCAATGGATAAACAAGAACAACAAAAATGTATATATATATATATATATATAAAGATTATAAACAATTATTAAACAAAATCAATGCTGTGTGTGCAAACTGTTTAATTTCTTGCTTCATTACTTTAATTTCGTTTGCGTTGCTGTATTTCATCTCCATTAGTACTGTGTTTAGGTACATCGCCACCAGCCTAACCCTAACACGGATAAAGTGGATCTCTTACTATGTAAACAATCAAATTCGTATTCGGTGGAACTAAAAATAAAACTGAACGTATAGTTTTGAAATATAAATTGTAAAACATAAATAAAACGGTACATGCCAGTACCTGTTCACAAGTCTGTTGATGTTGATATCCTCTTTCACATCAAAGTTTTTGTCTGATCCACGAGCTTCAGAGCTGTCAAAATCAAGGAGTTCGTTCGACAACGGCTCAAGCTGGATTTCTGAGGAATCGAAATGTCAGTCCATACTATGTTTATTTCCATAAATACTAAATTCAGGCATAAAATGTTCACAACAAGGCTAATTAGCCAAATGCTTTAGGTGTCCCGTCTCTGACGTTACAGAGTCACACGGCCGGGAAGCTCATTAATGTTCGGAACAGTCGAAAGATCTCGTATGCTTTAGTTGTTTTTCTGACATCTACATTGATACGGGCGGCTGTAAGCATATGAGACGTATTTGATTACATTTTTAATGTTGAATATCAACAAAAGAGCTAACTTTTTAAAACAATGGAAGAAACCCTTTAAATTCAAACGATATTACAAAGAAGCATGTGATCGGGGCAAACATCTGTTAATCTCTTTGTATTTTATTAGTATTAGAGACGGCGGAATGAATCCCTTAGCAAGTCGTTAAATCTGGAAGAAAATTATTCTACCTTCTGTTCTGTATGGATGCGAACTATGGTCGAGCATCTTGCATTCCCTGATAGAACAACCAGAGTTATGTAAGAGGTACGCAGCGAGACTATGCAAGGTTTGGATAATTATTCGCGTATAGAAGCAACTTGCAGTACTGTAGGACTTTGGTCAATGGAATGTAGTTCAGCCGAAATTATCCTTTTTTAAACAGACTTTGTGCCTGAAAAAGCTATTCACTACATGTTTATGTCAGCATTGGACAAACTCTTTAGATCAGACGGGTTTTTAAACAGACACCTATAGAAAAACCAAGAAATATGGTATGGAAGCATTTTTTTTAGACCATGCAGCAATGGTCTAGTTAAAAGAAACAGGAATTAATGCATTCGTTACGTTATTCAGATTCGAGAAGAAACCATATAGAGAGTAAATCTGGAATTACGGGATGACTTGATTCACTTCCGAAATATTATGTTAGACTTACAACCAAGTAGCATTTGGTTTCTCGGACGTAAATGTCCATCAATGGTCTCTGACATAGTGAAATTATTGATCGTGCCTGTTGTATAACCATTGATATGTAGACTTTGTGGAAAACATGTTGACGATATTGACGATAAGGTGAAACATATCTTTTTTTTAAAGTTGTAAGCTGCTGCTTGCAGAACGCATAAATTTCTTTGAGAGTGTGATTGACACTTTAGAGGTGAGAGGCGGGGTTTATTGATTCAATCAGGGAGATGATATTTTGCTAGAAACATTTTTTGGAAACAGGATTGACTGTTTGTTATTTATTAATGATCATGGAACAGGTTCACGCTGGTGATGGCATTTGGTATAGCTTCCTTGTACAGTAAAATGCATGAACTTCTTACATCCAGAATGTCCTAGTATAGTAGCGAAAAAACGCAGATTACGATACTTTTACGTAACCAAATTTATGCAAAGACTAGTCATAAAAAGTCAGTAAATCATTTTATCTAGCTATTCACAAATATGTAATGCCTTTTGGCCCATATTTGTCCACTTGTATATATATATATAAGTGTATTATAGTTTCTTCTTATTCTCAAAATCATTAATTTTAGTACAGGTACAAGTGCAATGGGTAAAAAAAAAAAAAAATTGCCAGTATAAATAAAAAAATATGTCACTTTGTTTTCATTACCAGCAAAGATAAATACCTAAGTATTTATACACATACAGAAAAATCTTTGCTTTTACTGTCTTCAAAGGTAATGTTAATGATTTAACAATAAATACCGCGTGTACTTGCAGTCTTTGTATCATGACTAGAATCAGGCAAATGTTTCAAGAACGCCAGTGCTATATCAAGGTAAACAATATTAGTTCTGTTATTTATATAGACATATTTATATGGTTATACTGAATTAGATGTCCCATTTTGAAAATGCTATAGTTGACACAGAAGTTTTCTTGAATTTTTTATTTTGATTCTTTGTTGTGCCTCAAGATCATGTATAATGCTGAATTTGATAAATCTGGTGTAATCCCTCTTTAGAAGGAAATAAAGTCAGCCAGTCAATCAGTCATATACAATTTTTGTTAGGTATCACCAATTTTTTTTCTTCATATAATTTATAAAATAATTGAGTCACATAGTAACTAATATTCTTACCTAATCAAATAGTCATACCCATCATTTGACACAAGCTTCCCAAGTGATATTTGCAGAAGCAGAACTTGTTCTGAGATAAAAACTGCATCTTAATTTCTTTTATATAATGTGACATATTGTTGCGATTATTTACAAATTTACTTCTATAAATATACTACTTCATTTGTAAAACAAATACATTATTCATCAACTTATTTTCTGTCTATTTTTCGAAGCAATATATTTTATTTGTAAGACTAAATTTTGATAAATGATAACACTCACTTTTATCCAGTGCAGAAAATTATGGGTAGAAGTGCTTAAGTGTTAGATCCATCGCAAAAACTAAGTTACTGTTTGGACATCATTTCCATAAAGATTACTTCAATTACATGTAACTTCTATTAATTTATGATCATATATATATGCAGAATCCTAAATGCAACCATCGTAATTTTGGGCATTCAGTTACACTAAAAGGTAAATAATATGTATGCCATGCATTATGGTGTTTGTCATAAAATTTATAGTCCAATTGACCTTAGACAATGGCTGATTGTTTAATATTACCAACCAGTTTTTGATCATTTCTTCTACTACCACTTAACTCTTAATATCAAGGAAATGACTGGGTGTAAAAAAAGATTGTTATATATTACTACCTATATTTAAACAAATGTTTTCTTTGTAAGATTATTTCACTTTTCAAAACACTATGGAAAACTAAAAGCTTTTTTTTTTAACTCTGAACTAAACAGTTTTCAAATGTTACCCATGAACCATCCTCATTTACAAAATAGTTCAGATAGAATATTCCTTTTTTAAACCAATGTTTGTAAAACGAAATACTGGATCCTCCTATATTATTATTGGGAATAAACTATATAAACCTGCAGAAAATCTTTTTTGTTACATACTCTATATCTATTTTACAATTGAAATAAAGCAACAACCCCCCCCCCCCAAACCCCCCCCCCCAAAAAAAACCCCAAAGAAAAACACAAGTTTTTTTGACTTGTTTGGATATAATATTATCAATGACCATCCAAAATGGGAAGAATATGTTTACATACGGTAATGAAGCTGTCAATGTCAATTTCAATTTTAGTTCGGATGTTATAAGTCTTCTTATCCCAGTTAGCTTAAAGTCTTTCAATAAATGTATATTTAGCATTTTCAAACCACCTTCCCTGTAATTTTTAACCATTATGTTTCTTTTGATTTTGTTTTGAGCCCCATTCCTAACAAACTTCTACAAAAGTCAGTTCAGGTCTTGCAATATTATTGAAGACGGGTTGGTAGTGATATTAATACATGATTTATTTAGGGTAATGCAATACCAAACTTTTAATTACTTTATTTTTCCCAATGGGGCAATTAATCATTTTCACCACTGAAGAATCGAGATTTGTATTCCCCTGATTATATGAGGATAATTTAATTTTATCAAAATTTAGGGAGAATTTATTCTTTAAAAGTTATTTCAGGGGACTTCCAACCCAGGATCTGGGCACAATTTAATGTTGCAGCCTATTTTATTCCCAAACCATATTGTGGTAGTCATTTTAAAATTTATCTTGAATCCAGAAAAGTTTTAAAATTTGTATTTAAGATCTAATGTGGATTTTAGAGACCTTTGAGATCTATCCAGAGTAAGTTATGCGTCATCAGCATACTGTGATATTAGATGTGTTTTGACATTTACATCTATTTCTCTAAGTTGTGAGTTTTTTTCCTGATCATGTGGTACTAAATTTCTACACATTACTTTACCTATAAAAGGCCATGTCAAAGAATCAAATGCTTCTTTTAAAAGATCTAATAGAAGTAAAAGACCAGGTTTATTATAATTTTTAGTAAATAAATATATGGTCATAAATGCTACAAGTATTTTCACCGGTACATCTCCCCTATATAAATCCAGTTTGGTCAGTACTTATTTGGTTTGTTCCCCTTGGAAATAAAAATGATTACTCATTTCTTCTGAGGAGAGGATTATGCTCAAGTATTATAAGAAAAATGCATTGTTCCCACAAATATATGACCAATATCTCTCCAAAAGAGCTTTAAAAATTCAATGTGTATCCATCTGACCCTGGACTTTTTATTATTATTATCCATACTTTTTATACATTGTGTTGCTTTAGCAAAAGCTATAGGCCCAACCAATTATTCTCTTTCATCATTATCAACTTTTGGAATAACTGCATAATTAAAATAGACTGAAGATCAAATGGGACTACAGGTATTAGTGACTATCAATGTTCATAGTTTTGATTTTGTTTCTTCCAAAATATCTTTTCCACTGTTGGTTAAAGTAGTATCTAATGTTATTACGTTATATATAATCTTACTTATATCATTTATATTTCCAAGTTACACAAATATTATGATGACTTTTCACCTCTTCAATCCATTTTACTTTCGAAATAATTTTACACCTTCCATTTCTTTCTTAAATCTATCGATTATTTTATTTTACCTCTTAAACTTTTAATTGATTACTTTGATAGTTTTGTTCTAAACCGTCAATTCTTGACAAAATAATCTCTACAATTGATCTAATTATCTTTTCTTGAATGAAGATTAATAAATACTCTTTCCTCTAATGTCTACAAGTAAAGTCTCGAAAAAAAAAATATAAATAGCTTTGTATAATCCCGTGTGATTATTCTTCTTGTAGATAAATTCACGTATGAACTTTGTTATCACGTAATTTCATATAGTCGTTCTTAACGTTCTTAACGTAGAACAGTTTTAAAAAATTGCACAGGTCTTTACTTGTATATGCATACATAACATGTATAGTGGTGTTTGTACAAATAACATGTGTACTCCACGGTTCATGTGTGTATATTTCCAGCCGATTTCCAGAAATATTGGTTGTAACCAGTGGTGTTGGCCTTGCTCAGCATCTGAGGAGTCAGCGTATCATGATTCGGCCTTTGTCTGCGCGGAAGTGAGGTTCCAGCAGGTTCTTCGGCAGACTGGAAGGAATACCGCATAGAGGATCGTTACTTGTGTTGTATCCTATTAAAGTGCAATAAAGAGACTTCATGTCAGTTGTATGAACGACGTGGTATCATAACTTCATGTCCGCTACTGAGCGTGTGTTTTCATATCAGGTTTGTGAACAGTACACTTTCATAAATTCTTGTCTCTTGTGTGAAAAACGTAGCTTTATAACTTTTTGACGACAGCATGAACTAAAAATTTCATATCCATTAACTGAACAGTTTCGTATCTATCCAAGTGAACATAACAATTTTATATGAATATGGACACAATTGATGGCAATTACCAGGTGTTTGTTTGCACAAAAGTATGTAGAAAAGCATGTCCCGTTGATAATTTGAAGGGGAAAAAACAAATAAGAAAATAGAAATTGAAAAAAATATGTAACAATGGACATGACTAGGATATGGGAGGGGGAGAGAACCTCCTAACTTCAGGTTTTGGTGTGTGTATTATTTTCTTCTGTACGAAGCACTGAACCCCAGATTGCATTATTTTAAGTCTGAAAGTTTACACTTGAATGTTGGTTTGTCGCAAAAATAATGCTTTATCGTCTCAATCTTTAGACTCTTGAGTGACTCTTTACTTTTAGTCATGGAGTTGAAGGAGGGGTGGGGATGAAAATTGTAATTGATAATATAGAAATACAAAAACTGGTTTCAGATAGTTATATTAAGCATGTATTTACATGTTTACATCAACATACATCACTAATCAAAATTCCATCTCACGCACAGAGCAGAACTTTAAAATTATTATGTACAACAGTATACTTCTAAACAGTAACTATTTACGATTTTGTTATATATTTTTAATTCATTTACCTCTAAGGCAGCATAAACAAAAGTCAGTTAAAATTAATACAGGTAAGACTGTATAATAAATACATTAACGTCTTTTAGAGTGAATTTCCTTTTACATGAATACGTTTTCAACCCACTAAAAAATTGATTTTATGATTTACTGAAATAAAACACGTAAGTTATTACTATACGAACTTGACATACGAATATAAATATTGTTTACTGTAGTATAATTTATGCAACTTAGTAATTTTACATTTTTAAGAATAATAAAAATCACACTTTTAATAAATATATCACTGAAATTAAAACATATTTCTTTGCCAAATACTGAATGTTTTTTCAGAGGTTAACAGTTCGTCATGTCACGTTATTTGGTAGGCGGAGCAATCTATTATCTCACGTAAGATCATTTGTGTACTAGATCAAAATGCGATTGTCTACCTAGGTGGTGTCAGAATTGCGCATGTTAGAGTAGGTCTGTATTAACACACACACACACACACACACACACACACACATATATATATATATATATATATATATATATATATATATATATATATATATATATATAAACTGACCCAAAATCACTATGTCTCTCCTATTACAGCTGTATCAAAAAGGTCTTTTCAAAATCAAAACGAATGCGCCATGCATGTTAATGCTAATTTATAGATTAGATTTTAAAGGGTAATCGGGCGCCAGTTTTTTTTTTCTTCAAGTCTCTCGGTTTGTCTCATGTCAAAAAGCAAGCAATAATACATTGTCTGTGACTAATTCATTGTTCTTGCTTTTCAAAAGCCTCATTAAAGTAAACACGGTCTCTTATCAACTGTTGACGGAATTGATGCCTCGTATTTATCATTTAATTAATCAAACTTATAAACAGGTAGTGCATATTGCTTTATTTTAACTTTATTAATTGTCTTTTTCAATTGTTTAACATAGTCCTTTAAAAGACTTTTATTAATTTCTAAAAACCTTTTCTGCGTATAAAGGTATTTAATTGAAATTCAAGGGTAATAACCGAATGACTCGACATCCATTCTCGAGTAATTTTCGTGTCATTTACTTAAGTTACTAGGGATTCAGAAATGATGAATAAATCTCATCTATTTTATAATACAAGGGGTTTCTCCTTCGCCAAGGGTATTCTTTTACTTTTTAAATCTCGATTGAGATCTATATAATAATGAACCATGCTGTGATCTTCAGTGAATTTTCAATCTATATTTATAGGTTACTGCATTTGTATGGGAAAATATGAACGAGTTTTCTGAGTTATACTGCACGACGTCAGGAGTGCAGTATAGCTCAGAAAAAACGAGTTCATATTTTCCCATACAAATGCAGTAACCTTTTTATTATATACTCATTTTGCTTTTCTACCTAAGGCTGAATAAAAAAAAGAGCACACTACAAGAAACAAAGTAACTGAATTTCTGCTATATTCTAAAGTAAATACACAACCGAAGTTAAACCAATACACAGTAACAGTATTCATGCGCACATGGCACCGTCCAGTGACCTTTGAACTTGGTAGAGTACTACGCGCTCAGTGATTTGTTTCAAAAAGAAATATCATTTTGGTCTACTTAAAATTGAAATTTTGAGTCATATTGTGAATGACTGCTCCTTGGAACAACTTTTCCAGTTGATCTGGAATGGAGGGATTTTGTTTTTCTATCGATTCAACTAAATTCTGCTCTTTTAGTTTTTAGCTGGTTCTATTACGTACGATATACATGTAGCTAGAGGGACTGGCCTCGACAGCAAGCTAGCTTACACATGTGTTACTGTCCTGTCATTGATAGTTTGGAATCATAATGTGGACAAAATATGAAATTCTTTTAAGTGAAATTCTCAAGAAGATGCAGGATTAAATATTTTTGTTAGGGAATATCAAATTCATTTCGTTTTGGAGTGCAGTAAATTCTCCTTTGGAATGTGATTTCTGTTGGAAATGTAGTCTAGATTGCAGTGAAATTTCGCGCCGTGGATCAGAAAGTACATTTTGAAGAAATTCAAGATGCAGAAAAGTAAGTACATTTATTGCCATTCTTATTACCAGCTATAGATGACATATTTATATGTACTGTCATAATAAATCCAAAAAATTTCTCAAAAAAAAAAAAAAAAAAAAAAAAAAAGGCAAAATTGCAAAGCGGCTGGGGTGTGAGAGCCCATTTCGTCAGCGGAAACTAAGGTTTCTTCGTTATCGTGGCTTCTTGGCTCCGAGGCACTTGCTTTTATACCAAAACCCACCTTCTATAGTTGTATTTTTTTCGAATTTAGTGCTTGGACTGAGTTGTAAAATTGACGGTCTCTGAGAGAAACGGAATATCATTTGGTCATAAGATGCCTTTTTATGTTATTTTTTTTTAGACTCTAGAGAGCACGGTTCATAGTCTGAATTTTGGCTAAATAAGTGTTTAAATGATCAGAATGATATTTTCAATACTGTATGCCTCACGTTTGTTGTCATAAAGCCACCGCTGTACATTGTGAATATCACGTTCGGTCATTTGCTTGGTTGAAAGATTCTTTTGTGACTCAATGAATTCATCCACATCGTCAGCTTTATCATCTCTACTCTCAAACAGCTTGTTTAGTTCATCCACAGACAAATCTAATAAAGCAAAGCTCCGGTGTCTGCTACATTTGCGTACATTGTTTGTTTACAATAAAAAGTAGTTCCTAACACGCGATACTATTTTTAGACACACGTGTCGTGCAGTATGAAGCCGTGCAGTATGGAGAAATACTGCACGATTCTGACAATGCAAAGTTAATGGAGAAAAAAATGAGTATATAATAACTAGGTTTATGGTTATTAACATGTCCACACCATTCCAAAATACATATTGGATCTAATACTAAACACATCAAAATATAAGTATCCCAGATCTCAAAATATGAGTATCCCAGATCTAATACTAAACACATCCAAATATGAGTATCCCAGAAATGTTGTCGTATCCATACTTGAGTTGGTAATACACAAACGTACGAGTCGTCAAACGATTTTTAAGTTTGATTTTTAATGTTCTTGTATCCTTACATGAGATTTTAAAACTCAAAATATGATTAATCTAGATCTCATCGATTATTTTATAAAAAATAATATATTATGGTCTTGATTATCGAGTGACTTTTAATTTGATACTTACTGTTCTCGTATCCCTACGAGAGAACACAAAAACGAAAAATAAAATAATCATTGGTCCAGCATCGACATGTATCCGCTACTTAGGTAGGTGTGTGTGTGTGTGTCCAGATTTCAAAATACACTTTGTATTAAAAGAATGCTATTGCCCTAGTGTCCCATTTCAAACAAGTTATGACATCCCAATAGAGAATGTCCAGTGTCAGTAAAGTGGAAACCAAGTCACATAAACATCTATTAGCGGAATAATTATTGTCATCGTAAGTGTTTTATCTCCTTGTATCATATCTATTTCATTTTTGACTTCAGTTAATTTTACCCCGTGCCAAACACAACATAGAAAAAGGAACCTGTATCCTTAATTTTGGTTGTAAAGTATAACCCCGTTTCAGACACAGGTGGAACCCCTGATACTGACTACCGGCAGATCAATACTACAACTTATATACTGAGTGCTCCTATCGGGGTAACATACTTCTCACTTATCAGCTTGGGTGAGCCAGTTTTTATAAAATTTGGTTTAAATGTACTTAAAGAACGTGCTATATTTGTGTAAAAGGTGATTCCCTCATACAAAACATGGCTTCCATAAAAACTAGGTTCGAAATTCATTTTTCCTTAAGTTGAAAAGGGGAAGAAAAAAAAAAATGTACAGTATGCACAATTTACAAGCTATGCATGACAACTTTGGCATCATTCCTACTCCTACGCTGATACATTAGTCGGAAATCTTCTGTTTTAAAGTAAAACAAACTCTAATTTTCATATGTGCCTTAAATGAATACACTAAGTGAAAGGAAACATGTACCTAAATTGAATTAAAATCCACTGAATTGTTTTAAAAGATATGGCCAATTAGTTTCAAACATTTCGGTCGATAGTCTGCTATGAGAGTCACATTATGAATATAGTTGTGACGTCATTAGGCCATGTCCGAACTGTACCCTAACACATTGGTGTACCGATTAGCTGTTGCCAAAAATTTAATTTTAGAACTGTGAAAACCAAAATCACATAGAGAAACAATGTTAAACTATATGGCAAAAAATGAAGGTAAATTCAAATTATACAGATACACAAGAAAGCAAATAATTGGGCTGTCAAATGAATCCAGCCAACCCAGTTAACCTACGGTTTTTCACAACGCCGATGTAACATGAATGAGTCATTACATAAATGCAAAATTTTCTTTAATATACTCTGAGATACGTGAACTTTATTATGTGAAATAAAATTACATCCAAAGTATCTCCATATATAAAAAACATCAATTAAAACTTGGAGTCACCTTCAACTGACTGACAACTTGTCACATAACTGAAATGGTGTAAACAACATCATGGTACGGACTATTACTGCTTTCACATGTGAAGAGTTTATAAATGTAACAACCTCCTATGGATTGGGAAAGTCGTTGATTGAGGAACAGAAAGTGAGAAAAGATCTTTCACAAGAGTTCTAAAAAGCAAAATTTCCGTAAATACCATATATCGACACATTTGATATCTAATAAAACTGATTTGTCATAAGCAGTTCCTTTCCATTTCAAATATTTGTGGTTCATTAATACAAAGGTAGTGCTGGTGACCCATCTAGACTTTCTGTCGTCCTTATGCAAACTATATTTAACTCTCTTTGTCTCCATATATATATATATATATATATATATATATATATATATATATATATATATATATATATATATATATATATATCAAGAATACCTTCCCTAACGGTTATTTCTCCCAATCCTCTACCCATGTGTGTGACTTGTAAACCATGGGTCGTGGGTTCGATACCAGCCCGGGTCGGCTGCAATGGTGTCCTCTGGAAAGGTACTTGGCTCCCATTTACTCGGCATGGTATAGCCAGTAATGTGTTAAACGTGCCATTAAAACCGACGAAACCAAACCGGGTGATCAGACCTGCAATTTTTTCCGCGACTGTGCCGATGTGTGGCAGATTAGGCAATTTTGCTTTTTTTCTAGTAATTTTGAAATTTGTGGAACCTTATTTACAATTGTCGAAATTTCATGAGCGCTTCTGGGCAATGAACAGGAAAATATTAGATATTAGTGGTTAGATATGAAATTGATGTGCATTATGATATTATAGTACACGTAGATATTGCTAGAATACACGTAGTTCTGGAAAATATGAGTATGCTTTGACACACAGTTCTTTAAAAAAAATGGATTTCACTCGCAGCTTAGTTTAACAGATTTTGGATTGTGCATTGTGTGATATTTGAGGGAAAGTTTGCGGATTTTTCTTGAAATGTTTGTGTTCATCTTGTTGTGCTTACAATGTACTCTCTCTCTCTGCTTCAGACTCTCAGTTGAAAAAAAAGAATGTCCACAACTCTGTTACCTTTTCTTCTGTTAGTCAGCGTTTATAACAGGTGTGTATGTTAGTCCAATAAATAAACTATAGATTTTGCTAAAAATGCTGTTTGGTTAAAATAGCAATTTAATGACAGTTTATCTGAACTATGACCTAATGGTCAATTTATTTTAATTCATTAAAATTCAATATATCATAATCATAATTCAATATATATTCATCAAAACGTGCATGAATACATATGTTAATTGCAGTTATTCAGTAAAGTTGCTTCATATTTCATTCATTCTAACAAAAATCTTTTTTTTTTCAATATCATCATTCTGCGTGTTGTACATCTCGTGTTGGTCATGTATATAACGTTTCAGCAACAGTTAGTGTGGCCTCGCGGACGGATATGACTAAATTTTAAGGCAAATGATAATATAGAAACTAGTTTTACAGACATGACAGTCACGGATCTCTTATTGACCAAGACTACCGACTCTTTTGTCAATCGGCAAGAAGGACTAGCTGTAAACTTCATTAGTCTCTTCTGCATGGCTGCGAGTCACTTACCTAGAATTTATCTAGCTTCATATGAAAGTTAAGACACCGAAGGAACATGTGTCCAGTCAAGGAACCATCCTGAGATCTATCAAACAAACAGTAACAATGTAATAGTACTGTCACATAGGCATATATCATATACTAGTGTTAGTATCAAATTATACATAAGTAGTATAGTGGGATACTATGGAGTCAAACGGGAATAAACATTATGCCATAGGTTTAACATGTGGGGGCCATTATGGCGACAAACGGGAATTAAAATTAGGCCGCCATGTTGAAATGGGACTGTATGGGGTCAAGGGAAAATGTACTGTTAAAAATGTCCATAGCATTATGGGTCTATATAGTGACTAGGAAAAATGCAATGTTAAAAACGTCAAATAAGACTCTCTGGGGGACAAGATTGAAAATGTAATGTTAAAACTACACCTACTATCCAACACACGCTTTGGAGTGACCAACACCCACTCATCTACTGGCCACACAGGGTAGGTTATGAAAAAGAGTATAAAATAGAATTTAAATCCCATATAAACAAAACTTCCCTATCCCCCTATAAATTTCCTATTATCCCCTTATCAACCAAGTAAACCCTATCCCCATATAACTTCCTGACCCATCCACTATAAATAAAACAAACATCTCTTGCCAACCTTATAATTCCTATAACCGTATCAATGAAGTGCAAGGAGAGAAAAACGGGTAGTAATACATACACTATACTGGCAAACATACTTATACACTTTCATACATGGAGTGAAAGAAGAGAAAAGAGTAAGAGTGCTTACATATATATACAAACATAATCTGCTATGTGCATTAACAGGATGGAGAGAAGAACAAACATATTCTTAACGGCAAGCACTAGCTTAAATTTACAATCCTAGCACAAACATATATGGGACTGTATGGGTTACAAAGGGAATTTAACAGTAGTTCATATTTTAACATGATGGGACATACGTTTTAGGGACGGTATGAGAGATATTAAGCAAGAGTAGAAAAAAAGCTCAATCATTATTAAGATTTATTTGGAATATGTCCCTGTTAACAGAATCTTCTAAAATATCAACTTGAATGGTATTTGTCAATGTAAACTTAAATAACAATGCATATTATTTGGGGATAGCGACAACAAAAATGAAATTAACTGAGCTGTTTAATGCATTTAAGATACATAATATTTCACTTCCCTAACAATTCAAAATAAAAAAGTATAATAGTATGTGATGAGATCATTCACGAGTCACACAATACACCATATCTGAAGATCTTAATGCTGCCCGCAACAAAACACATGTAAATACACCACAAAGATTCTACCTCGTTATGAGTATTTGCAATCAGCTGAAAATGAATGAAGTGTACTTTTCAAACGTCATAGCGGGTGATGTCACCCTCATTGTCCTTGTCTTCTTTTGGCTCTGAAAGACATGCAATAATGAGAATGTCAATACAAAAACAAAGAAATGCATAAAATAAATAATTTTGTTGAATATTCGTTTTTTTATGCGCTTATGATGATATCTGAAATGTTGATACTGTATGGTCTTCAGATTAGCTCAGTAAAGTAAATCAACAATATGTTTAAAGTATCGAGTTTGAATCCAGTAGGAGGTCTTGTTTTCATCCAAATTTTTAAACTTCTGACAATAAATCTTTTTTTTTTTTTAAATTTCTTGCCAAAAAAAAATAAATAAAAAATCATCAGTATCTTGTGTTCTTGTTTTGTCTTCTTTTGTGAACAAAATTAAAAAGGTAAGATTGTAATTGGCACCATGACCATTTTGTGTCAATGTCTGAAAATACAAAAGGTGTTCAGCCTTATCACATACTTGCAGATGAATGCTAAGCTGTGTACACAGAGCTACAAATATATTATGTGTGTCATGTTTTCGGTTAGTTCATGTGAAGACCTGTGGCGAGCACGTATCCTCATTAAACCTGGCCTTATTATTTTAAATCAGAACACCAAAGATTTGATCTCGTCAGTATATTCAAAAAAAGTATTAAAAAAATCAAATCAAATAAAAGTCTTTAAACCAACATCAAATAAAAGTTCGAATTAAGTGATGTACAAAAAAGCGGTATCACCAAGTAGTGTTTGTCAGACAAACCTTTTTTGTAACGGTATTTGCAACTACAGCTGAATAGAATCGACAAAAAAAGTACAAACTCAAAATCTTGGGTTTATTTCCCTAAAATTTGTAATTTTTTTTCTCCAAATGATGTTTTTTTTTTTTTCAAATTTCGAAAAAAAATCGAAATTTTGAGTCATCTTTTTCTGTGAACTTAATACAGTCCTACCCACTTATATCGACATCACTTATGTCAACAAGCCGCCTATGTCGACAAAAAAGCAAAGTCCCAGTCCCTTGGTCTACTATTACTACCAAATTTGTCATGCTTATGTCGACGTCGAGATAAAAAATAAACGTATATGTCGACAGAAGCCCTTGGTCCCAACTTGAACAAATCCTTTGTTTTCTAATCATTTATGTCGACAAGCTGCCAGTTCCGACCCATACTTTGTTCAACAATTAGTTGATCTTGCCGCCGGGTCATTTATGTCGACAAGCGGCCAGTTCCGACCTGTACTTTGTTCAACAATTAGCTGATCTTGCCGCCAGGCTTTATGACTCGGTGGATTAAAAAACAGGCTTTTGTTTGGTCCTATAAAGTTGGCCTCACGCGGCGACTTAAAAAACACATGTACCCTTCATCAAAGCAAGCCGGTTACAATGTTCAATAAAAACAATCCACCCTTCATTAAAAAAAAAATCATCACCAAACTTGAATAAAAGCAATGAAATCTGATCGATTGTTGCATTTTCCAAAGTGATATGTGATTAAAACAAGTTTATTGTGCTGTGAAAGTTTCCTTTTTAACTTTATTTATGTTTACGATGGCTACCAACGGCAGCGTAAAACGCAGATTAAATTTAAGTCTCTGGAAACTAAATGTCTGACTGTTAAGGAAGTTGAAGGTGGGGCATCTCGCAAATATGTCTGTGAAAACTTTTCACTTAAACATAACACCCTGTCAGGATGGATGATAAACCAAAAAGTTGTTCTCCGCCTTATTTTTTTTTTTATATTTTTTTTTTACTGGTGGCGGACCATTAAAAAAAAAAAAAAAAAAAAAAAAAAAAAGGAGGAGAACAATTTGTTGGTCTAGATGGATGAAAGCTGCTGAGTCTATAAAGAAAGGCTACGTTGAAGGTAAATTAATCATATCAGCCGCATATCTCTTGTTCAATTTTATGTACTTTTCACGATGACTTCCGTAAATAAATACATGTTATCATTTCCCTGTGAATAGCCCCATCCCCTTGGTAGCCTCAGTAAGATGGGAACATTGTTTCAGGCTGACCAAAATCTAGGCCAATTTAAGTACATGTACATGTACTTTATAGCATGTAAATAACAACTATGCAACCATGTGCTACTGGCGACAATGATTATCGTAGTGAATTGTGAAGACGTGTTACATCAAATGAGGACAACCATTTTTTATACATGAGTTTCCTATCAGGATGTGACCGATGTATATATTTTCTAACATGAGACTCGTACACGAATTCATGGATTTTTCATATGCATGCACTTAATGCATTGTGGATTTTATTACACAAAGGTAACCAAAATGTAATTTGTCAATATAGATGTGTATTTCACGCTGGTTTTGTCTTCATGTACTCAAAATTTCCATTCTTTGTTTTCTCAAAGTGTAAATCCTGCTCATTGACGACAACTCACCCCCCCCCCAAACACTTATCTCGACATCCGCTTATGTCGACAATATTTCCTCGGGCCCGAGGATGTCGACATAAACGGGTAGGACTGTAGTTGAATTTTGACTATTCTAAAAAATTTCAAGTTTTTCTCGATATTTCGGTTTTTAATATTTTTTCTGTGACCATATTTGGCTTCCGTACGTTTTAAAATGAAACAAAAATAAAATCAGTAAATATTTGATCCGATGCATTTAAAGAATGACTGTGGACAAAAAGTATTTTACAAATTGTTCAAAGTACATGTTTATGACATACAATTTTTCCTGTTTCCCATGGTAAATCCCAGACATGGATGGTGCATAACAGAAAGGATCTTAAGTTCGAAGACAATACTTTTTAAGGTGATTTTGCCGAGCATTTCTGATGTACAAAAAAACTTTTATCAGCAATTTACCTTCTCTTTTACTCGTGTTATTTTTTTCTTTTTTTGCACAAGTGGTTTGTTAGGTATAACATACTTATTGATAAGTTTGGTTGAATACTGTGTTCTAATATAGTTCTAACATGTCAAGCCTAGTTGCAAGAAAATAAAAAATTAAGGAATGAAAATGGCATAGTCACTTTGCATGACTAACATTTGTAACTAAGGGTTGGCATAATCCAAAATGGTCAGCTAAAAACCACTGCAATCATAAACAGCTTACTCTAGTGTATTAATCACAAATTAATCACAAATTAGTGATGCTTTATTTAAAATTGTTTTCATAATTCATTTCACAAATTTACTGCCTTCTAGACAAACTATTGAACTTCCATACAAGGTGTAAGAACAAATATGAAAGTATACAAAATACTGAAGCAACCTTTTCAAAACAATGGAAAAAAGACGAAAAAAATCACACAAAAACAGAAACAAACATAATGTACTAGAATACGCTACAAATAAAAAGATAATTAATCAAATCTACAAGTTTGCTGAATAAAAAATTGCTTTTGTTCTAGGATAAATTGAAAAAGATTAATAACTGCTCTCATTTATTTTCGTAAATACCAGGCATCACAAAAATTATATTACTTACTTTGTATAAATATCACCTTATCGTTGTATCCCCTCCTGAAGTTCTTGGTTCTACAGACATATTGGCCATAGTCCATGTCTCCCAGTTGACCTTTCCGGATGGTCATGGACACAAAAAGTGTATTATAGTCTTCTATGAGTTCCCTATCGGTGACAACCTCATACTTCCAGTCGGCACGGACTGGTGTACTACTATTTTTAAATGCCCACTCCAACTCCCCATCCATGGGAAATGCCGCTACAGCGCAGTGCAATGTCACTTCCTGGCCCAATGTGGCATTAACTGTGTTTTGGAAAACTGCAACTTCAGGTCCAACTTATTAAAAAAGATAAACAAACAGGAATTATACAAATAATTTAGATAGCAACATATGCTCTTGTTTAGCATTGTCATAAGTTATCCTATTTGCATTACTATGAAACCCAAATGGCTGGTTTTCAGTCAAGTATAGAAGATACTGGATAACCTCAGTAAAGAACTAGTGTATTCTCGATTTCCGATATGACAGAATGAACCAATAGTTATCCCTTTATTAAACATTCTTTGTAGGGACCATAACTCAGTCTCTAGATGCAAATTAGAAGTCTCGCAGTCTTGTAAGAAACAAATTTTATAATTTTGGTTTCAAATCCTTTCAATTATACTTGAAATTGAACACTGTATATTTCAGAAATCATTGCAAGATTTAGCTGAAACAATATCCATTTGATAAACCCAAAAGTGTCATCTTGATTTATCAAATTATCTAATGAATAAGATCAAAAGGTCTTACTAAATGTTTTCAAAGAAGAGAAGACAGTAAGGGAGAGAGAGAGAGAGAGAGAGAGAGAGAGAGTTCTCAACAAGATAAGTACAGTTGACATGGATTCGGATCTCTCTGCTTTCTTCTCCAACTGTATTCAAGGCTAAGCATGAGTATATGTTGTCATAGTAACGCGTGATATTATGAAGTACAAGTCTGTTTCCTTCCGCTCCACTATCTGAAAAACAATGAAAGTGAAAGAAAATCAGATGAAATAGTCTCTCCTAGATGTGACATTGTCGATGTTTCAACAGAACGTTGAAGGCAGAGCTAAGTCCCCCATATCAAATACCTTTAAATTATTAAGTATGATGTTTTATGCAATATCTAAAATTGTCAGCCTGATGTGATCAACGGTTAGCGAGATATTTAAGTTTAAATGTACATGTCATGAATACTCCACCTAGGCCGTGTACAACTTACACAGTTTTTTTGTGACTCGAGTCTGTGTGACGTCCATGGAGGAACCTAAATTGCTAATCACCATTGTTCAACAGTTATCGAGTGTGAAATTCTTCATGATTGCTTTCTGATTTCATGCATGATTTAGAATGGGAAGGAAGTGTGTTGTTGGTGGGTGTGGCAGTACGAGTATGTCCTCGCTGTTTCAAAATCAAGAAAAAGTGAATATCATGAACTAGCAATTTCATTATCAGCTTATCGTCAGATGAAAATGCAGTGTATCAAATCATCAAATTCTTTTGTGAGAGAGAGAGAGCGGCGATGTAAGACTGTGCTCATGATTTTGTAAGATATCTGTGATAAATTCTGGTGTCATAAAAGATAAATAGTGTGTGGCTCATGTTAAAATAATTCTCACAAGTCTCAGCATTAGATATTAACTTCCAGTGTTTCATATGTTTATATTAATGGTTAACAATACGGGATAGATTTTAATACATACATGAAGATATATATGACTTGTGAAAACAAGCAAGAAAGGAGGCCCATAGTGCCCAGCCTAATTTTAAGCATTTCCATCATTTCCATGGCATAATTTTAATCATCTAACGGTAAAGAAAACATGCTCTAGGTAACATTCTGGTTGTTTTGCTCCCATTTGGGGGGGGGGGGGGCACCTCACTTTCAGATCTGCCCCGATTACTTTTCACTTGTAACATGTATAACAGTGGTATAAAGTGATGTCCTTGAAGAGAAAGATGTACCTCTTGTCAAGTCAGTGTATAAGTTAGTTCCGATTTGTTTCAATAAACTAAAAACATAACATTACTAGAAGTGTTAGTTTTAGTGATGTTCACTTTCCACTTTATCATGATCTAAATTGTTAGGTTACATTGTTTAAAATTAATTAGGAATGCACATACATTTCGTACACTGGCAATAACTGCAAATAGAAGTCGTGCATAGAAGCAGGCCAACCTTTTCTAAATACACATGCACCAAACATACAAGACTCTACTGAAATTATATTTTTTATTGTCCAAAAATTTAACCGACATAAAAACGATTGATTTTTCACTGGTGCCCGGCTTTTACTATTGTATAAAAGGCTTGCTAGTCTCTTTGTGAAGAAAAGTATTCTGACATGATTTTGACACACAAGGCAGTGCAAAACATAAGTGAACCTTTTTAATTAAAAAACAAAATACGAGTCAGAGGTTGTCAACCGTACTAAATGGAAATATACACATCACTTAAACAATGTTGCAAAACAAAAGCAAGTTGTATTGGTACTATCGTTGACTGTTATCCACACCGTGCACAGTTCCTCACTGACGCCACAATCGGGCTGTTTACAAAATGTCGCTCGGCTGTTTCCGTAGAGGTCTCATTTTGGTGATAATTAAATAGCCCTATCTCCTGATCCAGTGAATGAATGTTCGTCAAGTCTACGCAATGCACGTGACATGTCTAAGAACTTAAGACTACTGATTGTAGATTGTAGCATTCTACCTTTAAACACACGTTATGCAATTCACAAAAGGAAACGAGGTAAAGATAACACCTATCGGGAAATTCTTCCTCCTCTCCCATAACACTGATACCACCCCACCCCCACATTCCTTTTTACTATCCTCAATTTTTCCCCAAATATGGATACAGCCTCCCTTTAACCTTTATTCATATCTCAAATGATGTTTTTAATTGAATATCTTCTTTGTTTGTATCTGACACGTTCTTGTGCCTCTAAAGCATCAGTGTTTCTTCATGTGTAGAAAATTCCATTGTCGCCCTCTGACCTCAAGAGACACTAGTCGCATTGTTTTATGTCAAGAAAGTAACTCTTATGATTATGCCCCGATCCTTTAACAATTTAAATAAAGACCTTTTACAAAAAACATGAAAATGTCCATACATTGGGCTGTTTATGTTTATTTTAGTGATCGTATTTTATGTAAAAATGATATAACACCTCATTAGTATGCAAAGACACACAGAATCGATAAAGTTACATGATGCATTTGGCAAATGAGAAGGGCATCTGCCACAAAATCGTAGCAAAAAAAAGGTATACATACTGAATGAAGATTTTGTACAGTTGATATATACTTCATAAATGACCTTTAACTGATTAAATTCCACATGGTCAATCAGTCTCATTCCTCTGCTTCTCAATGTTCTCAGACCAGTACACAAGTCTGTGTACGTGTTTCACCCAGTGGGATTCAGTGTGTGGTATACGTAAATCACGTGAAATTAATACAAAAGAGGCAAATGGAAGAAAATAGCGACAAATATACAATATAAGAAAAGGGTAATGGTGATAGCTTTGACCAATATGTCGTGAAAGAAATACTTCACTTTTTTTCGATTTGATGAATCGCTGCAAAAAGATTATTTACTCGTGGTGTTCCATGGACTGTAATACCTTCAACCTAATAAATTTTCATCAGGTATTTGTGCGTGCATGTGAGAACACGATCTAGAGATAAAAGTAGAAAGAAATAATCATCAAGATTGACTTAATTTTCCCAAGGTGGAAATGACCCTGGGTATCTTCATCTATCGAAAAGGGTCAAATACACAGGCAATCAATCTCATTTTTCCATGGCAATTTACTACATAATAAAACGTGAAGCCAAAAGTATCTTTTATAAAAACTACTTCTAGATTTTCATATATTGTTTTCTTATATTAACTTGAGGAAAACATTTAGATGTCTAACAACTACAAAGTAAAAAATAAATATTTTTCATTACGACCTATTTGTAATATATTGACAAACAATACACAGAAGCAAACAAAAGACAATTGTTTTTGTGATCTTTATCTCCTTAAACATTAATACTTCCTTCTGGATTTTTCTTCAGCCTCCTGTAGTTCTGATGCTGATGATAATGACCAATAAAACAGCACATTTTTTATAATATTCCTTTATTTCCTTCTCCACAGATTTGTTGTACTGAAACTCTCATGATCCCCTATTATGCTGATATTCAAATAATACCCATATATACTTCCTGAAATGTGAAGTAATGATTGGTGATTTAGTTTAAACTGTTTAAAGGAAGAAAGCAACGAAAGCATGTAGTCGTCCAAGAAAATGCAAACTCTAACATGTCCAGCCAAATTTTTCACCTAATGACTTGGAAATCGAGCTAACTTCTGAATGAGCGCATTCCACCTGATGAACTGTAAACCCAGGTATTCTTCTGACTTTTGTCTTTCTTTTTCTCTGTCTGTCTCTCTCAAAACGTTTAGATTTCAAATGGTTACCGATGGAGATTTGGGGTGTAAAGCAGGAGCTTTCATCGCTCAACATCGTATGTAGTCGGGACAAGTTAAGCGGGAAATCAGGTATTTTTCTTCAGGTCGATCAATACTATTTTCTAAAACACTGAATACCCTTTAACTTCTTAACAGCTTACTTTTAATGATTCCAAAAAGAACCAAAGCTACTAACATTTAGACAATGCAAATTAAACTTTTCTTTCTTTAATGTGGATAGTGTCTCTCTAAGACAGTGCTTAGGTTCGTTTTACTTTTAGAACATTCACGACTAAATTATTATGACGAATTAAGATTTTGCATCTGTTTCTATGTGCTTTTCTTTTTTCTTTTATTACTGATGAATTGTGCTGGTGAGGTGACTTGTGTAATACAGGAGTATTTAGCAGGGTTATCAACCTTCCCCTATTCCGTCCTTTTGGTGCGGTGATTTCCAGAACCAGCTTACAGATGGAATCGGGACACCAGTTGCGTTACACCACACAGTGCCCGTGTCTCCTTCGTTAAACGTCATATCGTGTGTGTCGTGTATCAAGGGTGGAACTGCAAGGTAAATTAAAAGAATTACCACGCATGCATAAGTGCATCTATGCGAGTATAACTGTTTGTGATTTTAGCATGCTTCACATTTTGTGAAAGAAAGCAGTTCTGTTGTGATGCATACAGTGTATCTTAGTCTTTTAAAATTCCATTTTTATGTCATTCAGATATGATTTTCTACAGAGTATGTACAGAGATATGTGTACTCTGTACAAGTTTTACACTATGTCAAATTACACAAACATGTTAGCAAAACACACATAGGCACACGGCATGTGCAATCTCTCTCTCTCTCTCTCTCACACACACACACACTCTCTCTCACACACAGACACAGACACACTCTCTCTTACACTCTCTCTCTCTCTCACACACACACACACACACACACACTCTCTCTCTCTCTCTCTCACACACACACAGACAGATGAGAGAGTATAATCACTTTCCACCACGAGGTCGACCTGCTCCATGACTTCGTTCCCAACCCTACACGTGTAATCACCGGCATCCCCCAATTGTATGTGATCTATATTTAGGTTCCACTCTCCGTCGTACGGTTGGATGACTCTCATCCGCTTCGTGAAGGCGGACATAACATGCAGTGAAATGCTTATGAGGGTATTGGGGTTCTTGAACCATCTCACCTATTGATATAATAGAAGTTGTATGATGTCACTGCGTGTAATATGAAAAATGACCATAAGACGTCACTGATATGACATTCAATAAAACCTTCATACTTGTTTTTTTAGTAAACGCGTAATTCCTCCAAAACTTATGTTAATACAAATATAAGATTCTACCCATCCAGCCTGGTCTCTGTTGCCTCGATGTGTCCCTGGGATAGGCAGTTAGATCTCATTTCCTCGGCATGATATAGTCAAATAAAGTACTGACCGTGCCACTAAAAACCAACCAACCAACCAGCCAACTAGTAATAACATCATGACAGTCACGAATTTTAATGAATAAACCACGATATAGTGTAGTGAAATGAATCTGAGGTAGGTTTGGATGCCTCGAATATAACGCTCCAAGTGTCGATTTTTTTTCATGACATTTATGATGTCATAAAATGATATTACGCGTGTAATATAATACAACAATACGGCTTTCTTGAAGTAAATATGTACAGGTTATTAACTGAGTATTGAAAAATATTGGGCACGGGATCATGTGGCGCAGGATGAACGAGTTAGCGAGGGCATTCGACACCACACGAACCAGGGCCAAATATTTTTTAATGCTCAGTCAATAAATACACTTTTAATTATACTTAAAAAACAAACATATTAATCATTCTGTTATGTTATATGAATACCACAATTAAAGAAAAAATACAAAAATAGAACAAAAATTTCAACGTTTTATTGAAATTTGTACATGTTATGAATGAAACTTGAACACCGTGCAGTATATAATAAGATACATAATTATATACTGCATAAATATTCCCGTTAGTTTAATGTTGTTTCTACCCGTCAATATTCAGCATTATTGACCGTAGTTAAGTAAAACTATTCACCGCTTCCTTATATAGTAAACACGTGCCCGCATTCAAAGAACCACTTCTTGCAACGGCAAAATAAAAATGGAGACGGAAACGACGTAGAATGCTGACCTCGTTATAAAACTGATGGCCACCAGTGGCTGACAGTTACTGTAACCCTTTCTACCTGACACCAGTTCTGGGAACGAGTAGATCTAGCTCTCGTCCAAATATAAACATCTATCATACAAATTAAATAAAGAAAATCTGAATACATTCAAAGATTCAAATTGCAAGGAGAAAAATAAAAAATAAATGATTGATAAAAATATTGAAAATTGACGGCTAGTGATCGCTAGTTGCTGCTGTTAGTAAGGGTGGGGGGAGGGAGTGTCATACTGACTTTTGATATAATGTATCAGTCAACAACTTCTCTTTCACTTAAACAGTGTACTCTTATCCATTCTGAATTGCAATGTTCTATCCTTCACTCGGAATTTAATAAAACACAAGCGACTCCAAAATGAATCTATATCTATTTTTTGAGGTATCATCCGAAGTCCGATGGACCACAATACCCTGGCAAGAATCATGACGCATACTGCACTTTAAAATTTACCTACCACCATGACAGCAGCATAACAATCACAACGATATTCTAAGAATGAATTTTACTGGCTCATCTTTTCATAATTGTATCTTCAATTTTCATTGATGTATTGTGTTATTTTTTCTAATATCAATATTTCGTGTGTTTCTTTGGCTACATGACACTTCATCCTCTTAAACGAACTTAGTTTCGTTCAGTGTTGAATGAGAATCGCAGAATGTACGCGCGCACCTCCATAGCAGTAAAGTAGCGTGTATTACTGTGCGGTTTTCAGGTTTCATTCATTAAATAAACGACGTGTAAAATGTTCAATAAAACGTTGAAATATATTTCTTGTTTTAATTGTATTAATCTTATAATATAACAGAATTAATAATATACTTGTTTTTAAGTATATAATAAATAGCTTATTGACTGAGTGTTACAAAATATTGGGCTCATGTGGCGTAGAATGCCCTCGCAAGCTCTGGCATCGTGCGCCACATGATCTCGGGTCCAATATTTTTCAATACTCAGTTAATAACCTATAATTATTATATACTTCATAAATAGTCCCATTAAACGTTGTTTCTACCGATCAATATCCAGCGGTATTGACCGTAGTTAGAAAAAAATATTCGCCACTTCCTTATATGGTAAACACGTGCCCGCATTCGATGAACTACTTCTGGCAACGGCTACATAAAAATAGCGACATAACCGTGGAACGCTGACCACGTCATAAATCTGATGACCACCAGATGCCGACAAAGACTTGAACCCTTTCAACCTGACACCAGTGCTGGCGAATCAGTAGATCCAGCTCTTATCCAAATAAAACTATCTATGATGCACATTAAATAAAAGAAAACCTGAATGCATCCAACGATTTAAATTGCAAGGAAAAAAATAAAAAACAAATAGGATTTATAAAAAGAAAATTTAAAAAAAATATTGAACATGGACGGCTAGTGATCGCTAGTTGCTGCTGAGAGAGAGAGAGAGAGAGAGAGAGAGAGAGAGAGAGAGAGAGAGAGAGAGAGAGTGTGTGTGTGTGTGTGTGTGTGTGTGTTAAACTGACATTTGATACAATGTACGAGTCAACAACTTCTCTTTTGCGTAAACAGCGTACTTTTTATCCACTCTGAATGGCATTGTTTTTATCATTGACTCGGAATTTAATGAAACACAAGCGACTCCAAAATCAATATATATCCATTTCTTGAGGTATTATCTACGACCCATGGACCACAATACACTGGCAGCAATCACGACGCACACAGCAGTTTAAACCTGACCCGCCAACATGACAGCATCATTAAGACAATCTTAACGATACTGTAACCTTAGACTTAATTTTTATGGCTCATCTTTTCATAATGACATCTTCAATTTTCATCGCACACTGCTCATTCAAATTTACCCGCTACCATGACAGCAGTATGACAATTACTACGATATACTCATCTTTTCATAATGGTATCTTCAATTTTCATCGATGTATTCCTGTATTTTTTCCTAATATCAATATTTCGTTGTCTTTCTTTGGCTATATGACATTCCATGCTCTTGAACAAACTTAGTTTCGTTCAGTGTTGAATGAAAATCACCGCATGTACGCGCGCACCTCCAAAGTAGTAAAATAGCGTTTATTACTGCGCGGTGTTCAGGTTTCTTTCATTGAATGAAGACGTGTAAAATGTTCAATAAAACGTTGAAATAATTTTTGTTTCAACTGTATTATTCATTTAACACAATAGAATGATTAATATGCTTGTTTTTAAGTATATAATAAAAAGGTTATTGACTGAGTGTTAAATAATATTAGGCCTTCCTTCATGTGGGCGTAGAATGCCCTCGCTAGCTCTGGCATCCTGCGCCACATGGTCTCGGGCCAATATTTTTCAATACTCAGTTAATAAGTATGAACCAGAAAAACTCATATTGACCGAGGCGAAGCGGAGGTCAATATAATAGGTTTACTTGTTGATAAAACATCATATTCATCGAATGAAAGCTCTATAATTATTTTATTGCATGACTCATCAGAAGAAAAAAAACACCGCAATTTAGCTTAACTTAGATTTGTACAAATACTATTTTAATTACATGACGATAAGGACTTAACGTTATGACGTCACATAAAAGTTTATGACGTATGCATCTTTAGGAAAATTCCATCCGACGTTCGCAAGTCTTAGCCGAGTGTCTGACGCAAAATTCTGATCCCTAGGGTGGAATTTTCCTATCCAACACCGATGCATAATGAAGGATTTTTTTCTCACATTCCTGAACGAAAATTGGGGGTCGAAGTCAATATGCAGTATTGCTATTACTGATGAAACTTTAAAACAGCAAAACGCCCTTTCAAAATCTCCTCACCTTAAGACTGAACATGAAGCTAGGTCGATCAGTAAGTACAAAACATTCTGTTTGCAGGACACTATCTTCAACCGATACACGTTTAGGATGTTCATATGTTACAACTAATGTTGAACTTGATTACTGTGAAATGACTACTTAAGTGATGATGGAAATCGAAGAGTTTTCCCGATTTGTGTGAGCTATGATTATATGTAGTTTTGTTGTTTCATTTGTGTAGGGTTTGTTTTGGGGTTTTGTTTTTGTTTTAACGGCACTTTTAACACATTATTATTTATATCATGCCGAGGAAATGGGAGCTAAGTACCTTTTATAAGGACACATAGAGTTAGCCGACCCACGCTGGCTTCGGCGGGCAACGAACACGCAACCCTTAGGTTACAAGTCTTATAATCTACCAACTGAGCTACCGCGAATCGCACGTAGAAGATCATGTCATGAAAGACAGCAGTCACGTGATGAAAAAGCGGTTTCTACACTGAAAAACACAATCATATACATGTAGGAATGTGAAGAAAAAAAAGAAAAAAAAAGAATGACCATGCGACATCAAGAAATATCGTATATTATGTGACGTTTTGGCATCAAATAAAAACCTTCCCTCACTAGAATCGTATAATAACTAACATTATTATATACTCATTTTTTTCTCCATTAACTTTGCATTGTCAGAATCGTGCAGTATTTCTCCATACTGCACGACACGTGTGTCTAAAAATAGTATCACGTGTTAGGAATTACTTTTTATTGTAAACAAACAATGTACGCAAATGTAGCAGACACCGGAGCTTTGCTTTATTAGATTTGTCTATGGATGAACTAAACAAGCTGTTTGAGAGTAGAGATGATAAAGCTGACGATGTGGATGAATTCATTGAGTCACAAAAGAATCTTTCAACCAAGCAAATGACTGAACATGATATTCACAATGTACAGCGGTGGCTTTATGACAACAAACGTGAGGCATGCAGTATTGAAAATATCATTCTGATCATTTAAACACTTATTTAGCCAAAATTCAGACTATGAACCGTGCTCTCTAGAGTCTAAAAAAAAAAACAGCATAAAAATGCATCTTATAACCAAATGATATTCCGTTTCTCTCAGAGACCGTCAATTTTACAAGTCAGTCCAAGCACTAAATTCGAAAAAAATATAACTAAAGAAGGTGGGTTTTGGTATAAAAGCAAGTGCCTCGGAGTCAAGAAGCCACGATAACGAAGAAGCCTTATTTTCCGCTGACGAAATGGGCTCTCACACCCCAGCCGCTTTGCAATTTTGCCTTTTTTTTTTTTTTTTTGAGAAATTTTTTGGATTTATTATGACAGTACATATAAATATGTCATCTATAGCTGGTAATAAGAATGGCAATAAATGTACTTACTTTTCTGCATCTTGAATTTCTTCAAAATGTACTTTCTGATCCACGGCGCGAAATTTCACTGCAATCTAGACTACATTTCCAACAGAAATCACATTCCAAAGGAGAATTTACTGCACTCCAAAACGAAATGAATTTGATATTCCCTAACAAAAATATTTAATCCTGCATCTTCTTGAGAATTTCACTTAAAAGAATTTCATATTTTGTCCACATTATGATTCCAAACTATCAATGACAGGACAGTAACACATGTGTAAGCTAGCTTGCTGTCGAGGCCAGTCCCTCTAGCTACATGTATATCGTACGTAATAGAACCAGCTAAAAACTAAAAGAGCAGAATTTAGTTGAATCGATAGAAAAACAAAACCCCTCCATTCCAGATCAACTGGAAAAGTTGTTCCAAGGCGCAGTCATTCACAATATGACTCAAAATTTCAATTTTAAGTAGACCAAAATGAGATTTCTTTTTGAAACGAATCACTGAGCGCGTAGTACTCTACCAAGTTCAAAGGTCACTGGACGGTGCCATGTGCGCATGAATACTGTTACTGTGTATTGTTTTAACTTCGGTTGTGTATTTACTTTAGAATATAGCAGAAATTCAGTTACTTTGTTTCTTGTAGTGTGTTCTTTTTTTTATTCAGCCTTAGGTAGAAAAGCAAAATGAGTATATGACGTCGTGCAGTATAACTCAGAAAACTCGTTCATATTTTCCCATACAAATGCAGTAACCTATAATTATCACATGACGTCATTCATATGACGTTCCAGAAATCTGTTTCATATTTGTTGTTTTAGAAAACGCGATTAATGGTATAAAAAGAGGAAATGGCAAAACAATAATTTACCGTATGATCGCCTTGATTTGTCACAATGCAGGGCAAAATGGCGGGTCTGTCGACCCTAACCTTGACCAACACACCTTTCACGCCACTCATGAGGGACCCTGAAAGAGACATCACCCTTTCATACTGAACTGTTTGATATTTAAAAAAAAAAAGGAAATATATATTCAAAGTTCAATAAATCTCTCTCTCTCTCTCTCTTTCACACACACACACACACACTCTAGCGACCGACGCCTCACTAAACCTACTTAACTGATAACTGATATCCACTTGAAACCGAAATATTTTTCTGATCTCTCAAATTTTTGCTCCTTTAGTTAAAATATTCGGTAAACCAACACCCCTTTATTCGGAAAACCGAAACAAATGTTCGGTCACAAATTTCATTTTTTACACTGAAAGGAACCTCATAAAATCGAAAACTACTCAAAACGTGACCAGCCAGTTGCTATATCCAAGTTATGAGCTTGGTTAACGGTATCCCATGGAAGAAGTTCATATGTGTTTGCAAATATCCCATCACGTGTAATTCCGTGAATAGAAAATTCGCTACCTTCCGAGTAAAGAGCCCCTTTGCGGCATACACAAATCAGCGGCGAAAGGTTCCAAATTTAAAGAAAATGTAGCTTTCTGACTTTCCCCACTGATAATTATTGTTATAAAAAGAGAAATATGTATGTCCTAGGGAAGGTTCAAAGAATCTACAATTTCTGTTTTATTTTGATACTATGTCTAAAGGATGAGGTTGATTTGAGTTTTTGAGAGTACACAGTCTTGCGTTACTTCTGATGCGTGTCTCATAGAAACTTTCCAGATCTGCAAGACTATTTTCACTTCCTGAACTTCAAAGGTAAATAATAAAATTATGCAGACAGCTGATGAAATTGACCGCTTCAGTGTGCTGTGGAAATGCTGAAATAGCACAGTGTACACTAACTTAGCCTGCCCTTGAAACACAGAAACGAATTTCCACAATGAAGGCAATACTATTTAAAGTGCACTTATGACATTTTAAAATATCAAGAGTAGAAGACATATGGATACTAGATGATAAGGATCACTTTTTTTTATAATGTCCTCATGAATTTCAAAAGTGAAAATAACCCTGCAGAGTTAGCTATTTTCAATGAGATGCACATCATAAGTAAGATCTAGCTGTGTACTCTCAAATCCAAATAAACCCCAGATATCAAAATAAAGAAAAGTGTAGGTTCTTTAAACCTCCCTTAGGATATACATGTTTCTCTTTTTGTAAAAAGGATTACCAGTGGGGAAAAAATCAAGGGGATAACATTTCTTAAAACTTCAAACCTGTGCAAAAATGTGAAACTCTGGAACTGAACCTTAAGACAAATTTTAACATTTGCTCAATCAATTTTCTCTCTGCATATCATAATGTATAAATTTCGGAATAAAATCGTACACTAATATTGATGTTATATATGAAAATATACTAACTATTTCTACTTTGCTCCTCCTCATGTAGCATGTCTCGAGGAAGTATTGAGTGTAAAATACACTTGATTATGTGGAAATTAAAAATCTTAGGACAGGGAAATAAACAAACTTAAATTTGAAACTGCGGGAATAAATGAAAGAAAAATATAGCAACAATCTTTCTTGTAATTTATTTGTAATAAAATTAAGGAAAAATGATGAAAAAGCAGATTCCCATGCTTCCATATACTGGTGTCAAAACTGGTAAACTTCTTACCCTTTGACCCATATGATCTGTTCCAATCCTGTTCAACCTGTAGAGTTTATCAGTAACATCTCAAGAATAAGTGTGGCAAGTTTCATGTTCCTGTCTTTTAGTATAGCCTTAGTTGCTTTGTTGAAAAATACAATGTACATCTTGAAAATAGCTCACTTTTCATTATTATATGATACGGAGGTGGGTTGTGGTGGGATTGTGTAGACTTAGGTACTAATGAATACAGTTCTGTGAAAGAAATGCATGGTAACAGTTCATATGGACTATCTAGATGCTTGCGATTTAAATTTTTCAGCTCTACAATCAAAATTATTTCATATAATAATAACATCCGTTTGGATATTATGGTTCCACTCCGGGATTTTGGGAGCACCATTAAAAGTGGGAAAGGCACAGGGCAAGATTGTTTGCTCTGCAACTCTAACAGTGTAGAGAAAGTTAACATACATTTACATGTCTTTCATCTGCTTCGATTAACATTATTTTGATCACTATTAGGAAACCTATGTGCTGAATGAAGCAGATAGCTGATGAAAATGACCGCTTCTGTGTGCCGGGGAAATGTACCTAAATAGTGCAAAGTACACTAACTTTGCCTGTCCTTGAAACACAGAAATTAATTTTCAGTGTAGGCATTATTATTTTCTGAAAGTGCACTTATGAGATTTTAAAATATCAAAAAAGCAAACAATGGTACGTGCTCATTTTTTTATTATTTACCTTTGAAGTTCAGGAAGTGAAAATAGTCTTGCAGATCTGGAAAGTTTCTATGAGACACGCATCAGAAGTAACGCAAGACTGTGTACTCTCAAAAACTCAAATCAACCTCATCCTTTAGACATAGTATCAAAATAAAACAGAAATTGTAGATTCTTTGAACCTTCCCTAGGACATACATATTTCTCTTTTTATAACAATAATTATCAGTGGGGAAAGTCAGAAAGCTACATTTTCTTTAAATTTTGAACCTTTCGCCGCTGACTTGTGTATGCCGCAAAGGGCTCTTTACTCGGAAGGTAGCGAATTTTCTATTCACGGAATTACATGTGAGGGGATATTTGCAAACACATATGAACTTCTTCCATGGGATACGATTCCGAGAGTTGATTCGAGTGAATGGTAAGTAGGAACTTACCTTTGTATCTACATCTGTACTCAAATTGATGAAGGAATTTTTTGCAGAGTTGCATATCTCTGTAAGTACCGGCAGTTCGTTAGTGAGCGTAACTTTGTCGAATCAGGCAAAAATTCGCGCAATTCTTATGTTTTGGGGCCTGTAACTTGAGTTTTGTCCAGCGCTAAAGAAGTAAATGCAGGCTTGATGAATAGAAAAATATATCAGGAGTAAAACTGGGCATAGATTAGAAGCCAGAGATCTAGGGTCAGGTGTGGAACGGAGTGTTTCGAAGTTACTAACCTTTTCTCTTTTATAGTATGATAGACAGGGTCCAGTGTCAGAACGGGTCATAGCAGTAATCTGAGGAACTTTTGTCACCCGGTGTGATTTTTTTTCTTTAAGCTATTGCTTTTTAACATTATACTTGTGTTAGCCACCAGCGGCATAGTGTATATGTCCTGACTGTCGTGATTGAAACAGTTTTAACAACGTCAACACCACGCAGGGCTAAGAATGTTTGTGTCGTGTGTAAAATAATGGCTGCATCCCTACAAACCTATACATATATCCGCTTGAAAAACAAAAATATGTTAAATTACGTGTGATTCGATGTGTCTGATCAATGTAAGCCGTCGCTGCATTAGCCCTTATCGTTTGTTTGTGTAACGAGCCAGGGAGCGCAACTGACGGCCGGGTACAAGTTTAGAAATAGAGTAAGGCCTTCTTGGGTACCCGTCATTAAAATGGCAAGTCAATATCATAGGCCTGTAACTAGTAAAAATATGTCTCCCGAGTAGTTAGTCGTGTAGCAGAGTGCATAGCAGGAAACATACGTAGCAGGGAACCAGACTAAAGGGCGCGATGCATCACGGGAAAAAGAACGTTGATTCAGTACTTTCACCAAGATGTAGGACGCTAGTTATCTGCAGTCTCACGAGCACCAGAAGTGTGACGCAGTTGCCAGCGAACCTAGGGCCATGCGTGAAGTAAAACAAAGAACAGCATATGCACTAGAACAGATTGCAGCCAGTGTAAATATTGGTTAATCAGTAGTCTTTATACCTGGCAGAATTGACGGATTTCGAAGTTAGATGTTTGTAACATAGTGGCAGTAGCTGTGCAAATCAAAGGAGCTTATGTTTATTTGCAGAACATCAAGTGGCAGTGAAGCTACGTCGGTCCTAGGGGATTTTTGTCCTTAAAAGGTCACACACACAATCTCTCTCTCTCTCTCTCTCTCTCTCTCTCTCTCTCTCTCTCTCTCTCTCTCTCTCTCTATATATATATATATATATATATATATATATATATATATATATATATATATATATATATATATATATATATTGCACCAATGCATTTGAATGCAAAGTACTATCTCGAAATTCTTCCCAACGATTGCCATATTCAAGATTTTATGTTCAGCCATCAATGACCATATTGATTACAGGTTTTGTATTAGTTTATTCAGTTTCTTAATTATCAACATAACCAATGTTCATTTCAAAGCCTATCATGAATCCCTTTTGCTATAATCTCTACTAGAGCGAGGTTTTTGTTCCGCTGGTACGTCACTTCCGCATATGTATCAGCGGAGATAATGCCAATTCCTATTTTAGTGGGGCTAACACTTCAAAAAGCAGTTTGATGTAAATCATGCGGTGGGATTTTATAAGAACAACGAATACTGAGTTTTCTTGTATGAAAGATTCAAAATTAAGTTTAACTGAAACCTACATATGTGACCTTGATTCAATAAACTGAGATGAACAGAACATACCTGACGCGCTTTACATCATTATATTTCTCTCGAAAGTATGACTGCGTTGTAAACAACATTGACTGTCTGTCTTTTTTCAAGACAAACGGTATCAAATTACACTAATCTGTGAATTTTTCAGATTTTCTACTTATCTTTACGTATTTTACACAATTTCTCCATATATTACTGAAACTTTTCGATGTACATGCACTCTTTATCTCAGTTTAAATGACATTCACGTGTCACTACCTTCATTATTCAATTATTGCCATAGTGAACAGTTTTAGATTACATGATGGGATCATCACTTTAAATTAAAACGGCATATATTATAAAGGCAAAAAATCGAATTTACACGTTCTGTCATAATGCAGTTTATATTTATAGCAAGATAAAGCTGTCACCAAGTCCGTCCATGCGTCCGACCAGTGTCATGTTCTCAAGACAGCAACAGTAGATTAATATTAGACCAGTAATCAAGTTCACTGGTTGAAGTCAAAATTAAAAGTCACAAGCTATGTCCCAGGCAAGAAGTGACATTTAATGTACTGATTTTTCAAATTGTTAAAGATCTGTTCATTGTTTTTATAAGAACGTTCGTTATGAGAAGGAAAAAAAAGTTGCTAGAAAAAGTAAATGTAGTTTCGTACTTTTTTTTTTTTTTTTTTTTTTTTTTTTGTGTCGTTATGTATACACATGGGCAAGATTAATGTTGCCAGTAATCAAGACACTGCCCTTATTTGATACAGAATAGGTGAACTGTAACCCTTATCATCTAGTATCCATACTTGTACTATTGGAGTGAAAGCCCCGTTTCCCATAGGGTTCTGGTTTATATAGAACTAATCTTTTGTACGGTACTAACTTTTGTCAACCTCATAAATTCGGAATTAATTTAAATAAACATCGCCTGTTTCAGTATTCTGTTTTTCACTAAATTTGCAGGAGTTTTAAAGATATTTACCGATCAAACCACTTCTTCAAATTAATAGCTATCGACTTGGGATTTGGATATACCCGAGAGTATGTCAATGATAAAAATATGGATAGTTTGTTGTCAGAAGGGAAACAAAACACAGATATATATATAAGATAGTATTACTCACCGATAAGAAAACAAACAAGGAAGGTAGACATCATCTGTAGAAACCTTGGCTTAGCTTCCCTCAGGCTACAATGCATAATACCTGTAGAAATACAGAGAAAACACGTATAACAAAATAAATACAGCATCGAAATTATTTAGTTGTGATAAATAGTGCTTATAATGCAATCAACAGATAGCTATAGAAACGTGAAAGGTCATATTTTTAATGAGGCGCCGTAGCGGACAAAAGTTGTTCCAATGAGAAAGCAGCAGTTGAAATTTCTGTGATGTATGTTGAGGATAACAGTTTCACACGATGAATCAATGAATCTGTGTTGAAGTTACCATTTTCTATGTTGAGGTTTTAGATTGTGTCTGTTGAATTACACAGTAATGGTTGAAATTTCCATGTTGTATGTCAAGAATTCAAATTTTACATGCTGAATCAAATTGTTTGTGTTGAAAGTTCCATTTCAGGCTGCATGAATGGTAATGTAACCAGACCTGGAGTGCTTGGCTTATCTAACTTTGTGGCAGTGTGCTTCAGTGATGTTAGATATCAATTAAGCTTAGTAGTATAAGGCGCTCGCCATTACAGTTTGTGGTTTTGTGGGTTTAATGCCATTTTGCAGCACATGATAAACTATACATGGCCGCCAGTATATCTGGTGGAGGAAGAACCCGGGAAAACCAGGGAAGAACCACCGACCCAGGGGAAACTACTAGCAAGTTTTCTCACATACCAACGTTGGCCAAGCCCGAGACTCGAACCCAGGCGGACAGAGGTGAGATGTCAGTGATCTGTAAAGGCGAGCACCTTAGATCACTCGGCCACCCGGGGGTACAGGTCATTTCGGCCCAAAACTAGTTCGTCCCGGGTCTATTCGAACCAAAGTCTTAGGGATGAAACGATACACCTGTGCCGCGTATCAATACAATTCACGATACACAGCCACGATACGATACATTATCGATACACATATCAACTTGATGGTCTTGTCATCTTTAGAAGGTCCGTCAGTGGTAGGGTGGTGCCCTTGTATGCGTGTTGACATATTGGTTATATTTCCTGTATGCAGATTACAGAGAGCCAGAGACGTAGCATCTGCTCATATGCCATTCTCATCCATGACAAGATAACAAAAATAATTTCAAACAGACTACCTGTTAGTTGTCAGTGTTTTTAATTCAACCTTTTAGGCCATTTCAGGCTGCTCCACTTTATTGGATGCATGACTCATCTTCGCCACCACGCCCTTTGTTTTGCACGGAATGAATGCTTTAAAAACATCTTATTAACAGTTTGATGTCTTCACTTAAACTTTGAAGACATTACGGTATTATCTTCAAAATAAAATAGTGCAGTTTCCTCGTGCAAGGAAAACCTCATCTAGAACAAGTCCTTGTGTGGAAGCGGAGATGACTAACAACCAAATCTATCACAATTTACCCCTCAAGATGAAAAACAACTGCCGCGGCAACAGGAATTCCCCTTCAATAATTTTTTTTTTTTTTACATATGTACACAAGGTAACAAACTCGTGCGGTTTGAAATCTGCCCCGAAATCGATACGAAGCAACATAAACACTTTGAATAAAAGTGGTTATTAAATGATGAGTAAAGTTCTTCATCTTACATGGCAAACAAATCAAGAATGTCTCCTTTATGCTCAACATGCAGACGGGATAAAATAATTGGCATTGAATCGGTGATGGGGAGCACAGATTTCGAACCACTTCACCTTGTGTTAATTTGTAGAAGGCGAGTTGGTGTTGTCAATAGTTTTGTCTTTTTTACTGACAAAAATGAGTGTCTGTGCCAGAGACGGCTGTCTCAGATAAATTCTCAATTAAAAGAAAAAAAAAATCCAACGACTAATAATTATTCATGACTGATGACAATTAAAGTTACTTGTATATGGTAAGTATCGTTTTGTATCGATTCTTCATCTCTTGTATCGATATGTGTATCGATATGGCAAAAGTATCGATGCATCGATATATCGATGAATCGTTTCACCCCTACAAAGACTACGTTCGGTCGGGTCGATTTGGCTGGATCGTTTCGGCCCACATGCGTTTTATTGGGGAAATACTGTACTATTTTAATAAAGATGTTTTCATTGGAATAGTATAACGTTGAGCAACAAAGTGCCAGTGATCATAGTGACATATCAGCTGATTATCTATTTTTATGAAATAAAAAAAACTTAAGAGAGAGAGAGAGAGAGAGAACGTGGAACGTGGATTATCGCGGTAATGGAAATCGTCACCTAAAACGTTATTCTGACATTCGGCACATTTTCTTTCTTCATATGGATTCTTATTACTTCGACCATTTTCAACATGTAATTTATAGATTGACGTCCAAAATTTTAAGATAGGTCAGTATTTTTTAAAAATATTATTATTAATAAATATTATTCATAATTTTGAATACCAGTTTTAAAATATGTTTCAATTTTGTCCTTTGGGTGTTTTTTTTTCTCTAAAACAGATAACCAGTCTTGCTTGTATTGATCGAAGAGGACGATTTTAATATAATTCCTAGCACCTCCCTTATTAGCACCATTAATAGTATACAAGGCATATATGCGCATGAATTTTTTTAAATTTATTATTATATTCACTTTTGCACAATACAGACATTTAGATATTTTTAACTAGATAAATTACTCATTCACGTTCTCTTTTGCTTAAATGTACATGCACACTTTATATATTGTCGGTATCAAAGTATAGTGGGCCGAAACGACCCGCATATGTGGGCCGAATCGACATGGTTGAAATAGCGGGCCGAAACAACCCGACCGAATCGACCCGGGACGAACTGGTTTGTGCCGATATGGCTATAAGCTCTACGGGGCCCTCGTCTTTACAGATCACTCACACATGTCACCTCTGTCCGCTTGAGTTCGAGTCTCGCTTCAACCAACGTGGGAATGTGGGAAAGCTTGCCTGTAGCTGAATCAATAGTTCCACTATTTGATCCAAGCCCCATCCACCCTCATTTGAGTAAGAAAATCTTTACTAAGCATACAAAAGTTATAAAATTGTATAGTCTTTTTGCTTATGATAAAAAAAAATAATAAGTTAACTCGAAAATTAAAATTAATTTCATGTAATCCTTCTGCAGTAAACAAAACTGAAATTTACAATATATTTTAAGCATTACATTTTCCTTTGTTAAACACTGACATGGTAGAACTGTTAATTGACGAATAAGTACAGTCAAGATAAACGAAATGCTTGGAAGTGGCCAGCTAAGTGTCATAATCATCTTGACAAAAATTATAAGTTTATTAAAAAAAAAAAAAAAAAAATCGGCAAGTTTCATTGTGCTTCTGGGATAAACATAAAAAAGCATGGGCTAGGTTATGCATGATACACCCTTTATTGACAGAGCGACACGTAAATATTGACAGAGCGACACGTAAATATTGACACACTTTATTGACAGCGACACGTAAATATTTACATCCTTTATTGACAGAGCGACACGTAAATATTGACACTTTATTGACATAAGCATTGTCAAACGCTAGGGCATGTACCATTACGACATAACATTTACTGTTTTTGAGATTATGATTTACGTACCTAATGTGGTCATTACACCATGTATGTTGGCCATATGACTTCAAATAAGCACAGCAGAAACTATACATTGTAAATAATTCTAACTGATACAAGCACCTCTTACATTATGGTAATTGCTAATTATGGTAATTGCTAATTATGGTAATTGCTAATAGGTAAAATATTTAATACTGCCTCTAAAATCTAAAACTTAACAAAAGATGACAAAGTCCTAAACACTTCACAGCAATTTATAAACAACGCTTGCAAAATGCACAGGAAAGCACATGCACGGATGTCTTCACGCCAAAGCGGTTATGTATTCAAGCTATTGTGGTCACAAAAGTTACGGGTGAGTAACTTCACCTTTACAATAACATGTTTCATAGATCAATTCAAAAGTTTATGCGAATGTTTTTGACTTGATGAAGATTTTGTGAAGTTTCAAAAACTTTAACAAAAAATATTGTTTCTTCTAGCTGACGTTTATTAAATATTTTTGCCTATTTTTAATTAACATCATGTAATTCAGGGACAACAAGCAGTTAAAATGCATTACAATGTATAATTTTGCAGTGCTTACACTATTCATTACGATAAATTTTAACTGTTGGTAGCACCTAGAATACATTATATTTACATATAAATAGAGAATATTTGCTTGAAACGAGTGAATAACGGATATATTTCATCGAGTGGGTGAAACACTTAGTATTTTCACGAGTGGCGAAGCTACGAGTGAAAATACTTAAGTTTTTCATCCACGAGATGAAATATATCCGTTATTCACTCGGAGCAAGCAAATATTCTTTTTATTTTATGCTCAAGCGTATTGTTTAGCAATTTGTATAACACACTGAAGTAGCTGATTTCTTACTGCATGCCGCGCGATAATGTCAGCAGTTTGCCGTTTATGTTCTGCTGTTTTGTGTATATTTGGACATAAAATATCAGTAGTTACATAATGCTCCTTCCCAATTCAAGGTAATACAGCAGATAAAAAGAAAATGAAAAAAAAAAAAAAAACAACAAAAAACAAAAACAAACAATTCACCTTGAGAGATTTGAGCCCGGTTCGCCTTGATACAAAGTAGCCATCTTAACCTATACACCACAAAAGCGTCTTATGAAAGACATGAAAATTTTTATTTATAATGTTATCAATGTCTATTGACGACCAGTGAAAAAATATATAATTTTTCACTGCAGTGAAAAATCACAATTATTTCACTCGGAAAATCCAGTAATTCAATGCCTAGCATAAAATAAGTCAAATTATTTAATAAGCCCCACAAGAACAAAGAATCTATTTTATTTTTTTTAGTTTCTAAAACTCCACCAAAAAATGACGAAGTACCAAACATCTAAAAGTTATTCTGAAACAACACCTATAAAATGTAGAGGTCAGCACATGCGCAAATGTCGTTACACTCTAGTGGTAATGTATTCAGGCCATACTGAGTAGTGATCACTAATTCTTGGATGGGTATCCTTAACTTTACAACTACGTGTTTTAAAAGGAGTCAATTGAAATGTTAATGTGAATGCTTTCGACTTGGTCAATTTTTTGTGAAGTTTTAGAAACTATCAAAAACACAGATTGTTTGTTCTAGTTGGAGTTTATTAAATATTGTTGCTTATTTGCAATTAACATAATGAAATCCAGGTTCAATCAGCAGTTCAAATTCATTACAATGTACAGTTTTTGATGTGCTCATTTAGTTGAGTGTAAACAATATTTTTTATTGAAGAAAACATCTTCACAAATAATTCAAAAGAATGCAATATCTGAGGATTCAGTATCCCCTATTACAAATAAATTCTAATAATCAATATTTGTCTCCTGACTTATAGTAGATAAATAAAATATACATATATACATGGTAAATTATAGTATATGTAATTATTGCAGACATCATATAATAGTGACAGCAGATGGAATACACATGTGTGTGTGTTTTTTATCTATGTATTAATCTGAAAAACGTTTTGATAATTCTGTGAAGGTTTGGACAGCGATAAATAAACGCATATTAATTTCACCATAGTTCATGGAATTGCCAAATAATGTCCTAACTGTAAGTCGATACGATAAAAGAACACAATGTCTTAGAGCTGTATATTCTTAACATTCTAATATAAAGTGTTCAGCTGTTTGGTAATGTCCGCATTTACAGAACCTACTGTTGGAAACATGATTTAAGAATAAATCGTGATTTAAACTACTACATTTTTGTTGTCAATCGGCGTATGCTGGACTTTAACCACCTGATCGCTAGAGTAATAATACCCAGGAGTTGTAATTTTGTCTCGATTTATGTAAGTATTTAAATTTTCAATAGATGGGTTACTTATTATATATATTGATAACGTGTTCCACATTTGAATTGTAGAAGGCATAAATGAATTTTGATACGGAACAGTTCTATATAATGGGGGCCGAAATAGTATTCTATGATCATTGAAGTCATGTGGCCTAAGGGGTCGATTCAAAAATGAATATGAACGTTTTGAATTTAGTATATTTTTCGTGAAGTTTTGGAAACAAAAATCAATTTTGTTTCCGTTGGCAGTTGAATAAATCAGACTTAATTACAATATATAGTTTATGTTGTACTTATTTGATGTCATATAGCCGACTTACATGGTGTAATTATCAAAATGGGTACATAAGCATTAAGTCGACCCTGATTCCAAGACAATGTACCAATTTAACTATGAATAAGCTCATTGTGAAGAACTCAAAGTGAGTAGTGTGATCTAATGTGCATATTCAGACAAGGACATAAAAAATGATTTGAACGATATGTGAATATTATAGAAAGAAGAAGCACTTGTCCCATAAGGACATAGTTACTAGACTGTAATGACAATTATGAGATGTCTTTCCACATTTTCTTGCTGAAATTTACTCTAAGCTAACAGCGTGCTGTCATATATCTGAAAACTCAGGTATCATTTAGAACACCAAAAATAAAATCGTTCACTGCATGCGTAACATTAGTACAAGCTTACCTTATTAGTATCGTGTGCCCTTCAATTTGATATAACAATACAGCAGGAATGGGCTTAGTAACAATGGACAAAGGCCGGAAGTTAATCATTAATCAAAGCCAGTTAATTCTGAATGTGCGGTAATTGTTCCGAAGCTCGACCATAGGAAACGGAGGACGTTGGGTAGTAAACATTCTGAATCTGTAGTGTCCAGTTTAACAAAATCCTATCTAAATAATATAGGAATTATTTTTTAACAAAATCCGGGCACCATATGTAGGGTAACCACACGAATTGTAGGTACAATATCCTTACACATATCTGCATTTAAGAAAACCCATTCGCATTTAATACTGAAATCGGTAAATATAGCACAAAATAAGGTCTCTGTAATTTGTTTGTGTTATCTTTACCTTTGTTTTCACAGACGTCACGATTACAAATACCCACAATGCAACGCGCGCGCACCTTGTTCCGCCATTTCGCTTCCCTAAAAATCTTGGTCAACATCACATACATTAAAGATAAAAATATCCGATTTAATCGTCGATAAGGATATTTACTTTATCGATATAATACATAGACCATGCTTGAAACTAAGTGCCCCTTAGACGGAATAGGGAAGTTGAACCGCAGTCATGCACATTACTATCAAATACAAATCAGTTATTTCTGACGAAGAGACAATATTGTGATTTTTTTCGAATCGGAACAGAATACTCCAAACAATACATACTCGAAAATGGCACGTCCCAATGGGCCATCAACCCGACACGATTTAACATAATGAAAAACGACTTAGAAAAATCTGTTGACCCCAAAGAACTCGATCTGTCACAATTTGCAGACGACAGCGGAATATGGAAAGCGGGGAACCCCGCTAATCAGGCAATAATTAAAAAAATTCAAATCGGATTAAAGGAAATAGGGAAGTGGGCCGACAAATGAGGTTTAAAATTATCACCACAGAGTAGTATTCAGCGCGAGAGGCCGGAACCATCCATCCCCACCAAAACTCTTCCTTTAACGGGGTTCCAATTAAATTTGAAAAGCAGGCCACATTCTTACTCGATGATGAGCTCACGTGGGAAGCCCACATCAAAGAACTCACAAAACGATGTAGCCGAGATATCGACTTGATTCGTAACATTAGGGACACTAACTGGGGTGCCGAACAGAAAACGCTCGTGACCGTCTCTATGGGGCACTAATACGAGCCAAAATTGACTAGGGCTGTAAAGTGTATCGGTCTGCGAGCGCCGCATTACTCAGGCAATTACGATTCCAGGACAAAAGCCCCATAGTACAAAATCCCACTAATAGGGGTAGAACAAAAGCCCCTAGGACAAAAGCCACCATGGGGTAGGACAAAAGCCCCTTGATCTTTGGTATTTACAGTATTATGCATTTTCATTGTTCATTTATATATATGATTGAGATTTTATTTATTTATTTATTTACTTATTTATTTATTGTAATTGTCTCCCTTACACCCTTTAGTAAATTTTTCTAGTGTGTAACGTAATGTGTATCTTGTGTAATGACTACGAAACAATTTAATAAAAGAAGAATTTTAGATATATTTTCTTTTGATACAATACAGGCATATTTTCATAAATTTCAAACAAAATAATCAGATTAATTGAACCACATCTGTGTATCTCACACCAGGCTACAAATCATTACTACAAAGAATAATCCAACATGCATAATGTCTCTAAGCACATTCGTATAATCATTTTAATACCTAATTAAACCCACAAAATCCTACAAATTAACAGTTTTAATTGCACAGCACATGATGCAATCAAGTCACAATCAAATTAGTATCACCACACTGTTACTTAAACCGAATAACATAGCCGAACCCACGTAAGAAGGTTGGTAGGGCCTTCCTGAGAGTGACAGTCACTGCAGAGGTTGTACAGCAGCATCTGCAGGTACTCGGTGGCATGGCAGATACGTTTCTGTGGTGGTTGCCCAATGGCATCATGGGCAACAGCTGTTGAAGTGAGGGCGAAGTCATTTTGGATGCAGAGTATAGTAGTCCAAATATCAGGATGGCTGTAGCCAACAAGTTTGTCAAATCCAGAGTTCCAAGACTCACAAAAGTTGTTGGTGCGAGCCGATCCATCAAGGGTTGCATTGTGCACATTCCATATTGCTGGAGGAAACTGTGGAGAACTGCAGCGCATGCGGACTGAGGTATGGGTCTGGTCTCCATGAACAGCAATGCAAACACATCTATATCTTCTTGTGAAATAGGTGGTGTTGAAGTAGTCTAACAGAGAGATAAGGGCATCTGGAACAATATCACGGAGGTAAGCCATCCCAGCTGGTACATCCTCAATGGGGAGGAAAGCTAGACCATCGATCATGCCACAGAAGTGTTTTATATCCTTATCTTCTTTGTAGAGCGGTACCAGACCAAGTTCTTGAATCTTTCTCCAGTTGTTTTGGGTCAGATGATAGAAGTAAGCCTTGGATGGATGGAAAATGGCATTTACAGAAACCAATTACAGCTTGCTCGAAGTCTGTGATCACAATGTTGGGGCAATTACAGCTTGCTCGAAGTCTGTGATCACAATGTTGGGGTCGATGTCAAATCCATATGCGTCACACATATGGATTTGACATCGACCCCAACATTGTGATCACAGACTTCGAGCAAGCTGTAATTGGTGCTGTAAATGCCATTTTCTCGGGTTCTTCCTCCACCAAATATACTGGCCGCCATGTATAGCCTATCATGTGCTGAAAAATGGCGTTAAACCCATAACAACTATGTTGTCCACTTCAGCACGAACCTCTGGGGCTGTATTCATGAGCCCCGCTGAGAGGGCTTGAGCTAGACGGCCAAGGTTGTTGTTGACCTGGTCCTTGAGGTTGGAACGCAGCTTGCTGACTTCTACAACAACACCAGCATCATGACTATGAGTTGTATAACCAAGAACCTGGGTTTTCTAAAATCAAATACATACAAATCAATGTTAGATATATACAAAATATATGTAAAGGTTCGATAAATTTATTTAATTATACTTGGAGTGGTACAAATAAACACAAATTAAACAAAACAAACAAACAAACAAACATCTAAATTAGTCCTCAAGTTGGCAGAGCAGCAATGGGCCATGCGCTGTGCACACTCCCATCTGAGAGCAGACTTGTTTGCTGACTTCTTGGTGTACATGTATCATTGATAGCATAACTTAACTCCAGCCTTGTTATTAGCAATGAACTCCATGCTTGCAAAAGTTGGAATGGTTGTGAGCAGATTCCCCATCATGTTATATGGAAATAACTTCTCATTGATGTGATTGTTGCATTCTTTGATATAAAAACAGCTTTTGAAGTGCATGTCATTAATACATCACCATATGGTTTTAACAAGTGTTTGCTATTGACAGGTTTTATTGGAACAAAAGTACTCCTACATAATACCTTTTGTAACTTTCACATTCAATTGCAGTTCATTGTGCAGTTCTGGTTCATTACACCTTACACCTTTGTCCCAAACAAAGACAATTACCCACTTCAGCTTGGATAACTGAAATTGAAAATAGTTAACTGTTTAAACATGCCTAGGTGTAGAATTATATAATTACTATATCTGTTTTAAGAATTATATTACTTAGAAAAAATTTATAAATATTTTCTTGTTTTAAAATTTTTTATTTCAAGAAATGTCAACGGGGGGGGGGGGGGAGGGGGGCTTTTGTCCTAACCCTGAGTGGCTATTGTCCAAGGGGGATTTTGTCCTACCCCTGAAATCCTCGTAATAACAGAAGAACCCCCGCTACACCTAAGGCGTAAGGAAATGATGCTCTGGTACTTAACCCGAATATCAATACCTGGTGCCAACCACCTTACGACACAAGCCCTCAAAAAACGCGAAAAGCCCTTCAGCTCAAGAATGAAAAATAAAATACCCAGCTGAAATATCATGACCGATCTAAAGGTCGAGCTATTTCCCAGATCCGCCATGGACGTGCCCCACCCTTCAAATTGACTTCAGCCTGAAAGAAATAGGGGCCAAAAAGGACGACCCGATAGGACCAAGAGCATTCATACTGTCCTACATCGAAAGCAAGTACGGTGCCTATACACAGATCTATACAGACGAGTCTAAAACTAAAAAGCCCAATAAGACAGCGCCAGGTGTAGTCATTCCACAACTAAATATATCGTTAGAAGAAGACTACTGGACGAATGTGCAATCTACATTCATGGCGCTGATAGCAGCAGTAAACTTCATCGGAAAATACCCAATAATTAAAGCGGCAATTCTGAGCGATTCGTACACTGTCCTGCAATCCTTAGCAACCGATCAATCAAAAAGCTGACTAAATATGATAAAGCACGCCAGATATCTACTTAAACAAATAGGGCAAGATCATAAAATAGTCGAGTTCGTATGGATCCCTTTTAAAATCCTAACTCCGGGCAACGAAAAGGCAGACATAGAGGCGAAAAATAACCTTAACGAATCTATGCGCAAAAATGTCGCCTACAGCGTCACGGAAATGAATAGCATCATCCGAAACAAAATCAATTGGCAAAGTGGCAGGAACTATGGGAGAAATCGATAACAGGCAGAAACCTGTATCAAAGGCAGAAAAAGGTAAATAGAACATAAATACTCTAAATTAAAAAATCCATACGATCTAACTATCATAAATAGAATACAAACGACAGGATGCGCAGGAAAATACATGAAAAAAGCAATAAGCACCAACTGCCCCCACTGCCCGACTCAGGAAACGCTAGACAATGTGATAAACACATGCCTAAATTACGATCAAGACAGATTAGAGCTACACAAGCAACAAAAACAAATTGGGGAACAAAGTACATTTCGTGAAATGCTTCAGAGCAAAAACAGAAATGTAGGGACTACATATGACAATTTACTAACGTCAGAACTCATAACTAACATAGTGAAAAGTGGAAAAATATAAAACACAAAAACCCGAGGGGGAGGGGGATGGTAAAATCAGTTCCGCCAAGGTGGGAACTGGTACTTCGATAAGATACCAGCCCCCCCCCCCCTCACCGCCACCAATAACACATATGTTAGCATAGTCGAAGAGACTGACTGAAAGTCAACGAACAAGTGAAACAATTAAATATACTACCTAATAAAAACCAACATTCAACCACCTAAACTAGGAAAAATTGAAGGGGAGGGGGTGGTAAAATCAGCCCCGCTAAGGTGGGAACTGGTACTTAGATCAGATACCAGCCCCCCTCCCCAACCCCCAATGACACATAAGTTCACACAGTCGAAGAGACTGACTGAAGGTCAACGAACACGTGGAACAGTTAAATATACAACCTAATTAAAACCAACTATCAACCACATAAACTAGGAAAACTTAAAGGAGAGGGGGATTGTAAAATCAGCCCCGTCAGGGTGGGGACTGGTACTTAGATAATATACCAGCCGCCACCCCCCCACCCCCCTCAAAAAAAAAACGAAAAAAAAAAACCACGTTCGCATAGTCGAAGAGACTGACGGAGGGTCGGCGAAAATAAAAGAGATACTAAAAACAAAGCGGAAAAAAACAAAACAAAAAACACCGAACAATCTTATAAACTAGGATTACCTGAAGGGGAGGAAGGGGTGGGGGGGGGGGAAGGGGAGGGCAGCACACAAAATCACGAAATTTAACATTAATCAAATGAATCAAATGAGCAATCAGGAGTGGGAAAATGCAGAAAGTGGGGACAAAAAGGCACATAAAAAAGGAGCAGAAATGGAGAACGCAGCAAGATACGACGCAAGAGCGGTAATAAAGAAAAAGTCTTCAGAGAAAGCTAGAGGAGACGGGAACACATCAAGGCAGAAAATAAAGATAACACAGGAAAGAAGGAAAACAGCAGGGAAGAAGGGGGCGCAAAAGGCAAAGAGAAAGAGAAGAAAGCAAAAGAAACAGGAAGAAAAATACCACAAAAAAGGAAACAACATGAGCCCTTCTTAGGGCTAAAAGGAAAAGAAATTTTCAACCAAAATAAAAACCCAAAGCCCCAGCCCCGGCACACCCAGAAGTATTACATACACTAGCAAAAGCCCCAATAAAACAAAACAAAAAACCCACCACCAAGCATAGCTATAAAGTATTACTTACATCTAGCAAAAAGAAATACCCCCACCTCACACCAAAGCTAGAAAGTATAACAATACATCTAGTAAAAAAAAAAAACAGCCCACCCTACATAGATACAAACTATGACATTCATCAGCAAAATCCTCACCCCACCCGATATAGCTAGAATGTATGACATACATCTAGCAATGGCATACACAATATAAAAACATAGCATATAATAACAACAATATACGACACCCCCTAAAAAAAATATAAAAAAATAATATAGCATACACCCCAATATTACATAGGGCTTTCAAATTTGACACAAGAACTGAATGGCCCTGACTGACATGCTGGTGAATTAAAGGTAACGACGTCGCGAAACCCGGATTAAAATTACAAAAATCACGCGGCTACTCTGAGCCAACTTTTTTGGTACCTTTTCGAAAACAAAATTAAGTACGCTCAGTACACACACACAAAAAATCAAACTACACGAGAGGAAAATTCATTCACAACTCAGGCTCATTTGATTTTGGGAATGTGATTACCGCATTTTTCGGCGATAGGATAGGGACCGCCCACGAAAATAGGCAACTGGGCATACATTTGACATAATTCAACAAAGTAACAGCTATAAGGCGGAAGGAGACGGACGGAAGGCTGGAAGGATGCTAGCAAGGTGCCTGACCCGGGACTTTGTGGATGTGGATTCCGTGGGGTTTCCTCCCCGACCCCTCCTGGACGGATGACCGGGTGTGGCCTTTTTGGCGCCTTTCTTCCTGAGGCTTGCTTGGGTGGCATTAATATTCTGCGGTTAATCGCAAAAATTAACTAGTGCGCAAAAGCGCACAACTTAACGTAGTCGCACAGGCCAGTTGACGATAAGCGATTTTAATCCAAATCAGCAGTGCAGTGGCGTAACTACCGCCCCCGAAATGGGGGGGGGGGGGGGGGAAACCCGCTATACATTAAATTGATGGGGGCGCGCTCTAAATGTTTGCGGGGGTGGGTGGGTGTACAATTTGAAGTTACGCCACTGAATATATGTACATTTAATTAATTAGGACGCCTTCCAACTTTACGCACTTGTTGGTGAAACCATACAAATTATTGGCTAACTATTATCAAGTTCCAACAATATTTCATCATTTTCCTTACAAGACAGTGGTGGACTACCATGTAATAAAATTACAACATCGCTATTGTTGTAAATCATTAATTGTGTTGACAGTGCTACATGTTTCTTACGATGGCGTAAATAATGAGTCACAGTCTAGGGTTGGCTACATGTACGTAAAACAGAATTTGTAAGGTGATTAGAAAATAGATCTTACTTGAGTTAGCTGCATCTCATTCTCAATCTGGCATTCAGAATTTGAGCTTGACGAGTACAAGTACAAAATATTTATTGACCTTCGACTTCCGGTGTGTATTTACAACGAAAAGGGAGGTACTTAAAGTCAGTTACGTTCCTTCTCATACGCCTACAATGGGTTGCCTCCCTTTGTGAGGCTAATGCACGTGCCACAACGATGCCAATTTGGTGGTAAAATGCCACCTTAAAAAGACCCTATGCTTGAATAATAGCTTCACACTCAATTTAGACTGCATTTTGCTGCTGTGTTTTCTATGCAGTGGTTTTAGTGCTGAATGCGAAGATTTTGCCAAAGACGTAGGAAGAAAAAGTCAGCAATTCTTGACTTGTAGCGATGGAACACAGGCTGACAATGTTACAGGTAGCACGCGCAAGATGTCACAATAGGCTATATCAATGCCATTACAGTGAAGCGAATCTCTGTATGGTTCATAGTTTCTTTCTTTTCCTTCGTTTTGTATTAGATATTAATCTGTAATAAGAAAGTATGTTAGGATTCAGTCAACGTGATCGTTTACATACGCGGAGATGATGGACTAATGTTAGCTGACCCAGGGGTCAAAACAGCCTTACGACAGTGTTGTTTTCCTTCTAGTTGCAAGCGGGATGAAAAAGTATAGGTTCTTACAAAATCGTATTCCGCTAGTCAATTAAGTCTTTTTTACAACTCTGGTTTTGTTGCAATGGTATATATATATATTTTTCACAGTGGTATCCATATACCGTGGCAGCGATATTCCAATACTGGAGAGACGGTATTTGTTGTTGTTCTTACGGTTCATTTATCATTGGAACGGTAATTTTAGCGTTGCTACGATAAAAGTGGCTTATAACTAACATTTCCGTCGCAAGGGTAACATACAATTTTAGCGTTGCGACGATGAAAATTATCGCTACAAAGATGATATTACCGTTACAACGATAAAATAAATCATTGCCCAAAGAATTTAATTTTTTTTTACCGGTATTTGAATATCGTTGCAATGGTAGGTGAATAACGTTCCAACGGTATCTGGATACCGTTCCAACAAAATATAAATACCGTTGCAAAAGCATTAGTGATATAAAAAAATACCTTTGCAAAGGTAAATGTTCGAGTTGAAAGAGAAAAAAAAATTACAGTTGCATCGACAAAAGTTATCGTTGCAATGATAATTGGATACCGTTGCAACGATATTATTTTCTGTCGTTTCACTGGTACCGGTAGTTTTTACCCTTTTGGTACACCATTGTTTCTTGACTAGTGGACGAAGGTTCTACTTTTTCATGAAGCATGCAACTAGAAGGATGGTTGGTTGGTATTTAACGGCATTTTGGGACACATTATGGACTATATCATACCAAAGAAATTGGAGCTGAGGCCTTTCCCAATAAGACACGATCGGATTACGATTCCGACAGTCAAACAACTGAATAGGAAACAAAGCAGCTGATTTTTTCACTGTAAATGAGAGAGAGATGGGAATGTAACTAACATTGTAGAACTTAAGGAAAACGGCAAATGGATCAAAGGAAAAGTTGTAAAATTTGATTATAACTGCTAGATTATTACGCAATGGCTTCTCTTGGACTAAGCTTTTTTCTTAATGCTTGGGACCTTTTCTCCTCTTCTTTTGCAAACACAAATATGATATATTCCATATTATTATTTGCCAGCATGAATATGATGTAAAACTTTGCATTACAAAATATCAGGCATAAAATCCAGCGTTGGAGAAGTCCTAAACTTGCTTAATTCTTGGAATCACGATTTAAAAAAAATGAAAAATAATTGAATTTCATACTTCATATAATATTATGGATAAGCAACAAATAATCTTACTTTCCACGCAAAAATGTTTAACTGGAATGATGGATTTTTCCTCCCATGAAAAAATCGACCTAAAACTCCTAAGTTTTTGAAAGATTCAACTATAAAAAAACTGAGGCACGGTTATGTAGAGCCGCTGAGTATTTAAATATATTTTTAATATATACTAGTATTCTTTTTTCACTGAACAGAGTAATGTAATGGTTCTTTCATTTTCCCCCTCATTGCATATTCAATGTTCAGAGCTCTGAAACTATAATACCGTCTATAATCGCGTATTATCCGAGTCCAATTGCAAACAACATAGATCCTGATCTGCTGTAGCGTAATGCGCCGGCAGATCTGGGTCTATGTTATTTGTTCTCCTGAATAGTCCCTACAAACTGCATAGACCCAGATCTGCCGGCGCATTATGCGACGGCAGATCTGGGTCTATGCAGTTTGCAGTTGGTATCGCATTATACGCGAGTATAGACGGTAAATCCATTTAGTAAGTTCATTAAATACCAAAGTACTGATTCTTACATACAAAATTGTTTCGTTATCTACTTTTAGCGTTTGTTATTACTAGCGTACCAATGTTATTCCAGAAATGTGACATAGATCCAGGGCTGGCCCAACCATATAGGCGCACTAGGCGGTCGCCTAGGGCGCCAGGCTTTAAGGGGCGTCAAATTAAACGGTAAGGGTCGCCAAATTAGATCGAAGTAAATATTTTGCATAGATCGCCTAGGGTGCCAAAAACCCTTGGGCTGGCCCTATATAGATCATTAATTAAATGCCAGAAGGTGCTTTCAGCGTATGTGCTTTCCTTTTTTTAAAATGTTCTTTTAGTTGCTTTACTATTTTGGATTGCAAACGTGGTAGATAACATACAATGCTGCTTATTTAGTTTTTCTTACTATTGCAGATTAGTATGATAGTCTGAGTGTATTTGTTTGAAATTAAAATGTCTTTTGGTTTGTTCTTTGAGTTCCGATTTGAACTCATTTTTATGTTCCAGCTGCTATCCATATTTTTTAGCTTCTTGTATATATAGTGAAGCTGGATGCATTTGTGTTATAACCATTTTTATGTTCATTTTAGCACGGTAATAAAGGTCTTTATTTTGCTTCTGCGTGACCTTCAAAGTTATTAATATAGAACTGGCATATTTATCTTATGATTATGTACATCAAGTCTATGTAAAGAATTTATATGTTAAATCTTTTTTAAGTTTGTTGACGCATAATCAAATGTGATGTACATCCCCGTCTCACCGTTTACTTCTGGGTGTCAAATCTGATCCATGTGAAAGAATAGTCGTCGGAATTAAAGTTATTTCCCCTGGATCACTAGGTCCGAGTTTTTCTTATATCTGTAAATTGTGCGTCTTTGTTTGTTATCACCAACTATATTACCATATTTATAATCTGTCATTTATAAGATTAGCACAATTACAGTATCACTTGCCCATGTATGATTTCACTGACGACAATATGAAACAAATACTAAAAGCGAAATTATTTGAAGTTGTCATTTTATTAATTTAAAAAAAAAATGTATTCAAAAGTTGGCAGTAACACCCAGTTTTCCCCATGGAAAATAGGCAGTAAAGAGATCGAAAGATCAGATTCTTTATTCTCCTTCACTTTTATATATTCTCTCTCTCTCTCTCTCTCTCTCTCTCTCTCTCTCTCTCTCTCTCTCTCTCTCTCTCTCTCTCTCTCAACTTTTAAATCATTATCTCCTTTTGCCACCTTTCCTTTTTTTTTGTCAAAGTCTCTGGTAATTATTGTAATAGGAACAATTATTGTGCTAATTTAATTTTGCATGTTCCTCTGCACATAACAGTTTCCAATTATAAATTGCGTGCATATCAAAAGTCTTTGTTTTTATTTTCATCGGTGGTGGATGAAATTACTTTTGCCATGATGAATTGCCAGGGTTTAGATGACTCATTTTTAAAACAAAAGATGTTTTTAATTATTTAAAACAGTGAATGAACGAATTAATTAATAGATAAGCGAAATAAGAAAACAATGTAATGTGCCGTTTTAAACTTAAACACTATATTTATTTATTTAAATGTGCCTTCTTGTTTTTCCATGCATGCAAGTCTGATAAATTAATGATCGACACACAGTTTGTAAAGTTGCTATTTGAGGTTGTGTAAGTATGCCAAGAAAGACACAATTAGGTTGCTTGTAAGATCTAGTCTTGAAATTAAAAAAAAAAAAAAAAAAAAAAAAAAAAGCAAAAAGCTACTGGTAGATATCAATACGCTTTCATCCCATTGAAACCCCTTATCTATATTTGTCACTTAATTTTTGCACAAACATATTTTATCCCAAGAGGATTTTATTATGACTAAATAATTTTATTCTTAAGAAAAACACAACTGAAGCAAAATACAGAGATGTACAAAAACGCAATTTAGGAGAGCTGATGGACTGGATTTTGTGGTGGCGCTACCTATCGCATTCGGTGGAAGTAACTGACTTTGATCCCCCATTGATTCCTTTGTAGTTCTCAGTAAAAATTCACTGTATAAGTTATAAGGCAAAAAGAATACATAAGTTGGTTATTCTGTTACAAAAACGTATTATACATGTCTCGTTCTACTGACTTATACGTATACCGACTAATGCTACAAGTCTTAAAAAATCTGGTGCCCATTTACCCTATGTGTATGTACTGAATCATATATTTAAAATAATAATTGTTAGTACTACACATTTCCGGAAGAAAAAAAAAAGTTGTTTAAAGTTAAAGTAATTTGCTGTTTAGAGAGGAGAAAGAAAAATAAAAAGTAAGCGTCGCCGACAGGATTCGAACCTGTGCGGGGAGACCCCAATGGATTTCTAGTCCATCGCCTTAACCACTCGGCCACGACGACTACTTGTGAAAGATAACGAAAAATATCATACTTGTATTTGCCATCTGCAAAAGCACTATGTAAGATTTATGATAAATAAACTGTAATGGTGCAATATGAAGAAATAATTTGACATAAAACATACCAAGACACGGATAGAGAACCCATATTTTTGTCCGAAATTTGTATGTATTTCTTTTAGTAATAATAATTGTGTAGATCTTTTAGATGAAAGAATTTGGTTGAATTGTCGTAATCCTTACTAAGGTGGCGCTCGATATTTTCGTTGATTTTAAAAGAGAAATAATTTCCCAGGTTTTCCTCACTGGTTATCCTGGCTATTTAAAAAAGACCATGCATATCTTAGGTATATTAAAAGAACTTTTAATTCTCTTTATTTTGGTGTATGATTGATCGGTGCAAATTCGGTTATAGAGTACGCTTGATCTTACTTCAGATTTGTTTCACTTCCTGGACTTCAAAGGTTAAACTGTAAAAAAAAAAAAAAAAAAAAAAAAAGAAAAGTCGATAACTTTTTTAAATTTTTATATATTTTGCAATTCATTCATTGTACTTTGAGAAGCTGCTATTACCTACTCTGGCAAAATTCGTTTTCCCTATTTTAATAACTGCTAAAAATAGTGTACTTTGGTACTTTGGACTAATTCAGGCTGATTTTTCGAGCACATGGGAGCGGCCATTATTATCTGCTTAGAAGCCTTAGATCACGTTCAATTGCCACAAGTACAATATCTAAAGAAATTTCAACCAGAGTACATAAAAGTAACATAGACTTTAGAGGTAAGCCAACATTCATTTCACTGTGCATGTTGCAAATTCCAACAACTTTACATTTAAACTGTCACTCTCTCAGAAGTTCATAATATCTATAGAGCGCCTCCTAAAGTGTATGTCCACGCGGTAATGTAGGCGCATTTACTCAAATTAAATATTAATTGTTGTTCTAAAATGTCATACTATAGTTCATTCCGTACAGCATCGCGAATTATATCCGTGTCTGTTTCTCTTTTAATTTTCACGTCAGCGTTTCCAAATGTAGCTAAAATTATAGAATTCGCTACGTGCACGAATGATTTAAACATAATTCTTATCGACATACAGCGTAAAACCATTCATTCGATACATGCTGAAAAACAGTGGTCTGCATACATGTAATCCGCATTGATCGTCCTGGCGTTCTGGAAGAGTCCATATTTGATACAGCACTGAACCTTATGGGAACCGTCCCATACCACATGTAAACAAACATCGTCTGCATTGTCAATAGTTTTCTTTAATTAGCATTCTACTTTTACTTCAAATGTCAATGTCAACAACAAAAAACAACCAAAGAAAATGCTGCCTAAAAAAGAATTTAACCAACCTTTGAATATAAAGAAATGCACTGTAAACAGCTTTGGATAATAATAATAATAATAATAACAATAATAATATTAATAATAATAATGAAAATGTTCCTACTGATCTATTTCGCTTGTTCCAAATGTTATCTTAAACACTATTTTAAATGATTGCTAAATAGGTTGAGTTCAGTTTATTATTTGTGATTTTTTTAAAAGGTAAGTTATTTTTTGATTTATTTGAATCCTTATATTTTTTTTTAAACACCCGTATTTAAGTGCCCGAAATAACATTACATCAGTCATATAGCCCCTTTATTTTTATTACATCAGTCAATTGTTGTCAATGTTTGCCTTTATTTACATAGTTATAATCCAATAATAAATTAATTTCTTTTTATAAGCAAGGTAAAGCATTATTTTTTTTAAATACATGACATAAAAATTGTGCATCCTATTATAATTGTGAATAGCCCTGTTGGTTAATAGGAGAATTATATGCATCTCCCCCCCCCCCCCCCATACCAATTGTATAATAATTCTGTTCATTTGTACATTGTTTTCATTTTAAATGTAAGATACTTTTGCAAGTCTGGCTTTAAATATTATGAATTTGGCTCTGGTATGGACAAAAATCCAGGTAGGGGAAAAATATATTGTCTTGATGGGGGAACAACGAAAAATACTTTTAGGCCAAGTTAAAATGATTGGTACTGTCAGAGAGAGGGTTTAATGGTTAAAATTTTTTTTTTTTTTTTTTTTTTTTTTTTTACATTTAATCTACAAATAAGACCTGGAAATTATGAACTGCAACTGCAATATGTTAAAACACTGCAATATAGACTGGTGTACAGTATAAACTACACCCCAAGAATATAAAGGCAAAAAGAAATTGCAATTATTTCACTTGTGCACATTTTGCAATATTTAATTCCAAATAATATGTAATTTATATACATTATATAAGTTATTTTGTATTCCATATTAATGTTTCTTTATCCACACACATTATAAAATAGTGAGAATATTAATTTCACCTCCATTCTTCCATTTGTCTGTCTGTTCATAATCCTTGCTATATATTGTACATGTCTTATGGCTATATTTCAATAAAATTGAATATAAATAAAAAAAAAACATTTGTATCATAGCTAAATATAGCTTGCACACAGGCTTACCTAGCAATGATTAGATATTAGATATAACTTATTATATATTTTATGCACAATTTTAAATTTAGAAAACAAATATATATATATATATATATATATATATATATATATATATATATATATATATATATATATATATATATATATGTATATATATATATATATATATATACATTTCCTAATTCTTTATCATATTTCATACAATATAGTTTATTTTAAATTAAAATATTTATTATATAATTTATGAATAATTTTGAGAAAAGTTAACATAATTTGATTAACAATATAAAACTACAATATTTTTCATAGGAGGGTGCGGGTCAGAAAAAAAGCAAATTAACATGCAGCCTAAAAGCCAAAGTTTTCTAGCATGACAATAATACAAGTTTCAATTTATTACTGATAGTAATAGATTTCTTCCAAATTTTTAGCTCTATTGGTGACATGGACCAGTAAAACACTTATTAAATGACATATTGTCTGTCATCCACCCATTATCAAAATGTTCTATTGCTACTCCAGGAATAGTTGGTTGTAAATGAAAAGAGTTCAGACTGCATGTCCAACTTGGTCATTTCATGATTTCCAAACAAGTATTCTTGGCTAGTAGAATGCCAGTGCCTTTCAATTCATATAATGCTGAAAGGAACCATAACCATTTTTACTCTACTATAACTGTTTGATATATTTGATTTATGGTAGGTTTATGAATATATAATATTGTTTTCCAACATTTAACCTGCATATGTATGTGTGCATGTGTGAAATGTACTATATTAAATATATAATGCACCTCAGTCAAAAGCCAACTCTATTAGTATGTGCTCCATTTAATGTTAAAATTTTTGAAGGGAGTACACTATTTATTTTACAATGCTCAGATAATTCATTTTTGTCTCATCTTCTTTAGTAGTGAACACAGTTATCATATATTAAAACCAAACTTGGTTGATTTCCTGAACAAAAGTTCAAACTTAAAAAGAACAAAATAAATATTGTATATGAATATTTGTACTTTGATTATTCTATAGCTTATATATATATATATATATATATATATATATATATATATATATATATATATATATATATATATATATATATATATATATATATATATATATATATATATAGGTGTGTGTGTGTGCATGCATGTGCGTGACAAATGCATCCTTTAAGAATATTTCCATCATATGGCCCAACCACAGTCTAAGATGTTTCTGAAAATGAATATGTTATCCTGCTAAATGTGACATATATTGTATATAAACTTAGATACAGCAAGCCTTGACTTAACGTTTTAAGCCGTCAGCAATAAATATTGCACGGCTTTTTTTTCAAAACAAAAAACTGCTCTGTATTGTTACACCATTATTTTGCAGAAAGGTAATTTCCCATTTTCACATGTCATATGGGACACATAAATTTTGATTAAAAGTTTTAAAAAATGAACATAATTAAACAATTAACTTCATACTTTTCATTCAGATTCCTTCTAATTTCATTGTTAAGAAATTTAACCTACTGTACCTTGCATCACAGTATTCACCAACAACACTTGTCCCAAGTTTTAGATGTTATCTTCAATACACCACCACATCTAGACTGATTATGTAGACTATAAATAATTATTGGGGTGTATCCATATACAGCTTTAAGCAACATTGATTACCATCCACTTTTAACGGTTATTTGAAGACTTCTAATGTGCTGACTACTAAGGACTAAGAAAAAAATACAGTATTTTCATACAAGTACATGTATATAGCGACATATCTTAGTACGAGTTGGAGAGTTCCATCTCATTTTTTTAACTAGAGAACCAAAATACTAGTCAGAGTGACCTAATCAGAAGTAAAGTCTGATATTTTTGTATCATGTACTATGTACTGTAAATGTCATGATCATTCAGTCTATGAAGAGGTGACCAGTTTCATCTTTTACTAACCTAGCAAGCACAATGCAGTGAAAATGGACATTAAACTTTTTAATTTGGTATAAAAAGTAAAACACAGAATCATAATAGAGAAATTTAATTAGATGACAATTTTTTTTGCTAGCTTGAGCTAGTTATGATATTTAGTTATCAGCACTTGCTCAATTACTGACAATGCTTTGCTCACAAAGATTTCAGAATATTTTCAGTAATTATGCAACAACACAGTTAAGATTTCTTGCTGCTTATTGCAATTGCAACAGTATCGTAGGTAACATTGACATATATCATTTATATTATGAGTTTATCATGAACTTTATCTTGGACACTGAATGAATAACAACTGGAGTTTCATTTTAAATCTTCACATAAACATGGAAGTTAACACATAGCCTCCACTTTTCAATTGCTCATCACAATTACTGGTACATGTTTTCAATGTGGCATTACCTCATTTCCCACATTACCATCATTATGTGATATGCCTCAGTTTCATATTTCAATTTTTTTAAAATGACTATTGATACGTAATTTCTAACTAACAAAATCTGTGCAACTATGCCAAAGGACAATTTGCTTGCAAGATATTTCACCATCCCTGCTGTAAGAAACATGCCATATAGTTACAGTGTACTAAACCTAGGGGATACACAGTCGTGGAGTGGTTAAGGTTGTGACTCAAGATTGATTTCATATCAAACAAGGAAATAAAGTCATTACAAGGACTAGAGAAAATCCAATTAGTCTAAAGTTACAACTGATGACATAATTGTACATTAAAATAACATTTACTTTAAGAATCATTACTTCTTGGAACAATTGATCTGAGACAGGTTTTAAATGCAGTGAAGTTAACCCAGACTGGAATGATTTGTCCTTTGAATTCTCTTCAGACTCTTACCAATTATACACATCCCAACATTCCTATATGTTTGGTTAAAAATATGAAAAAAGGGTCATGAAAAATTCACAAAACAACAGATGACCGTGGATCCAACATGTTATGAAGTAAGTTTTGTGAGTTTAAATACCAACAGGATGACCTTCAGGTTCTGAAGTATGGAGTTGCTTTTGTTTTTTAAAACCACCTTACTGCAGGCCTTCTTTGGATACATGCACTTGTATTTACAAATACCGGTAACAAAACTTCCACATTCATAGCCACATGTTATCAAGAAGTATCTGACAATTAATTATTACTATAAAAATTAACTGGTCAGGGAAAACTGTGCAATAATAGGGTCAATGGAATCTTAATTTTATATGTATATTGAATAAATCCATATCTAGCCATAACAGTTGTATGAGCTGAAACATATTCTGGCAACTGTTTAAAATGTTTTGGCAGTATCATGGTGATCATAATTTTAAACTTGAGTGTCTCTATCATGAATATACAAGGTCACCATCCAAGTGCTGATTTATTTGTCACTTGAATTCGTTTACTTTATAGTTTATAAAAAAATAACTTCAGAAGGCAAAGAGTAAACATTAAAGCTGAATTCATGTGGGTGAATTTGTAATAGTACAGATCAAAGGTTATACTGAATTTTTGTCAAAGTATATTTTTCATTATCATGCTACCACGTTAGCATAAGTTCTGTAATAAGTTGTCTTAATGCTAAATTATTATACTATCTCAATGCTTCTATATAGGATGACATGGAAATGTATGGTCAAAAAAATAAGTGACTGCTTTTGGATGTTCTATGTCCTTTAAAAAAATAAATATAAAAATAAATGATGAACTCATTTTAAATTTCTGCTTAATGTCTGTTTATGCTATGATTTGTCTGATGAGCAATAAAATCTATATTTCAATACAAAGAAAACAACTTGTTGCGAGAAGCATAATGTCTGACATAATTGAAGTACATGCAGGACTCACATTACTAATTATATGGAACAACTGTGAACCAGTCTAGAAATGGGTGAAGCTGAAATAGAGTATATATGGGTTTGGTGGTCCATAAATGGTTAATAATGAAAAGTAAAAGTTTAGTACAAAATTCATTTGAGAGCTTATCCAATCTGTACCTGAAAAAAAAAATAGAGACAAGATTCTATTGATGCAATTTTAGTATCTTTACAGACTTGACTTAGGAACAGTAGCATCAAATACATTAGGTGCAGAATGGATAACACGTTTCATGCACATGTAGATTCAAAATATGCCGTGGCTCATGTGGTTTTCATCACACAAAAGTTTGTATCAAGGATGTGTCTGTACTGATAAAATATAGGTTTGATCATGAGCATTTAGAAATTTAAAGTTATTGAATTTTTAATATCATGGTGTTTCAATAGGTTTACTATGGGAGTTGAATTAGTACCACGAGTCCTTTATGTGCACTTTGGTGGCGCTCTCCAGTTTCGTACTTTGCATATTTTTAGATTTTTAAAGAAAAAGAATTACCCAGGTTTTCCTCACTGGCTGTCCTGGCTATTTAAAAAAGACCTTGTATATCTTAGGTATTGTTAAAAGAACTTTGAATTCCCTTTATTTTGGTGTATGATTGATGGGTGAAATTTGGGTTATAGAGTATACAGCTTGGTCTTACTTAAGATGTGCACCTCTCAAAAAACTGCTAGCTCCGCTTGGTCATTTTCACTTCCTGGACTTCAAAGGTAAATAAAAAAAAAAAGAGCCGATAACTTTTTTTACTTTTTGGATATTTTTTAATTCATTCATAGTACTTTCAGAGGCTGGTATTATCTGCTCTGGCAAAATTCGTTTCCCTATTTTAATAACTGCTGAAAATAGTGCACTTTTGACTAATTCAGGCTGATTTTTCGAGTACTTTGGAGCGGCCATTTTGTCCGCTGTGTGCTTAGATCATGTCCAGTTTCCACAAGTACAATATGTAAAGAAATTTCAGCCACAGTACATGAAAGTAACATAGAGGTACGCCAACATTCTCTCCATTGTGCATGTTGCAAATGCAAAATACTTCATCTTACACCTGTCACTCACTTAGAAGCATGTATTATCTGTAGAGCGCCCCCTATACCATACCAAGAGATTGTTGTTTCCATGGTTACCACATGCATCCAGGGTATTGTTTTGGTGGTTTTTGGTTATGAAAACCACAATAGAGTCTTTTTTACATAATTTACCTATGATTTTGGAGAAAAAATCTATTTTAAGCATTGTTGAAAAGGGTTGTATGCAATGGACAAGGGCGGTAGATGGCTCAGGTATGGAAAAAAGAGAATAGTATGGCCAGATGGCAGTATTTCATATGTTGCTGTCCACAGATTGGCTTATATGGCCAAATACCATTCAATGTATGCAACGATTCCCACAAGGGGGGTGTGGGGAGATATTTGAAACATAAGCCACACATATCACAATCACTTATGTGTCAATACTGATAATGATTTAACTTTAGAAACACATTAAAAAAATCAAAGCAGGGAGCATTGTAAAAATCAAGGAATGTGCATAAAACTGCACATGCTGTATTGCATCGGCCTGTAAAAAAATGCTAAAATGGATGTGGCTTATGGTAAGAGTGTTCATATTTTTCTTTTATTTTTCTAGCCATATAACACAGCAATTTGCCTTTGTCATAGTTCTTTTCTTCTTGATATTTCTCATACAATTTGTAAAAAAGTGCCCTTTTCCCAGATCTTTATTTCTTATATTCTTTACTTGATTTGTACAGTTTATCTCCGATATATACATCTTATTTGGTTTTCAGATGTGTCACAGAACTACAAGCTAAAACTAGACATCTGATAGATTTACATAGCTTCACCAGAGATTCTCCAGGTTCATGGTTAGAGTTCTGAACAGCACTATGAGCCCTACCATGGAAGTTTCTCTTTGAAGGTCATATTTTTAGGTAAGCTACGTTTAATCCTTCGATTAATTGATTCCACTTTCTGGGTGTTCTTGTTCAGTTTTGTTTTCAGCACTGTAGATTTACCTAACTGATACTCAATGCACATTTGTAATGTAGACTCTTCACTCTCACTAGATATTTTCAGCTTGAAATGACTTGGCAAGAATGTGCTTCTATATACCCAGCTGGAACCATCTATCCAGCACACATTAGACTGCTTGTAACAAAGACTAAGATCACCTTGATAGCACTTAACTATTGCATCTGTTGCATAGGATAAATTACTAATTAATTTTGGTGTACATTTACCACATTTCTGGAATACTTTTTCAAATTCCTGGCATCAAATCAATTAATTTGCTCTGTTTTTTGATAAATTTTTTATGATTTTGACTCAGATGGCATGTATCAATATGATTTTCTGGTACTGTTTTTGTTACTCTCTCACACCTAAGGTCCAGGCTAGCCCGGAAACTAGCAGTGTCTGGATCAGTTGTAATATTATGTACCTCTTGATTGTCTGATTTTTTCAAATACATAAGCCCTTCCTTACACCAAGTGTATTCATCACCAATATTTCTTTGTAAACTTATATTTGCTGAACAGTGACACAGGTTGGCATCATCATCTGAAGTGTGCATTTTACCAAATGTGCACAGTTTGTTCTTTGTGATTATATTTTATCACCTTTTTCTCTGGAGTAGTATCTTCAACTTGAATGTATGTGCACTGGGTAGCTGGTTGAAAGGGTGTCCTACCTACCCCACTATAAATTGCATTATTATATGTACAATCACATTCCATATCAGTTATATTTGTATTATTTCCTCTCATAAAATTAAATTCCTTGACACTCTTCCTAATTTCAGCTATGTCTCTGATATTGGTACCTTCAATTTCTTCACAAACAGTATTTGCACTTTTCTGCATCCCTTTAGTAGAGGGAGCAGGGATGTTTGCACTTAGAAGTATAGTCCTTAAACTTCATTTCCAATAGAAAACTGTGAAAGTCCTATCTGTATGGATCTATTTACACAGGCTGCCTTTCTTCCTTTTGTACCTCATCATACTGATCAAATATTTTTGATGCATAACTGCATGTCGAACATATTGCTCTCGCCCGCCACAGTAGACCTCTTTTCACTTCATGATTCAGATCCCAGGAGAGAAAACCATTTCACTGCGGGTGTTTGGACTGGTGTTCTTGGAACACAGTATTCCACATCTGTGCATTTTATCCCTGTGTGTACTAAACAATATGTGTTTTCTTCTCCAGATCTGTTGATGTGAATAGAAGAAAACATGTTTCATGTCAGAAATGTGTGCTCAGATTTTGAAAGAAGAGCTATTTAGAAAAGTAAAATTGAACTGTAAAATTCAAGTTGCTACTAGGTATGCCAAATTAAGGTATATTACCTCCCCTTTGATTGTAACAGAGTGATTGTAGGATTTTCTTTATTTCTCTTTTTCTCTATAATTTATGCATCTTAATCAGATTTATCTTGATAGATAAGTAATTTAACACTACTTGTAGTAGAAAGTTGGCACAATAGTGAATTTGGGGCTTTTTCTTAACTTATATGAGTTTTGGATAAAAGTAGGTATAGATTTATGTTTTGGAGAAGTTTAATATATAATAGAATCCTATTGTTTAAATTTACTGAGTATTTTATGGAGTAATAAAATATATCATTGCATGTATATTGCATTGAAACATGTATTTACCTTGGCATTGCAAAGTTTTCTGTATAATTCACTACCTCCAGCTTACTTCTTGGCTTGGGCCACAACAATTTACCCACCTGCTGTCTCCATGATCAGTTCACCATTATAGGCACTTTGAATAGTTTTTTCCTATTTTTCTCTTGTTGTTCTTATGTAACAGGCCTCAAGTTACTCTGTCTTCTTGGTTGATGTACATTTTTGTCCTCGTTGTTGTGGGGAACATAAACAGGTTTGAAGAAATTACTTTCTATATTCTGAATTTCCTTACTCTTTCCCATAGTTTTAAAATAAAAACTAGCACTGTTATTTATTTCTTCAGTAGAGCAAAACTTATGCCACTTGTTTGGCTTTTTATACATTATTGTTCAGATTTGGGAGTGATAAATCACAGGTGCTTATAGTTTAGATAATTTTGGAATGTCAGCATCAATTGTTGTTTCATGGGTGTGTTTGCTTGTCTTAGCCCCAGAAGGGCAATGACCCCTTATCATTACATGTATCCTTTGTCATCTGGCACACTTATTAGTTTGATTCAAAAGATGGGAATATTGATACAATGTTCTTTATTCTGTGTGAGTCAGAAAGAAAAACAAATGGTCAATTTGAATTGCATATTATTAAGCTCTTAAAACTTGTCTTATAGCCAATGAGAGATGAAAATGAAAGCTGTCGTGTAATTTGATACCCAGTTATATAATACTTGCTTATGTCTGCATTTTTGTGGTTCTTTTGTGTAGCGTGCATGGTATAGAAATATAACATGAAGATACATTTGCAGAAAACAATGAATTTAATAACAAGAATAAATCACTAATATGTACAATACAATACAGCAAAATGTAATGCGGATGCAATTAGCTATAGATGGTGGTATCATATTGAATGCTGTTACACTAATATCTTTGCACGAGAGTGGCCTATTCTTTATAACAATCATGTTCCAACATCAATGAGTAAACTACATATCTTTTTAAAAAATTCAGATCTTTTTATAGGACTCAAGGTACTAATTATATGGAACAACTGTGAACCAGTTTGGAAATGGGTGAAGATAAAATAGAGTATATACAGATTTGGTGGTTAATAAGGCCCCCAAAAAATGATGTGTGTTTCCGGTCGGCTGACCATCCCTGTTTCTCGTTGCCGACCCTAGCACTCCCCCGCCCCAATTTAAAAAAAAAAAAAAAAAAAAAACCACATTGCCAAAATTGATTTGTGCATCTAATTGAGCTGGTTTTGCCCAGTACTTTGAAATGCTTGAAATATTATTTGAAAATATTATTTGATTTATATATAATGTTAAAAAAAAAAAAAAAAAAACCCCAACAAAACCCTACCTGCCTACCCTAATTTTAAAACCAGTGCAATAGGAAACACATATTCTTTTGTTGTTGGCCTAATTGAAAATGAACTGAGCTAGAGACACGTATATCATTTGCAATGCTGTGCGGTACTAACTATAATATAGTTTAAAGTTTAAAGTTGGATCTATCATAGCAAATAACAGGGTTGTACGATTATTTTCAATTCAAGACGTGCTGCTTTCATTGTGACATCACAATGCCTGATATTCAAACCGTGGATTTGAGTGAGGTAATATATGTAGAGTCCCTATATCATAACTTAAAGCAAATTCAAACATTTTTTTTTTCACAAGCGAGCTTTATAAGTTTTGCGATTGTATTATAAAAAAAGGTTCATGCTTAGAGCTTCAAAGCCCCCCTCGCTCCGCAATCTACGGGAAATTTAATATTCTTGGCAGTCAACCTAAATTAGAAAAAATAGTCTATGATCATTATATGTTTATATAAGTTTAGGATTATATGAAATTTCAATAATGATTACTTCGCTATAGTCTTTGGGGCATTTGAGGAAGAGTGGGATCAGCTATCTTGGCCTACCTCTACATTACCTGTCTCAACCTTACTTTTGTACATCATTTATCTTATGAAAGGGGCTCAAGCGCCGCCCCTACACCTCCAGCTTGTTTACACAGACACCACGGGACGGGATAGTCAGCTCTTTTAAATGTAATTGTACATGTAGGAGTTATTTTCCTTTACCTTTCTTTGTACTCCGTTGAAGTATATCTAAAGCATCTAATGCATCATAGGTAAATTTATCGTACGTAATCCCCCAGTACTGACCCTATAAGGTATTTGCACCAAAATGCATGCCTAAAAACTGGTCTGAAATTTCACTTAAACATACAGTTAACTAATAATAAAGACAAGTTTTTTATAAAAATATTTTTAAAAATGCAGGTACCGATAGCTGTTGCCTTTCTTTGCGATTTTTGTTTTAAACTACACAATTAAACAAAAAAAAAAAAAAATTTTTTTTAAATCATGCAGATGTCAATAAACGTACAATCCGTCAATCCATAGTAGTTAAAATAATACGCAACCATGATGAGAGCACAGTTTTTAGCGAAACACGCATGTCCTTTGAGGGATCCCGAAGCTGAGGTCAAAGGTCACTCAATCAAGCGCGATGCATTGATTGGTTAATAAAAATAACGTACTAAAACAAAATCTTCCGGAGCTAGACCTAGTCATTTAAAGTTGGTCTAATTTCGGCCATAATGGAAAGGATCCATAGTTTATAAATATTTTCATAATTAAACATTCTGCATATTATTTAAATTCTATAGTTATCTTTAACAAAATTAAACAGACCTACCAATTGATTGTGTGACCTTGGACCTCCGCTTTCGTCTCCCCAAGTGCACTCCTCTTGCCAGTCATTATTTTTAACTATTGCGGGTTGATAGAAAAGACGTTTGTTTACATCAGCATGGTTAATTTGTTTTGTCTGTTTGTGAGAAAATCGTCGAGAAAGGCAATAGCTACCGGTTGCTGGTATTTGTTTCACACCTTGTCTTTACATACAGATAACGGCATTTAGCTGGAAATTTCAGACCGGTTTTTGACGTGAATTTTAATGCCTTATAGGGGTCTGAGTACGATACATTTACTTACGATGCATTAGAGCTTTTGATTTACTTTGAATGTCATTTATAGAGGTTTTTATTAGTTGAAACATATTTTTTAATCTTATCATATTATCATAGTAATTCGATCTCGATTTCTAGATTACGTCGAGTTGTCAGCATCATAAAAATCCAGATCATGACGTCATGATCTGGGTTTTCTGTGCTGACAACAAGATGTGATCTTGCAATCAAGCTCGGATTACTATCATACTGATATTTTTGTTATATATATATATATATATATATATATATATATATATATATATAAATTTTCAGATATTTAATAAAAGTTCTATACGTAACTGAAAAAATAAATAAATAAATAAATAAAAAACCCTAAAACATTGCTCAACAATTCAACCTTTATGGTTCGAACATAAACCGAATTACATTTTGATCAGCTGTTATGCGCATAAATATCAGTTTTATAAATGAAGCGTGGGAAACAACAATCACTTATTTTCACTAAAGTCACTATAAATAACACGAATTCATGGACGCATTGGGGCGGTAGACCCATATATGGGATTTACAGTTGTTGTGTAGGTGTCAAATTTTGCATCGCGGAAGATATTACCAGCCGAATGACTATGAAAGTTTCTCTCCGAGGCCAGGCTAATAACAGTGAACTGTTTCTGGCAGAACATTGTGAGAGGTGCTAATGGGGAATTTGAATGGGAATTACATCATTATTTTCGGTTATTTACAGCAGGATTGGATAAATTGTTGGAACTTGATGATACAGATTTGTTATAGACAACGTTACTCATTTCCTTTTCCACTTCAAGGGAGACTACGGGATAGTTATTTGCGCTTGTCAAGTTGTAACCAGAAAACCTCGAGGAAAAAGTAGTTCCAGCCAAGTTTGAGAGTATGGCGTTACGGAATCAGAAAATAACAGTATCGTTTTCCTACTTCGGGGAAATGACAGTAAACTTATGGCTCTTTCTTGAGTAAACAAATGATAGGTATATAATAAATATAGACATTACTTACGTCTGATATGTATGCGCAGTGGCGGCTCGAGGGTTAGAGGCGCCCGGGGGCAATGTTCTTTAGTGGTGCCCCTACAAAGGCGCCTGGGAGCAATGTTCTTTAGTGGCGCCTCTACTTTGCCACAGAGAACAGTTTGTATGTCAGTTGCTAACCTCCACTCTCATCCCCCACCCCGCCCGCTTCTACTTCCCGGTTACAGCTGCAAAAAAAAAAAAAAAAAAAAAAAAAAATCCTGACGGCGCCTTCCCCTCGCCCTGCGCTAGAGCAATTGCCTCCCCATCCCCCCTCCTCGCGCCGCCACTGTATATACGGAAGTGACATATTACTAGAACAAAGAAGTCGATAACTTAGAGATTATAGTGAATGGAACTTGCGATAGGATAATGGAATGAACAGTGATCCTGGTAAATTTAAATGACTAATGTTACACCTACGTTAGGTCAATATATGGGCATCAATAGATCGAGATAAAAAACAAAAACAAAGCAAATGATGACAAATATTGGCAAGAATTACGAAAATAATGTTTATTCCAACGCAGAGTAACGAAAACAAAAACAAAAAAAGAAAAAAGAAAGAAAGAAAAAAGAAATTAATGAGCAGTCGGACCTACTCAGAAAGCTCTTCGTAATACTTTTCAGTTTGATACAGTATAATTGGTAGATCCCTATTTTCTGCATCTTTCTTCATTTAGAAATTTAGAAAAGGAAAACAACAGCATTTTCTCTGTTTTTATCACAATTTGTGACCGTATACTGCATACATTCCGTCATTTTTACTTCAAATGACAGGCAATCAATACACTAATACATTAGTGGCTGGTCGGCTATTTTTATAATAATGTTACACATAACAGCAAACAATCTTCTAATAAAAGCATGCAGAATTTGCACCTTGACGATTGTTTCCATAATTTTTATCTTTAACTAAGTACAAAGTACAAAGAGCGGTAAAGGGAAACAACGACTGCGCCTAAATTCAAATGAGTTGACTATTCCGTCCAGGAGTGCCTGTTCTTGTTTATATTATACATTTTCCATACAAAAGTGAAAAAAGTGAAACTTTATTTCCCCATATAACCCAAATTCAGTGAGAAAAATAAATCATTTTTTAATATTTTTAAATGCATTGCTTGAGTGCACCTGGTATGGGAGACTACATTCTGCCAATATTGGTTTTAGTACTTAATATGGAGTTATGTGCGAACTACATTTTGTCAATTCATCCTTTCAGTAGCAAACTTTAAGTTCCGTAAAACAACCGGAAATCTTCTAGGTACGTATATATTGTATACATTTTGAAATATTGTAATATCCATTAGTATTCCTCCTTTAAATATCCGAGAGGTTAAAGTATCTGCATACATTTTGATTTAATCACCGTTCGTTATTTCTTAGAGAAGAACTTCACTTATTAAGTTGAATTTCCACGTGGGTCGTTTAATTCCCAATGGAATAATCAAGGAATTTAAACAAGATAATCAATACACTTAAACAAATAAAGGTTTGGTCATACCATCATGATTCAGTCTTGCTAACATTTTGTACAAAATTTGTGATCCGACTGACAAAATAATCATTACCTACCTTGAACAAATGACTTTTTAAAAATATATTCACAGTTGAAAATTTCTGATTTATAGCGGATTTGATAATGTAGTACACAAAAATCAAACGTCTGATATGTAACCATTGTTATATCTGCATTGCCATTGTACACTGACTGCTTCTTCTTTTTATGATATGGGTCCCTCCAAAGAGTGTCAGGAACAAATTGATCGCAGCTTGTCATCTTTTCTGATATAACTATGATGGCATCTTGTCTCGTTCATTTAGACTCTTGCGTCACTTCGAGGGATCAACGCCGACAGAGGGTCTGGTAAAGGCAGCACTAAATAGTTTTCAGGCACGACTGTGGATGTACCTCTCATATTTTTCAGGCACGACTGTGGATGTACCTCTCACATTTTTCAGGCATGACTGTGGATGTACCTCTCAGATTTGAAGCCACCGCTATCAAAACAAAGCTCCATAACCATTAACATGCACATATTTTCAAACTCGTCAGAGAATTGAGAAAGAGAATCAGTAAAAAGAGTGACGCAACAAAGTTGATCATTCTATTATAATCAAACCACCCACCCTCCTCGCAACGCGTGAAAATCACCCAGATTTTTTTAACGATTTTTAACCCACAAAGAACCTATACTAAAAAAAATCGGAGATATTTCATATATAAGCCAGTGACAGTTACGTACGATATATTACTTTCATGAAGAGGAAGGTGGACCATCAACAGACCGATTTCACATCAAATCGCTAACAATGAAAATTTTGGTAAACACATAAAAACATATCTAGTAGAACATGGGCAGCCGCTATGCACAGTGTGGACCAAAATTTAATCTCGAACCCGGCTAGTACACATTCTGCACTAGACTCGTGCCCTTGTGCATACAAAACAAATCCATGCATTTTTTTTTACACTACTGTAAGGAGTGAAGTAGAAACATGGAGATAAAGTATGGATGTCTCTTCAGTGAAGCATTTACCCTTTGGCCAATCATACGAAACTGTTTAGTTCTACCTTAAGGAATATTCGAAAGTTTGTCAAATCATCTCTCTCTTTCTACTTCGTGATAATATGGTTGATTATGAATAATACTGTACATATGTTTGCCTTGCTGCGCAAAACTAAGCTACATATTGATCCATCTAAATACTATTTTGGAATACATGAATTTAAATTTGTATTACCCACCTATGGGAAACTTCAATTGCATATCACTAAGAAAATCTGTGACGAAACATTTCGAAACACGACGATAAAGGTGGCGCTCTCCAGTTTCGTACTTTGCATAGGGTTAGATTTTTAAAGAAAAAGAATTACCCAGGTTTTCCTCACTGGCTGTCCTGGCTATTTAAAAAAGACCTTGTATATCTTAGGTATTGTTAAAAGAACTTTGAATTCCCTTTATTTTCTGTGTGCTTAGATCATGTCCAATTTCCACAAGTACAATATGTAAAGAAATTTCGGCCACAGTACATGAAAGTAACATAGAGGTATGCCAACATTCTCTCCATTGTGCATGTTGCAAATGCAAAATACTTCGTCTTACACAGGGCACTCACTCAGAAGCATGTATTATCTGTAGAGCACCCCCAAAGACCATCGAAGTAGCTCATTGGATACAAAGTTTCTTCTCTCAGCATAAAAAACAAAACAATTTTTCATGCGGTGGAGAGGAATAACGATTTGTTTTGCTGGTATATCTCAAATTTTGACACAAAAAATGAATTATCATGTTTTTGCATTTTACGACTTTTGACCCTGGTGACCTTGAGATTAGTTTCGAATGGTAACACTGTTCTACGAATCATAGGCATCTGAGGGATAAGTGGATGCAAGTTTAAAATTCTTATCTATTATAATTACTCGCGCGTGCGTGCATGTGTGTGTGTGTGTGTGTGTGTGTGTGTGTGTGTGTGTGTGTGTGTAAGAGGTTAATGTTTCATGATGTTACATTTTTTTAATCATACTTTAATCCTGGGAAAGTTAAATATAGGGATGAGAGCAAGATCAATGAATTTCAAGCATGGAAATAAAATCCAACGATGCAAGCCTGAATCGTATGTAATTGCACTTGAAAGTAGCACTAAACAGTATGTAATTACTCATTAAAGAGCACTAAACAATATGTAATTGCTCATTAAAGTAGCACTAAACAATATGTAATTGCTCATTAAAGTAGCACTAAACAGTATGTAATTACTCATTAAAGTAGCACTAAACAATATGTAGTTACTCATTAAAGTATCACTAAACAATATGTAATTGTTCATTAAAGTAGCACTAAACGGTATGTAATTGCTCATTAAAGTAGCACTAAACAGTATGTAATTGCTCATTAAAGTAGCACTAAACAGTATGTAATTGCTCATTAAAGTAGCACTAAACAGTATGTAATTACTCATTAAAGTAGCACTAAACAGTATGTAATTGCTCATTAAAGTAGCACTAAACAATTTTCAGGCAAGGCTGTGGTTGAGGATGTACCTTTTACCGTTATGAACCCACCCGCTATCAAAATAAAGCTCCATAACCATTATCATGTATACATTTTCAAACTTGTCAAAGAACAGAGAAATCGAATCAGTAAAATGATTGGCACGACAAAGCTTATCTTTCTACCCACCCCTCCCCTCAACGCGTGAAAATTCCTAAAACTCTACGCAATAAACAACTTATACTAAGCCAAATCGGAGATGTTTCATATGTAAGGCGGTCACAATTGCGTAAAGAAATATATCAAATGTGTGCATTAATGTGATCTAACTTTATTATTAAGAATGCTGACTAACCTGTCAATCAATCATAGGCTTTATCTGATTTTCGGTAAGCCTCGCTTTGAGCGTTACAATCGTTGGTATAGACATTTATACGACCCTCGTATGGCGAAGATCTCGCGGAACACACGAGAGGTCTGGTTGAACGAGCCTAATTTTGCGGCCTATATGATGTTCTGCATCAAAGTTTTCTTGTGGTGTACTTTAGAGGTTGTAGACTGTGTTGGTGCAAAAGCAAACAATGCGTGCCTCTTTCATGTAGTAAGTGAAGTAGTCTTAGTGTGACGATTTGCAAAATGTTGGTATAAAAGCGAAAACCTGTTTTACCAATACATATTGTATGTGGTCGGTCTAAAGCATAAACATATATATGAAAAATGTCGTATTGATGCAATCTAAGTTTTTATTATTAATGCTGACTAGCCTGTCAACCGATCATCGACTTTAGCAAATTTCTGGTAATCCTTGTTTTGAGCGTTACAATCGTTTGTATAGACCTTTACCAGACACTCGTCTGGCGAAGATCCTAAGTAGCCACGCGAGAGGTCTGGTTGAACGAGACTAGGTGACATCTTGTATATTAGATTTTCGCCTGCTAAACGATCCAATCGTTAACAAATCAGACATTTTCCTCAGCAAACATAATCAAAACGTCATTTGTTTAAGGTTGGCTAGGAAGGATTATTTTTCAATCGGTTGTTAAATTTTCTTGAAACTGTTTGAAAGGCTTAATCATGATGAGGTGACAAATTAGTCAATTCAGTTCATATTGTGTCCATGCGTATACTCAGGTCTCTCAAGAGCTTCTTCCAGTCACACCAACGCAGTCTACAAGTGAGATCGCAGAGGGCGGAAGCATAGTGGGAACATCTGATATAGCAACTGTCTTATGGACGAAAGTATTTGAATCGTCATCATCGTCGTCATCTTCCGTCAGCGTATGTAGAATTTGCCAGGATGACTCGCTGAATTCTGGTAGGATATAAAGAAGCAACGGACAATGAAATAATTAAATACTTTCAGCGTATAAGTTATTATTATTCGTAGTAGTAATAGTGGCGGTGGTGGTAATAGTTGTAGAAACATTATTATTATTATTATTATTATTCCGCACAGCATTTGCTCTCTCGCTCTCTCACACTCTCTCTCTCTCTCTCTCTCTCTCTCTCTCTCTCTCTCTCTCTCTCTCTCTCTCTCTCTCTCAGATACTAATGTATTACTCATCTGTAGACATACCAAGATTGTGCCATCCCATAACAAACAATTATAGAAACGACAACCGTACGTTACACTGGAACATAAATCCAGTTACTCTACTGGAGAACATTTGGTTGGAACATAACTCCAATTACTCTACTGGAGTACATTTGGTTGGAACATAAATCAAATTACTCTAATGGAGTACATTTGGTTGGAGTCAAACTGTACGTTACACTGGAACATAAATCAAATTACTCGACTGGAGTACATTTGGTTGGAGTCAAACTGTACGTACGCTGGAACATAAATCAAATTACTGTGCTGGAGTACATTTGGTTGCAGTCAAACATTACGTTACACTGGAACATAAATCAAATTACTCTACTGGAGTACATTTGGTTGGAGTCAAACTGTTCTTGATTGGACATATAAGCAGGTGGATATGTATCAGATGCATATATGCATACATTTACATTACATACATACATACATTAAGGTATATATACATACACAGACAGGTACAGAGATAGATAGCTACACAAAAGGAAGGATGGGTAGGATTTGTTGATTGATGAAATGATTTATTGGTTGATTGATGAAATGATTCATTGGTTGATTGATGAAATGATTTATTGGTTGATTGATGAAATGATTCCTTGGTTGATTGATGACATGATTCATTGGTTGATTGATGGAATGATTCATTGGTAGATAGATGAAATGATTTATTGGTTGATTGATAAAATGATTCCTTGGTTGATTGATGAAATGATTTATTGGTTGATTGATAAAATGATTCCTTGGTTGATTGATGAAATGATTTATTGGTTGATTGATGAAATGATGCATTGGTTGATTGATGAAATGATTTATTGGTTGATTGATGAAATGATTTATTGGTTGATTGATGAAATGATTCCTTGGTTGATTGATGAAATGATTTATTGGTTGATTGATGAAATGATTCATTGGTTGATTGATGAAATGTTTTATTGGTTGATTGATGAAATGATCTATTGGTTGATTAATGAAATGATTTATTGGTTGATTGATTAAATGATTCCTTGGTTGATTGATGAAATGATTTATTGGTTGATTGATGAAATGATTCCTTGGTTGATTGATGAAATGATTTATTGGTTGATTGATGAAATGATTTATTGGTTGATTAATGAAAGGATTCATTGGTTGATTGATGAAATGATTCATTGGTTGATTGATGAAATGATTTATTTGTTGATTGATGAAATGATTTATTGGTTGATTGATGAAATGATTCCTTGGTTGATTGATGAAATGATTTATTGGTTGATTGATGAAATGATTTATTGGTTGATTGATGAAATGATTTTTTGGTTGATTGATTGATTGTCTGATTAAGTGATGGACGGATTACTCGATTAATTTCGATGGAACAAAGACGAAATCACTGAAGAGGACGACAGACGGACATACAAATTATAGAAAGTAATCTAATATCTTTAGATGATTACGATTTATTGATTAAGATGTCGAGTTGTTTTTCCCAGGCGAGAGACTCAGCGTCAGTCATTGTGACTGTAAGGGGAATCTTGCCCAGGTTCACCGGTCGTGTTTGGGGCAGTGGGTCCGACATCGAGGTTCCAATCATTGTGAGATTTGCCACACAGTATTTGCCGAGACCACCCCGCCCTCCTCCCCCCTGTGGGTCAACCAGAGAGAGGTGAGCAATCAGGTATCTTAAACTGAAAATGTCCGCTCGAGATATCAAACAGGATATATGCTGTTCTAATATATATATGCTGTTCTAATATATAAATATATATATATATATTATTTCACTATGTCTATGAACCTGTCCAAGAAATGGATGCAAATAGGTAGAGGATTCTATATGAATGTTTATTGCCTTGGCCAGCAAAAGATTTAAATAATTGGACGAATTTCATAAATTGCGTTTGAAAAGGAGCACAAATGTAAAATTATATTTATCCCATGAGAAAAACTATTTTATTTTACAAAACCGCTTAGGTATGCAACGCAATTACGTTGAAATACATTCGGATGCTTCAGTCATTACGGTTCTGCGTACATTATGAGGTCCTTGGTGACGTCATTAGATGTTATTATACGTGCTACATATTTAAAATTATAAATGGTATATTTTCGCTAGTACCCAGGCTAAATTGGCAAACCAATATCATAGGCCTGTAACTTGTATCGTCTCTCTATCCCTATTTGTTAGTCAATGACGTCAGTTGCACAACTGTGACGTCATTCATGTAACGACTAAGATTTAGCTTGGAAACTCACCCCACCCCATCGTCCCCGAACTGCAGTGATTGGTTGGTAGTTTTACATCGGTGCAGTGCGTGAAGCTCAAAAAATATGAAATTGTAGTACTTTGTTCAAACATGGCAGTTGATGGTTACCTGCGGTCTCGCGACCACAGGTAGTGTGACGCAGTAGTCAGCGAATGGTATATTAGCAAAAATAACACAGTCGTCATGTGGTATCAATAATACTGTACCAGTACCTAAAATCCGGACCTAACTTCCTCCTGCAACCAGAATTTGATCGTTCTGTTATATAGGTACAAAAGTTATAGACAGAAAGAAAGAAGATGAACTATATTTTAACAGTTTATAATTGCACATAAAAAGTTGCAACACAACCTACGTTAAATTGGAGCAAAACAAGACAAGATGCTGTACAAATTTGCGTCCCTCAGCTGCGCATGGCTGCTAGGTGTCGCGCGTGTAAGGTTCCGATCTAAAGTCATTATGTACTTTTGAGAGAGAGACAGGGATAAGGTGAAATTGTTTGCATTCGCAACATGCACAGTGGAGAAAATGTTGGCATACCTCTACGCTGCTTTCATATACTGTGACTGACATTTCTTTGCATGTGGTAATTATGGAAACTATGCACAATCTTATGCAGACAGCTGATCAAACTGGCTTCTCCCATGAGTTCTAAGCATGAGTCTGAACTAGTCCAAAGTAATTCTTCTAACACCAGTATATAGAAGCACGCCAATCTGCTTTGTCATCAGTTTTTTTCCTTTAATTTTATTACACCTTATACCTGTCCCTTTTTCAGAAGTACGTACTAACTGTAGAGCGGAACCATTATAAAAGAACATCCCTGCGTGGCCGGTGTTCATGGTGTTTTGAGGGACAGAAGATTTCAGTATTGTTTGTTTTTAGGTTTATGAATGTTTATTCTAACGATCTCGAGTGGAAAGAAATATTTCTTTTTAATAAATAATAATATAGTGCCTACATTGATCAACTCAAACTAATATAGTAAGCTACTCCACTTCATTATTGGTGAATGTTAAAATGTTCAGACGGACAAGTCAAAGAAAGTATTCTATTGGATGATTTCGATTCGTTACGATGAGGGATGCGGTCAGACTTCTCTAGCCGTACCTGCTTATATATATATATATATATATATATATATATATATATATATATATATATATATATATATATATATATATATATATATATACACTGCTAACTATAATAGTCACGGGTACTTTACGTATGTATTGCTACTCGTTCCGTTGTTGTTTATTTTTACAGACTCTTACAACGTAGGCATGGCAGTTGGATCGATTCCACCCCCTTAATAGACGAAAACGTGCAGCCTTTGCTGCCATTGTAATTTTCTTGCTTTTGGTGACCGCCGTTACAGCAGTTCTTACCGTAGGAGCCGACAGGGACTTTAGGGATATCACATCAAATCCCTGGAACTCAAAAGAAGACGTAAACAAGGCACACATAATCTTCTCCATATGCGTGTCTTTTCTTTTTTTCTCTGGGACCCTCACTTTAGGGTTGATATTACTGTGGATGGTTCTTGAATGTTGTTACATTTTGCAGAGACGGAGAATCCTCGAGAGGGCTATAGCAAGGATGATTGCAGAGAGCAATCTCTGAGAGAGAGAGAGAGAGAGAGAGAGAGAGAGAGAGAGAGAGAGATGGTATGTGTGTGTGCGTATGTGTATGTTATGCGAATTATTGGTATATGATGCAATATAATAACTGCCATTCGTATATATTGAAAATTTAATAAAACACTGTCAAAAAGATAAAGTTGAAAACTAAATGTCAGCCTCATTGTATCTTGCTTCTTTTGGAAACAATTCCGAATACGTTGTTGACAAATATATCTGTTTGAAATTACAATTTAACCCTCTACAACTGGCAATTCTAGTGGTATTTAGATGTTGCGTGCAAGATGTCCCAATTATTTATCAGTAAATATGTACACACTAAACTAAAAGCTTTACGTTCGTTACTAACTTAAAGCAGTCAATAAGTATAGGTATTTCCTTATGTGAGTCATTCACAAGGATTCATTAATATAACAATTGATTACTTTTTGCGTTTTGGAAAATTTCTCTTTTGATACTTTTGTAAGAGTGTAAACAATGAGATGTCATAATTAGGACATATAAACTCTCATAAGTGTGCTTTATCGTTGTCTTAATATTTTCTAAAAGAAAAGATCAATGGTTGTGCTTATCGACTTTTACGTTGTCTTTGCTGATAATGCTGCTACTGTATCTGATGATGACGACGATGATGATGACGTCATAATAATACCGCGAATGGGTTGGCAGGTTCAGGTTGACTATATGTACGGATTTGTCCTTATTTTATATATATTCGAACCTAATCTTAGGTACGGAAATGCTGACTAATCCCAAAGTACACTTTTTAGAGCTGAAGATCTGACTGAACATGTTTTGTTTATCGCATGACTGCTGTGCTATTTAAGTTAATGTGCCCATCTAACAAAATTTGCATATTACACCTGGAGCGATTTTTATTGGCTAGCCGTGTTGCACTAACTTATTAATGCGCATGTAGGGAGAACTACTTTAATTTACTACAAAGTTGTAAAATGGCATAAACTCTCACTTTCCTGACAGGTAAAAATGTTAAAATTGATGGGAAAGGTAAGTAGTGAGAAAAAAAGGAATCCAATAATGGATACTATCTATGCGGTTTTGTTTCATGGCATTGACTTTCACGATGATATTTCTGGTTATCGTTTGACTCCCTACGAGGAAATAAAGAATTGTGCCTGTAAGTGAACATGAGATTCAAACTTTCGTGGAAAATGATCCAAACACAAATGCTCTATGTAAGACACACTATGACTTGAAACTTTTGCACACATTCATGTAGACGAGAATGAATCAAGGCAAATACATGACCACCACCCGACCACCCCTCCCGATCAGTTGTGCCCTCTATTGACCCATTTCTTCTTGCGGAGAGAAAATCTGATGAATCAAACTGTCGGCCTTGCTCACTGAGAGGACTAATTAACAGTTTGAAAGACAATTACGCCGGCTACATTTCTTCTTTCATTCACTATGTTGAATTTGCTCAAAATGAGAGATGTTATCAAGGCCAAACAATTTGAAACGAAAAGAGATGAGAAAGGGCAATCAACCCAATAAAATCACAACTGGTCACTGATGATGAGATTTAAATGGAACAGCCATCAGCTGGGCCTAGCTACCCCCGACACCATTATTAACACCCTTTGGTTGGATAACACAGTTCATTGCAAGCTTCGTGGTGGTCCTGCTGAACATGGAGAGATGATGAGTAGGCCCGGGGTTGGGGTGGGGGTGGTGGTTCCGAACGGTGTATTGATTCCAGCGGACATGAATATCTAGAATTCCAAGAGAGATAGACTAAAACTTGGCAAGGGGAGAACCCTCGCGATGTGAGAGTAGTAAAACCTTAGATGTAGTCAAAGTTCGAAAGGCCCGACCGTTGCCCTGTCAATGTCTACAAACAATATTCTCAATTACGGCCCGCTGATTATAACAAACCAATAGATTCCTTTTATATCGCCACGCATACAGATCCTGAAACCATGAAATTAGCTGATCAATGAGTTCGAACGTTAACCAATAGGTGCAAACAAACGTACCGCTATCATGAGAAGAATGGCCAGAGTAGCACGACCCCCTGGAAGCTGTCCAATTACAGTGCACGTTAACACCCTGTGCAAAACTCATTGAGCAGAATATTCTTGCGAATCAGATAACGCAACATCCAATCTTAGACAATTATAGCCACATCAATGATAATCAGCGTAAGAATATATCCAGAATGTTGTCCAATCTTTCATCGACATTGTTTTGTTTTTTTAACCTATCCTCCCCAAATTCATACCGAATCGCGTCGCGTCCAACTTGAACATGTGCTCTAGTACAGATATCCAAAACACGTCAACAACTTTGATGATGCAGTTTCAAGGAGGCGTGGAAACAAGTTTTGACATAAACATTTCTGGTGGCAATTGTGTGATCCACATTTACAAACACTGACAGTATCCAAGACGACAAGACGGTAAAAAGGTGCAGAATTCTTGACTGGGACACTAACTCTAAGCTTTTAAAGTTCAGTTTAAACATATTTAATTGCCATATTGATGGGGCAACAAGTTCTCCAACTTAGGTACAGCCCTCCACCTACATAAAGCACTTAGCATAAGTTTTTAAGTGGAACAGATCGCGCGGAAAATGAAGTTACGTTTTTTGTCGATGAACAAACTCTCCTTTTGATATACTTAAATACAACCAATTATCTAATTTAGAATGTTTGTTTGATATTTTACTGTAAAATACACAGCTTTAATGTTCAGATTGGTTTTTTTTCTGTTTCATGGGGGTTATTTTACATGTGCAGTATCATAATTTGGCTGATGTGCTAAGGCACACTCATGTGCATTGGATACACATGAAGATTCTCTTGAAATAAAATAGTTAAACAACAATGAAACTACGTTACAGTCATGTGATAAATAGAATCTCAAATTCGTTTCCATTTCAAGAGAAGTTTATGAAACTCTTTATGAGCCAAAGGCTCGCTAAAATTGAAAAAAAAAAAAAATGTACAAAAATCATAACTCATTTCATAAATTTAATATTAAATGAAAACTCATTTGAGATCATTTATATCTGAAGCCTAACACTGACCAGGAAAACGGATATAAACAGTTATAGTAGAACTACGGTTAATATTCACAGAAAATGATGGACTAGTGCCGGCCTGAATTGACAAGCCAGTATCATAGGCCGGTAACATATGCAATCTGTGTCTCCCGATAAGTTAGTGATGTCATTCGTACAACAGTGACATCATTTTATAACGGCTATCGCAGAAACTTCTACTTGAACTGCAGAGATTGATTGATAGCTTCACCTCCGCGCGGTGCAAAATGGGTACAAAGTACACTATTTTGGTACTCTTAAGATGGCGGTTAATAGTCATCTGCGGTCCCACGATAACCGGTAATGTGTCGCAGTTGTCAGTTATCGGAAATTCACAAAGCATCATGGGTAAGTTTTGGAAGACAAAATGACTCCAATTTTGTTTCATAAAATATGCACATATTGATGATATTCCTTTAAAATTCCTCAGTAGCCTTGATAAGGACCGGAAATAAGTCCTTTTTAAACTAAAGTTTGCAAACTGTGAAATAAAGGAAAAGAATTTCAAAGGGGATGAAATAAATGCCTCAATCACGGTACAAAGACGGACCCAGACACGGGTGCCGGACGCAAGCTTTATACTAAAATGGGTCAAAATCATGAAAATATGTTCAGAGTGAAGTATAAAACGTTTCTAATATATGACCACTTTGAGAAATATATAATAAGAGACAAGATTAGTAACTCGAGAAATTGTAGTTACACCCCAGCTTTCAATTTCTTCATGGTATTTGCATTTACTGAGACACTTTTCCGTACTCTGCGCGACATTTTCGACTAGCCAACACTCATCTTTTTCTTTCTTTCTGAGTTGAATTTTTGTAAAAAAAAAATTTAAAGCTGACAACTTTAAATTTAGTTTTTTGACATTTTTTAATTTCATAATTGTAATTTCAGAAAATAATAGTGAAAAATCGTTCTTTATTTGAAAAACAGACAAAGTGTAATTAATTTGTGCTATTCAAGTTTATTTCCCGAAGCAGCCATTTTCATTAGCTGTCCGCTTCAAACATCGCATGGTTTTCCTAATAGTGATGAAAATAAGTGTCAACTCAAGTAGGTCAAAAACATATTACAGTCGGAACGACCTCAGCTTTTTCCGTCGCAGGATGGTAACAGACCTCTGATGCAAATAGTGGTCGTTTTGTCTTCCCAAATTTGAAATGTTCCGGTATTTTTTAAAACTGATCACTTTCATTTAGGCATTACGGGATTTCGGACTACATGCAGTAACTACTTACCTCTAAAACTGATGAGCTTGACAACGTGCAAAAACGACTTGTCTTCGAAACTGAAGTATTTGGCAACGGAAGTGCTCCATTGAGCATTTGCCAAAAACACGTTAACACATTTTACGAAGCGTTTTACTTAGTTCAAATTGCAATCAAGACATATATCAAATTGAGCTTAGCAAGTCATCACAACAAAGGCGACTATAATATTCTTAGACATAAATCGTCCGCTACCGACAGGAAACGTTTAAAATGTGACGATATTGATTAAAAAGCAAAGAAAAAATCATTGCCCATATGGTCTTGATATCTGAGCAAAGTATTCAAAACAGAACTGTTAAAGTTAAACGATCAGAATGTCCATGGATCACAACGGCAATCAAAAGGTCAATAAACAAATATAGGAGAGCATATTGAAAAGCCAAGCAATCTAACCTACTCGCTCTTTGGACTAAATTTCCTTTCCTGTGAAACAAAACAATCTCTTTGATTTGAAAAGCCAAATAGATACATAGGGATAAATTAGCACAAACCCTTAAATCTAGCACAAGATATTCTAAAGATTGGTGGTCAGCCTATACGGTTTTCATCAACCCTTACAGTACACATTCTGTTTCATACCTTCAACACGACGGTTCGATAATCACCGAAGAAGTTGACAAAGCTGAAGCATTGGACTATTTTTTATACAGCAAACTGTACTAGATAAAACAAATGTTTATCTCTAAGATATACATTTGCATCAGTATATGACGCAAGTTTTAATTCTGTAGAACTAACGTCTGATGAAGTACAAAATGATCTCAAAAGCCATTCTCTTGCTAAGGTTTCTGACCCCGATGGTATCAATTCAGCGTGAGCTGGCTAATGAATTCTCACATCCACTTTGTTCACTTTTTAACCAGTCTCTTGGAGAAGCCACCATTCCAGACTCTTGGAAAGAAGCAAAAGTTTGTCAAGGTATAAAGAAGGGTCACCATTTCTAATTGCAGACCAATAACTCTTGTCAATACTGTTGGCAACGTTTTTGAAAGATTGGTTTTTAAACACGTATTTAATTACTTCCGTGAAAATAGTACTTGTACACCTTTCCAGTCTGGCTTTATTGCTGGTGATTCTACAGGTAATTAGTTAACATACCTCTTTGATATATTTTGCAGTAGATTTCGGAAATGAAATTAGGCTTGTGTTTTGCGATATAAGAAAAACTTATAACCGCGTATGGCATAACGGAATCGTCCATAAATTGAAAATTACTGGCATCACAGGAGGCTTTTTAGAATGTTTTTCTAGGTATATTGAAAACAGGAGGCCTTTTAGAACGGTTTTTTCTAGCTATCCTAAAAACAGAAAATAATCTGAGATACTTCGGGGAGTGTTTTCAGAGTGGTGGTGTATGAGAGTTGGTGTTTTAGGCACCTTACTGTTTTATATACACAAATGATATGGTACATGATATACACATGATATACATAAGTTTACTTGCATATGATACAAGTCTCTTTCTAATCGTAGATACTCCCATCGTAACCGCACATAACTTCAACTATGACTTGGAACAAAATATATTTCAGTGGGCAAATAATTGGCTTGTATCTTTTAAAACATGTAAAACTGAATCCATGAAAATTTCTAAGAAAATAATAAGCACTTCCATCCATCACTATATATGCTCAACCATAGGATTGAGGAAGTTGACTCGCACAAACATCTTGGAGTGTTTCTCTCGAACGGCCTCTCATGGTACACAGAATAAGACAATGTAAAAGAAAAGGCATGGTCCAGTATTAATGTATAGAACAGACTCAAATATCAACTTGACAGGAAATCTTTAGAAATTATATTTACGTCTTTTATACGACATATTCTGGAATATGGTAAAGTGGTTTGGGACAACTGCACATTATTTGAGAAGAGTTCACGAAAAAGTACTGTTACGACTCTATGGTCTAAGAAAAATGAAACAGAAAGAAAGTGAAACCAACAAATCAAGTAAAAATCAACAAGCAATTTATTACTAGATAATTAAAATGAAAAATCAAAAAGTCACTTACAGTAATGTGTTTTGAAATCCTAATAATCCAATAAGAATGATTGTTCTAATCACAAGTCCTAAATATAGAATGTGTCCTTGAATGTTATTATGTGTCAATAGTCTCCAAAGTCCTGATGTACTAGAAATCTTGATGTGCTGAAGTCAAAATGAAGTATTCCAAAATCTCTGAATAAGTTCACATAAATTCCAAAATTGTCAATTAAAATCCAAAAACCAAAAGTTTATGAGCACTGTTATAATCCAATGAATATTTAAAAATAATTCCTCTCTTAGAATTTGGAATCAATTTTCACAACTGTAATAGCTCTTTACAAGACTGATGGTAATGTCGAACTGAAAAAATGTCTACCAAACATGGTATATATAAAGATTGGTCACATGACAGAATGTTCTAGATTGGTCACATGACAGAATGTTCTAGAATGTGTGTCATCTTAATGGAATTTTAACTGTAAACAAAAATCAACCTTGACCTTCAAATTGAGAAAACATATTGATCAAAACAACCTAATTCAAGGACACCAGTTAAACACGTTTTTCCTGACAACACTAAGACCCAAGCAAATATTAAAGTGAAGAAACATTTATAATTTCCTAAAATATTTATAATATTATATAAACATCATACATAACACCTCCCCTCATAAAGAAAAAGAAAGATTTATATAATAAAGCTTTCTTTTGAATATACATCTAATACTATAATAACCAAAATTACATAAGAACATGTTTTATGATACTGGACTTAATTACATCAAGCAATATTACATTTCTAGGCACGTGAGAGTGCATCTGCAATCACATTGTCTTTTCCCCTGATGTGTTTGATGTCAATGTTATATTCCTGCAATATCAAACTCCATCTCAACAATCTCCGATTTTTATCTTTCATTTTGTTGATGAAAGTAAGGGGATTGTGATCACTGTACACAATAATTGGAGAAAGAGCTGAGGTAACATACACTTCAAAATGCTGTAAAGCCAATATCAAAGCCAAACATTCCTTATCAATTGTGGAATAATTTTTCTGGTGCTTGTTTAGTTTTTTAGAAAAATAACACACAGGGTGATCCACACCACTTTTGTCTTCCTGAATCAATACTCCACCAACCCCTACATCACTTGCATCAACAGATAATTTAAATGATTGGCTAAAATTTGGTGCAGAAAGAACTGGTGCATTCTTAAGCATGGCCTTTAACTTGTCAAAAGATTCCTGACACTTGTCAGACCAATGAAATTTGGTTTTCTTACTCAATAAACTTGTTAAAGGTTCAGCAATTTTGGAAAAATTGGAACAAAATTTCCGATAATATCCAGCCATACCTAGAAATCGCATCAGTTGCTTTTTACAAATTGGAACTTGAAATTCAGAGATAGCTTTGACCTTAGCTTCTATAGGTTTAACTTGACCTTGTCCCACAATATGTCCTAAAAATGTGACACAAGCATGGCAAAACTCACTTTTGCTCAAATTAATTGTCAGATTCGCATCGCTGAGTCGATCGAAGAATTTTCGAATGGTTTCCAAATGATCTTCCCAGGTGTTGTTGTAGATAATGACGTCATCGATATAAGCGTCACAATTATCAAGACCAAATGTTATCATGTTCATCAGACGTTGAAACGTTGCAGGCGAATTTTTCATTCCAAACGGCATGACTTTATATTGATATAGTCCATCTGGAGTTGCAAATGCTGAAATTTCTTTTGCCCTTTCCGTGAGTGGAATTTGCCAGAATCCTTTTAAAAGGTCAAACTTGGTGACATATTCCGCATTTCCAATTTTATCAATGCAATCGTCCATTCTTGGGATTGGAAATGAATCAGTTTTGGTGACACTGTTGACTTTTCTATAGTCAATACACATACGGAATGTATTATCTGGCTTGGGAACAAGAATACATGGTGAACTCCAGTTACTTTTACTTGGTTCTATGAAATCATTCTCCAGTAAATACTGAATTTCTTTCTTCAGATAGTTCTGTTTGAGAGGATTCATCCTATAAGGATGCTGTTTCACAGGCGCAGAATCTGCAATGTCAACGTCATGATAAATTTTACTTGTTCGTGTTGGAACATCAGGAAACAAGTGCTCATATTCATGTAATAGCTGTTTTAGTTCATTTCTTTCCTGTTGTTGTAGATGTGAAAGTTTCTGGTCTAGGTTGTTCAAGATTTCTGAATTCCGAAGATTGGTTATACCAGAGTCACTATAGTCTGATCGTACTCCATCGTTGATATCTTCACTGTGTGGGACAGGTACAACTAAATTAACAGAATGATTAGCTGAGCTATCTCTGTCAAAATATTCCTTTAACATATTTATATGACAAAGTTGTTTCTGTTTCCGTCTCCCAGGAGTGTTAATGATATAATTTAAGTAATTTACTTTCTTTTCAACGGTATAAGGACCAAAAAATTTAGCCTGAAGAGGATTTTGAGTTATGGGCAAGAGAGCCAGAACTTTGTCACCAGGTTTAAAACTCCTTTCCTGTGAATTTCTGTCATACCTTAATTTCATTTTTGACTGGGTAGTGTGAAGATTAGTTCTTGCTACTTCACAGGCCTTTGACCACTTGTATTTGAAATCAGAAACATAATCAAGAAGATTAATCTTTGAGTCTTCATTTGAAAGAAGTTTCTCTTTCAATAATTTCAATGGTCCACGGACAGTATGACCAAAAACTAGTTCCAAGGGACTAAAACCCAACGACTCTTGAACTGATTCCCTAACAGCAAACAACAACAAATGAACACCCTCATCCCAATCCTTTTCTGTATCAAAGCAATATGATCGAATCATATTCTTCAAAGTTTGATGAAATCTTTCCAAAGCACCTTGACTTTCAGGGTGATAGGCAGAAGATTTAAACTGTTGGATGCCTAATTCATGCATAACTTGTTGGAAAATTCTAGACATAAAATTTGACCCTTGATCCGACTGGACAGATTTGGGAAGGCCAACAAGTGTAAAAAACTTCACCAGAGCTTTCACAATAGTTTTAGTTTTTATATTTCTCAGAGGAATTGCCTCTGGAAATCTTGTAGATGTACACATGATGGTCAACAAGTATTGGTTGCCTAACTTGGTTTTAGGTAAAGGACCAACACAGTCTACTATTATTCTACTAAATGGTTCATCAAATGCAGGAATAGGTTGCAGATGAGCCTTAGGTATCTTCTGATTGGGTTTTCCTACCATTTGACAAGTGTGACAAGATCTGCAGTATTTAGAAACATCACTTTTGAGTTTCGGCCAATAAAAATGATTCAAGATCTTGTGATAAGTCTTACGGACTCCTAAATGACCAGCCAAAGGAGTTTCATGGGCTAAATTAAGAATTTCCTGTCGATATGACTTAGGAACAACAATTTGATAGCTCATTGACCACTCGTCACCAGCGGGTACATCAGGTGGTCTCCATTTCCTCATAAGGACCCCATTTTTCACAAAGTAACACACTGGAACTTGTGTGGCTTCAGTTTCACTAATAGCCCTCTGAAACAAACAAGATATCTCGGGATCTTGCTCCTGTTCAACGACAAGGGATTGTCGTTTGTCATCCTGATTAGGACAAAGAGAATGAGTTGCCAAAAGAGGATCACTGTGATCAATACCATTTGATTGATCAATACCTGAGGAAAAAGTGACCTCATCAAAAGACTGACCAATACATGTGTCAGCTAAAGGAATAATATCCTGATCAACATCACTCTCAAGAGCTCTTTTTGCCATAGCTCTAGTAACTGCACAAGCAGGGTACAAATCAGGGATTTCAGTTTCGACAGGATCAACTTTCTGATCCAAACAAGGCTTGTCAGTTACAAGTGGATTAACCACAACCTTATCTCCAGCTAGGTCATTGCCTAGTAATAAATGAACACCCTCTATGGGTAAAGAAGTCACTGCATCAACAGTCACAGGTCCAGAAACTAAGTCTGATGCCAAATTTACACAATGGAGAGGAACATTTACAAAGCCGCACTCAACTCCCTGAACAAGAACACTTTCACTTGAAGAAGACTCCTCAGACAAAGGCAAAGTACCTGATAATAAAAGACTCTGAGAAGCTCCAGTGTCCCTTAATATTTTAATTGGGATAGGTTTGGCAGAATCACCAATAAGTGATATAGAACTTTCTAACATGAATGGTTCATAAGCCTCCAAAATAGAATCAGACTGGGGTTTGTTTGACCCAACAAATGTATTGCTTTCAATACAAGACCGTGACCTTGACCTCGTAGAAATAAGAGCATTTGGAAAAGCTCTGTCTTTTCTCTGTTGCTTATTTTTCAACTTGAAGCAATCAGAAATAACGTGCCCTTTCTTTTTACAATAAGTGCACGTAGGAAGAGATAAGGATTTCTGATCAGTCTTATCAGATGTTTGATTCCTAACAGTTGTGCTGTTGTGAAATTTGGAAGTACTCGAATGAGATTGAAATGGTTTTTTACCAGAAAACTGCTGAGAGGACGACTTATTGCCAAATGAAATTTTGTGAGTCAAGGAATAATCATCAGCCATACGAGCAGCATTTTCCAAAGTTTCCACATTCTGCTCGTCAAGATCGGTTTTAACATCACTATGGATGCACCTCTTGAACTCTTCAATTAATACGAGCTGTTTGAGGTTATCATAAGCTTGATCAACTTTCTTGGCTGAGCACCACCTATCAAATAGTTATTCTTTATCCCTTGCAAATTCGACATGAGTTTGTCCAGTTTCTTTTCTACAATTCCTAAACCTTTGTCGATATGCCTCTGGTACCAACTCATAAGCTTTCAAGATGTACTCCTTAAATAAATCATAATCAGTGCTTTGTTGTACTGACAGTGAAGTGTAGACTTCACGAGCTTTGCCAATAAGTACACTTTGTAATAACAAAGTCCAATGCTCTCTGGGCCATTTCAAGTTTTCAGCTATTTTCTCGAAATGAAGAAAGTATTTATCTACTTCTTTTTCCTGAAAAGGGGGTACTAACCTAATATATCTAGTAACATCAAAACCTGAACTTGTGTTTAAAGGAGTGGAGTGTGCTCTGTTTGCCAGTTCTAATTCTCTTAATTTAAACTGCATTTCCCTTTCTTCTCTTTCTCTCTCTCTCTCTGCATCTCCCTCTCCTGTTTCTCTCTCTCCATCTGCATTTGTATCTGCCTCTCTTCCTTCTGCATTTGGATCTGCCTCTCTTCTTTCTGCATTTGGATCTGCTTCTCTTCTTTCTGCATTTGGATCTGCCTCTCTTCTTTCTGCATTTGTATCTGCCTCTCTTCTTTCTGCATTTGTATCTGCCTCTCTTCCTTCTCTCTCTCTCTCTGAATTTGAAGCTTTGCCAATTCTAAATCAATCTGTTTCTTTAACTCTAATTCCCTTAATTTCCTGTTAGAACCAGATACAGGCTTTCTCTTCAAACTTAAAGCACTGCTATCAAAAATTCCCTTTCCTACTAAATACTGAATCAAAATAATCTTTATCTCCTGTTTTGTCAATGATACTTTTGCCTCAGATAGACTGTATTTTCTGGCAAGCTCGAGCAACTCATCCTTTCTCATGCACTCTAATCCCTCCTGGGTAGGTTTTGAAATGAAATTCTGAACATTAGATGCCATTGTTAATGCTTGTTGGTTTCACACAAAAACAAAAAAAATTTCTCTATTAAAAATCTTTGCCAAAGACAAAAAAAAAAATTTAAAGACAAAATCAATATGAATTTCAAAGATAAATTTAATATCTCTAATATGCTTTAATGAAATTCAATCCCGGACGACGAGCCCCCAATTTCTGTTACGACTCTATGGTCTAAGAAAAATGTAACAGAAAGAAAGTGAAACCAACAAATCAAGTAAAAATCAACAAGCAATTTATTACTAGATAATTAAAATGAAAAATCAAAAAGTCACTTACAGTAATGTGTTTTGAAATCCTAATAATCCAATAAGAATGATTGTTCTAATCACAAGTCCTAAATATAGAATGTGTCCTTGAATGTTATTATGTGTCAATGGTCTCCAAAGTCCTGATGTACTAGAAATCTTGATGTGCTGAAGTCAAAATGAAGTATTCCAAAATCTCTGAAAAAGTTCACATAAATTCCAAAATTGTCAATTAAAATCCAAAATCCAAAAGTTTATGAGCACTGTTATAATCCAATGAATATTTAAAAATAATTCCTCTCTTAGAATTTGGAATGAATTTTCACAACTGTAATAGCTCTTTACAAGACTGATGGTAATGTCGAACTGAAAAAATGTCTACCAAACATGGTATATATAAAGATTGGTCACATGACAGAATGTTCTAGAATGTGTGTCATCTTAATGGAATTTTAACTGTAAACAAAAATCAACCTTGACCTTCAAATTGAGAAAACATATTGATCAAAACAACCTAATTCAAGGACACCAGTTAAACACGTTTTTCCTGACAACACTAAGACCCAAGCAAATATTAAAGTGAAGAAACATTTATAATTTCCTAAAATATTTATAATATTATATAAACATCATACATAACAGTACAAAATGAGACAGTCAGAATCGTGACTCGTGCAACAAAATTAGTATCCAGTGAAGCTTTACATCAAGAATAGTGACTCGTGCAACAAAATTAGTATCTAGTGAAACTTTACATCGAGAATAGGCTGGGGAAGTCTTGAGTCCAGACGACAAAAACACAAACTTACACTTTTATATACAATACAGAAAATACGGCGATGACATCACTCTTTACATACGAGCATAGCCCACCAGTGGCGTTGCTACATGTATCCCAAATACGTCGACAAAGATCAAGAAAAAGAAACGAGAAAAACAGAAGAAATATAAAAAGTTATAGTCCCCGAGATCAGAGGCGTAGCTAGGTATAGTGAAAAACTTATGTGAGTACACATTGTTGCTGAATTGTATATATGATCCTATCTTTATATATTCGGAATATGCCCTGGGTGCACATCGTAAGTACCTTGGCTACGCTCAGTGGTGCAAAGTAGATTTTAACTCTTACCGGTACGGTACCGACCCCCCGACCCCGTCTTCACGGTACCGGTAATAAATGTCTTAACAGTAAAGCGTACCTGACCGTACTTGCTTACTTGCACCACTGGCTACGATATTGCCCACGATAACTCAGCGACCAGAAGTCAAAAGGAAACCGTCATATTCCCTAGCGAAGGGTCGTCGATCCACTTCGTTCTACATCGACCCTAAACAGTACCTACCGATTCTCTGTCGGATTTAAATTGCTCGTTATATTTACCTAGGAAAACAGTTCGGAGTAATCATCGCAACTACTGCAGACAACGACGTGAAAAGTGTCGCAGTGTATTCAAAGTATGTGGATATCACTGATATCGTCATGTTCAACAACTAACTTGTATACCGAGCTCTCACAATGGTCAGTTCATTTAGCTTTGCTACATACAGGCAGCTTCTCCTTAATTCACAAGAGGGCGCTTGTTTAAAATACTGTTTTCGCTATTTACATATGCCAAGGGTCGATGTGGAATGACGTGGATCAACGACCCTTGACTAGTAAAGATAGGGTACCATAAAAAAGTTTAGGACTTGGCGCGTAAAGTTTGGTGAGCTCTCTATATCGAGAAAATAAAATTCAATAGCGCATGTGCAATTCCACAGAAGGAATCTTTAATCTACGCGTTCATATGTATATTACATATCACCACCCATTTTAATATATCGAAATCAGCTGTAGAAGAGCACCAACCATTACGGTGAATTTCCTGCTTGGTGTCTTGCATCCGGGTACCCTGGGTCGTCGGTTTTTCTAGTGTTTTAACCGACGACCCAGGGTATCTGGATGCCTAAGCTGAAGGCGAAGGTGAATGGGGTTCAAGATGGTCGTGACATTGCGTACACCTTGGTAAACTAACACGTTATGAATTTATTACCTCGTGAACTTAGTTCTTTGACCAAAATTCCACCCTTGGTATGCACTGCGATCTCTTTGCTGCCATTGTTGGCTATGCAGACGATTTGCAATCAGTTACCTCACTTGCGCCAACAAATAATCGTCCTGAATGACTGACGAATCAGTATTGTTTATTTAAAATCTACCCTTCTTTAGGAGATTAATTTCACTGATAATAAACCACGCAGCAACTCATTTCCATGTAAAATACAGTCATTTGTCATATTATTATTATTATTATTATTATTATTATTATTATTATTATCATCATTATATGCATATGATATTTGCATTTTAGCTCTTGAAACGGAGGCTGTTCGCAATTACGTTTTACTCAATTATGGTTCCACTCTACAGTTATTATTTACTTCTGAGAAAGGGACCGGGGTAAGGCCTGAAATGGTCCAAAGTACACTAAATTTAGCAGTTATTAAAATAGGGAAAATTAATTTTACCAGAGTAGACAATACCAGCTTCTGAAAGTGCAATAAATGAATTATAAAATATATAAAAAGTAAAAAACACTATTGGCTCTTTTTTTTTTTCTTTCCAATTTACCTTTTAGGTCCAGGAAGTGAAAATGATCAATCTGATCTAGCACTCTTTTGGAGAGGTGCACATCTGAAGTAAGACCAAGCTGTATATTCTAAAACCCAAATTACACCTATCAATCATACACCAAATGAAGGGAATACAAAGTTATTTCAACAATACCTAGGATATACAAGGTCTTTTTTAATTAAAAAAAGCAGGATAACCAGTGAAGAAAATCTGGGAAATCTTTCTCTTCAAAAATCAAACCCTATGCAAAGTACGAAACTATAGAGCGGAACCTGAAGACAAATATGAACATTTGTGTAATTGCTTTTCTCTTTTTTATATCATCATGTAAAATGGTACCTTAGCATCGATGTTACGTATGAAAATAAGCTAATTATGCCTATTTCACTCTTGCTTATACAATATGCCTTGTGGCAGTATTGTGTGTGAAATGACATTAATTATGGGGACACTAAAAGTCTTAGAACACATAAGAAAAAACAACTTAAATTTAAAACTATTGAATTGAGTGAAAGAAAAATATAGCAAAATTGTTGTTTTTTTCCATTCATTTGTAATAAAAATAAGAAAACAATGATGACAAAGACAATTCGCTTGCTTCTATATACTAGTGTTAGAAGAATTAGCAAACTTTGAAATCTTTGACCTTTGTCATCTGTGAACCTGATTTGTTCCATCCCTGTTCAAACTGTAAAATGTATCTGTGACATCTCAGGAATAATTGTGGTGAGTTTCATGTTTCATGTCTTTTAGCATAGCATTGGTTGCTATGTTGAGAAAATGCAATGTGCAATATTAACATAGCTCACTTTTCATCATGGTGGAGGGGGGGGGGACTGGGTTTGTGTTGGACTTTGATGCTAATGAATAGTATTATGTGGAAGAAATACACGATAATTATTGAAAAGAACTGTTTAGATGCTTGCGACTTAAATCTTTCAGCTATACAACCAAAATTAAATGGTACAATAATAACACATATTTGGTCTCTATGGTTCCGCTCTACAGTTATTATGTACTTCTGAGAGAGGGACCGGGATAAAGTGAAGTTGTCTGCATTGGCAGCATGCACACCGGAGAGAATGTTTAATACCTCTATGTTGCTTTCATGTACTGTGACTGAAATTTCTTTACATGCGGTAATTATGGAAACTATGCACTATATAATGCAGACAGCTCATCAAAATGGCTGCTCCCATCTGCTCGAAAAATGAGCCTGAACTATAATCTGTCGCAGGTCCATTATGAATTGTACCACACCGCCTGTCTTCGAAAGTATTTACCTGGCACAATTACAATATAACTGATGATTATTTCATCCCTTCACACCTTACAAATTTCAAACCAAACCTTGTTCCGTCAACGCAATTAAAGTCGTCAACGGCGAGCGCATTGTTAAAGAAATGCTATTTTTAGTAGACGGAGCAACTTAATGTACATCGTAAGGAGCATCTTTGTGATACGGATGCTCACGCAGGTAAAAATAAGAGTTGGTACATCTATACTGTATAGAACGTGCCAAATACCAACTGATATAACCTGTAAAATTAAAATAAAAGGGAATGAAACGACAGTGACAACATTTTCTAAATCATAAAAATGTCATGTAAGTAGAATATTGACTTTATCAGCTACACATTCCAAAATTATATGCTACACATTCCAACACATTCCAAAATTATATGCTACACATTCCAAAATAATGCAATCTGAATAAAGGTGGCTTTATAATATTTTTGTAAAATTCACGATGAAACTACAGTGACAACATTTTCTAAATCATAAAAATGTTAGTGCTTTAGCTACATTTAAAGTAATAATTAAAATATTCAGATGACAATATTTTTTTTACCAAATCAGTGATGAAAACAAATAAAAATAGAAATAATATTGTAAAATAATGGCTGATAGCTTTATTGTAAGGTGTACGGTTGTCACGCGGATACTCCCACATTTAAAAAAAGAAAGTTGGTACATCTATACTGTATACGCCATGAAAGATACTTACCACTTTAATGACTATAACTATAATAAATGAATGAAAAAGAAATTATAGATATTATTAAATCTATTTTTGTCAATAAAGCAACTGGGCCTGATGGCATAAGTCACAAAATTCTTAAAGGCGTCTGTGAAACTATTGGCGCACCGCTAAAAATTATCTTTAATCGATCGTTGAAGGAAAATAAATTCCCAGATAAATGAAAACTTGCGCATATACTGCCCATTCCTAAAAAAGGTGATTTACATGAGGTTTCCAATTATAGACCAATCTCTGTACTTAGCTGCGTCACAAAAAATTTTGAAAGATGCATTTTTAAAGAAGTGTATAACTATTTTCATAAAAACAGTCTCTTTTATAAGTATCAGTCAGGATTCCTTCCTGGCCACTCAACTGTTTTTTAACTTATTGAACTGTATCATAGTATGTGCGTGTCATTGGAACAAACTCAAAATTCTTGTATCGTATTTTATGATCTATCAAAAGCTTTTGATCGGGTCTGGCACAGAGACTTATTATTTTAACTGAACGAATACGGTGTCTCGGGTAATCTGCTAAAATGGTTTGAAAATTATCTAAGTAATAGAAAACAAATGGTTATTTTGAACGATGATTATTCACTAGAAACAATTATAAATGCTGGTGTGCCACAAGGATCCGTACTTGAACCTCTACTGTTTATAATCTACGTAAACGATATTGCCGATGGTATGAGTTTCCTCACCCGTCTCTTTGCAGATGACTCATCTCTGCATTATTAATCCCCTTAATGTGCTGAAATAGAACTAGTCATGAATAATGATCTAGTAAAACTGCATAAATGGTCTAAGCAATGGCTCTTAAAGTTTAACCCAGAAAAAACAGTGGCTATGATTTTTACGAACAAGAACAGATATTCCTGAAATTGTCTTTGAAAATACTGATCTTCGGTATGTGGATTCCCATTGCCATCTTGGATTACTACTTTCATCCAGTATGAAATGGACTTGTCACATTGATAGTATTTTAAAAACAGCATCATCCAGAATAGCCATTTTTAGAAAACTAAAATACAAACTTAGTAAGCAAATTTTATCAAAATTGTATTAACCTATATCAGGCCAATCTTGGAATATGCCAGTATAGTCTGGAATGGATGTTCGTTGATCGATTCAGAAAAAATAGAAAAAATACAGCTGGAAGCGGCAAGAATAGTTACAGGACTTCCAAAATACTCTAGTATGAAATCTCTCTATTTTGAAACAGGGTGGGAAAGTCTGGAGTCTAGACGAAAGTGACAAAGGTTATTAACGCTTTACAATATTAAAACGAGGCAAACGGGCCTGTCCCGGCAGATAAGTCCAGCGCCGATTTGCTTACCCAGTACACTCCTGCCGACGTCCAAATAATATAGCCACTTGTAATTTCAGGCTAAATTCCACCAAATCATTTTTTATACCCTCAACAGTGGCCTTGTGGAACAATCTTGAACAGGATACACAATGTAGCATGTCTTACGGTGCTTTGAAAAAGCGTTTATGCCCAATTATCAAAGCCAACAATATGCCTGGTTTTAAACATCGAGCCCTAAACATTGTCCATACTAGATTGCGACACAATGTAAGCTCGTTAAAAGCTGATATTTACCGCGTTCAACTTGTTGACACCCCTTTTTGTTCCTGCGGTTGGATATAAACCACTAAGCTTTTCTTCATGCACTGTCCTAAGTATAGTCAGCAACGAACTGAGTTGATGAGGAAATTACTCTCAGTGTCATATCCAACTGTTAGCTTAGATTTACTGCTTTGGGGAAAGAGCGATGCAAATGAAAAATATAGAATTATACAACATGTGTGCAAATATATAACTGATACTGGACGATCTAAATAACTTATTTAAATCGTGATTGCTATCATTGTGCCGCCGTTCTCTCTCTCTCTCTCTCTCTCTCTCTCTCTCTCTCTCTCTCTCTCTCTCTCTCTCTCTCTTTCTTCTCTTTAAACATTCTTCATTATTAGTCACTGTTGTCATGTTGATATATGTTGTAATACTTGTATCATGTAGGGAGAGGTTTAATTTAAGTTGTTAGAACATGTGCCCAATCCCATTGTATCATATTTCGACAATAAAATATGTTTAAACCAATAAATGGATACCAAACTCCAGTAACAAAATTCTCTAAATCAGAAATATGTCATTTTCTAAATCATAAATATGTCATATAAGTAAATTATAGATTTTTAATATTTTTATATTATATGCTAAACATTCCACAGTAGGGGGCGCTCTACAGATACGATATACTTCTGAGAGAGTGACATGTGTATGGTGAAGTTATCTGAATTTGCAACATGCACAGTGAAGATAATGTTGGCATACCTCTATGATATTTTCATGTACTGTGGCTGAAATTTCTTTACATATTGTACTAAGCAAATGATCTATGCACACAGCAGACAGAAATGGCCAAAGTACTCGAAAAATCAACCTGAATTAGTCAAAAGTACACGATCTAAGCACACAGCAGACAGAAATGGCCACTCCAAAGTACTCGAAAAATCAGCCGAATTAGTCAAAAGTACACTATTTTCAGCAGTTATTAAAATAGAGAAACGAATTTTGGAAGAATATGCAATACCAGCCTCTGAAAGTACAATGAATGAATTACAAAATATATAAAAAAATAAAAAAAAAGTTATCAGCTCTTTTTTTAAAAATTTACCTTCGAAGTCCAGGAAGTGAAAATGACCAAGCGGAGTTAGCAGTTTTTTGAGAGGTGCACATCTTAAGTAAGATCAAGCTGTATACTCTATACCCCAAATTGCACCCATCAATCATACACAAAAATAAAGGGAATTAAAAGTTCTTTTAACAATATATAAGATATACAAGTTTTAAAAAATAAAATAGCCAGGATAACCAGTGAGGAAAGCCAGGGAAATTATTTTTCTTTAAAAATCAAACCATATGTAAAGTTTCCATATGCAAAGTCCCCCCCCCCCCAATTTACCTTTGACGTATACAGGAAGTGAAAATGACCACGCTGAGATAGCAGTCTTTTGAGAAGTGCATATCGGAAGTGAGGCCAAGCTGTATACTCAATAACCCTAATTACACCCATCATTCATTCATCAAAATAAAGGGAATTAAAAGTTATTTTACCAATACCGAGGATATACAAGATCTTTTGTTAAATAACCAGGATAACTAATGAGGAAAACCTGGGAAATTATATTTCTTTAAAAATCAAACCCTATGCAAAGTACGAAACTGTAAAGCGGAACCTATGTATTGCCAGTTGGCATGTGACTTACTTACAGCCCGAATGTAAGTCACGTGAACCAGTTATTACCGTCTTGGAGTTCTTGCAGCCGCTAAAATAACTTTTAATAGAATACTGGATTTTATATATGGGTAATTGACCAATCAGATAATACTGGATTTTATATATGGGTAATTGACCAATCAGATTCCTTGAATTTCTTTTTATGAGTTAATAAACAACGTTACAAAAATACGGGACAAAGCTATAAAGTCGACGTCATATTACTATGACACGATTCCAGCGTTGCCATCACCTCATCTCGAAAGGTTAGTGTGTTACAGCTGTCATGGAATGACTCATTGTTTAACTTTAAAGAAGATAATGTGAGTATATTATGAATATTACTATAACGTAGTATTCAACCATATGTACTATGTAATACTATCGGAGAGAACAAATGTAAATTAACCAAAAAGAAAAACAAATCTTGGTGCAAAGCATCATTTCGCTGGTAGAAAGTTCAGCATCGATAGCAAGGACCATGTTAATCAGCAATGGGGTGAATTTACTTCTCAGATTTCATCATATTATTAAAATACATGCAGCTTTTTTTTTATTCCTAGGGCAATGTAGAATTTGTTTTTAAAATCATCTATAATTTACCGCTAAGTTGCTGGCAGTTCAACTATTTCTTCTCTCCCTGCATAAGAAATCGACTAAATTATCAACGACGAAGCGTTAACGAACTCTGGAGGAAGCCTGCATTATCATGAAGTGTAAAAATGACAACGATGATGTAGAAAATAGAGCTTACGATGGAGTCTCGAACCATTTTCGTTATCTGTACATTTTTGTATCTTCCGTCGTTAACATTTTTACTCTAAATGATTATGTCGAAACGCTCCAGTGTTGGTCTACCCTCTTTCGTTGACAGTTGAAACAATATGGTATGCAGTGTACGTTGGGCAGTTTTAACACATTTTACATTTTTGTCACACATTAAAATAAGGAAGACCAAATGACTTTATTTTGCAAATTTCTTAGGTCACTTGCATACAGTCTTTTTGCTCGATATTTTGGCCAAGATAATTAGGTCGGGGGTGAGGTGGGGAGGGGGAAGCCTCACAAGTGTTGTCACGTGACTGAAGCAGAAGATATTCACCGAAAATGAAATAAAATAACAAAAAATGAATTAAAAAGAAGCAATGAATGAATTGCAACTGAAAAGAACGCGAAGGAACCAACAATGAACTCAGAGTGACATAAATGAATGAAAAATGTAAGCTAACACTATTGTATGAATACTTGTGTGTGCCTTATTATAATATATAGTGAAATTGTTAAACTCGTTACGAACGGACGGGTAAGTCATATTTTTATATTTTTTTTGTTTTTTTTTGTTTTGGGGAGGGACGAAATTGCAAACCATTTTACATGTAAAATCCACCGCCTCCCAAATTCCTCTGGTCGGCATGCACGGTGGCATGCTCCCAGATCTCCAGCAAGTGTCAATGGTACAAATCCATCGCTTAATTGTTTTAAACACAATTCCATGCTTGTGAATATAATATAATCGAAGCCGTCAACGAAAAGATAAAACAAATTATAAGAGGAGGTATGACAAGTTTTCAGCTGACTTATTTAAATTTACACTTCTCACTTAACTCTGAGTCATTTTTAACCTTTGAAGGTATCTGTTAATAGTGATACTAACAACCGTTCTCCATGCTATTTTTAACTCCTTTGTATTTTTTGGTGCCTTTGGGGGTATGTAATTTCAATTATTTTATTTTTTGTTATAATGCGTTAATTTTGATTTATCTTTGCTCATTTTGTTCATTTTCGGAATTTAGGCACCGCGTCTGAAGTATGAAACCTATAATTACTAGTTATTATTTTTAGATTTGATATTTAATAATGATAATCATAACTAGTAAAAACGAAGTAATCAAGCAATAATCAATGTGTTTTATTTGCAAGAAAATAATTGTATGCCACTGACTGATACACAAAGTGAAGGAACTGACTGAAAAGGTTAAAAAATATTATGAATTAAAGACTAATTTATTCCACATTGAGCGGGTTGAATTTTACAAACTGCATTTAACTTTTCTGTAGTTTTTATAAAGGCTTCCCACAATGACTCTGTACCAATGTCGTTAGACGCCTCTTTAATAAATTGTATTTGTAGCATGCGGGTATTTTGGGGCTGTATTTATTTGTAGCATGCGGGTATTTTGGGGCTGTATTTATCTGTAGCATGCGGGTATTTTGGGGCTGTATTTGGACGGTCTCTCTCAGCTCTGTGTTCCTCTCTACAGTTTCGTACTTTGCACAGGGGTTTTAATTTTAAAGAAAAAGAATTACCCAGATTTCGTCAGAGGTAATCATGGTTATCCTAGATATTATTAAAAGAATTCTTCGTTCCCTTTTCTTTGGTGTATGATTGATGGGCATAATTTGGGTTATAGATATACAGTTTGGCCTTATTTCAGATACGGATATATTATAATTAATTTATTGCACTTTCAGAAGCTAGTATCGTCTACTCTAGAAAAATTAATTTCCCTATTTCATTAAATACTAAATTCATTTCTCGAGCACGTGAAAACAGCCATTTCCAGCCGCTGTCTGATTTAAGTAGCGCGTTGTTTCCCTACCACCACATATAAATAAATAAAACATTCAGCCACAGTACATGAAAGTAACATAAATATACCTAAATTCTCCCAGTTGTTCTTGTTGCAAATAAACACAACTTCACATAATACCTGTCCCTCTTTCAGACGTACCTATTAACTGTGGTCAGCTATACAGCTTCGTACTTTCCACGAGGGTTTGGTTATTAAAGAAAAAGAATTCCCTAGATTTTTCTCACTGGTAATTCAGGTTATTTAAGAAAGACATTGTATATCTTGGAGATTGTTAAAAGAATTATTAATTTCCTTTAAAATAATTATTAATTTCCTTTATTTTGCCGTATGATTGATGGGTGTAAATTGGGTTTGAGAATATATAGCTTGACCTTACTTCAAATCCGCATCTCCACTTCTAGCTCCGCTTGGTCATTTTCACTTCATGGACTCCACAGTTAGATTGAAAAAATAAATAAATAAATAAATATATAAATAAATAAAATAAAATAAAATAAAATTGGTACTTTAGAAAGAGGACGCGAATGAAATATTGCATGAAACAGTTTTTATTATCGCTTTTTATTAAATCAATCCAAAATAAAAGATTTTTCTCTTCTTTCACGCTTATAATTAGAAATTTGAAGGTCTGTACTAAGTATAAACCAACAAGAAATTCCGGTAAATAATATGTCTGGCCTGCTTATCCTGTACAGTACATAATCCAATAACTTGGCATAGCCAGTTTAACAAGAAAGGTAGGTCATTACAACCACAATTTACTCTTTATGGATGTAAACATGAATGTCAATGTATAAAGGAAATTGCACGACCATACATGCAACAGTGTATAGGAAACTGAGCTACAAGCGATATAGAGTGTCAGGTTTACTTTGCCCAAGCAATTATGATCACAAGATATATTTAACTACAATATGAGAGAGAGAGAGAGAGAGAGAGAGAGAGAGAGAGAGAGAGAGAGAGAGAGAGAGAGGTGTGTGTAAACGTTCAATCGGTAACACATTGAAAAGATCACCACTATTCCATTACACAACAAATGACTTGCTTTATCTATTGGTCCATAATAGCAAATCAAAACCGATTTACTCCTAACTATTTCATGCCATAGTAGTAAATAGTATTTTCTTACCACATAAATTAACAAGAAAACATCAAAATCAAAATTTTCGCCTCAGACTACTCTTTGAGGCGTCACGGGACCATATTACTCGTAGTGAAGCTCTTCTTTTAGACTGCCCCCCCCCCCCACGTGCGTCTATGCTTGACTTTCTTTAAGCGCGATTTTCAGCCTTGTTATAATGAATAAAATCTTAATTTTACGATTTTTCGACATTTTGAATCAAACAGAAAAAAACAACAAATGCAAATTAAAATTTATGAAAAAAATAAAGCGCCCGATGTATTTGCGCAGACACTATACAACCCATGTTTGACTTGGGAAGGATGTCCGTGGAGCAAACAGGAACAATAGGAAGCAAATTATTGTTTGCTTCCTTTTAGGGCATGCATTATGTTTAAAACGATTGCTTTCTACGTTTCCGCCGATCCCCATTCTCCCACCCCACTATGCATGCACATGAAGCAGAAAGTGGACATGATATCATCGATAAAAATAGATTCTTGTCGTGTGTACTGCTTATTTTACTTAGTGAGAACCAGGTTATTAAAATCTAATTTTGTCTTGCATAAAGGTGGGAATGACAGTCTAATATTGTCAGGCACGCCATTCTGCTATTATGATAAACCTTTCTTTATTACGTTGAGAAAACAGTCCAAGAAGTTTCTTGGAAGTACTCTTTTACTTCAAGAAATAAAAACAGCTCCAAAATACCCGTATGTAAAAAAGCAATCTAATAAAGAGCATGCTCTAAAATAATACAAAAACTAAAAGCAATAGCTGATAACTTTTTTTCGGGTCTTTTAAAAATTGTTATAGTTCATTTATTGCACTTTCAGAAGCTAATATTGTTTACGCTGACAACATTCATGTTCCCTATTTTAATAACTACCAAAGTTTGTGTACTTTGGACTAGTTCAAGTTCAATTCTTGAACACATGCAAAGCCATTTAGATCAACTGTCTGCTTTAGGCAGCACATTGTTTCTCTAATACCATATACAAAGAAATTTCAGTCACAGTACATGAAAGCAGCATAAAAATATGCCACCAATCTCTCTCTTGTGCTTGTTGCAAATGCACACAACTTCACCACATACCCGTCCTTCTTTCCGAACTACTTAATGACTGTGGAGCGGAACGATATACTTCACTATAATAAAAGAATCGTGTATCGGGCACACACGATGAAAAACAGAACAGAGCAGCCGACAAGTATAGCTAAATTCACCAGGATGAAGAACAATCGGGATCCTTTCATTTTTTTTCTTCGCTCAAATGGATAGTGCTTAGCATGCGCAGCACGGCATTTAGTAAGGAGAGGAGTATGGCTGACTTTGACAATAAAACTGTACATGGCAACAAAAGCTTTGTATGCGTTTATAAGTTATTCTTATTATTGGATCCTGGGTGAGAATACTTCCTTTAGATGCTTCTATCCAGCCATATTGAACGCTTAGGTAAAGAACCGTGTACACGGCCATAACCGGCGTTTACGAGTTTGCAAGCAATTTGAGCGAACATCTGGGCAGCTGCTGAAGAAATGGATAAAACCGAAGCACCTCATTTGCATGGAGACTTCATGATTGCATTGCAGCATGCTAATGATTTTTAACAATTGCTAGAAAGTACAGTCGTTTTATGATTATCGATTACAATCATTAGAGGAATTATTCTGAAAAAGGATAACAGCAGAATATGGTGTAGCTTTTATACTACAACCCAGTCACCCCTTAGTAGTGAACAATAATCTACTTTGACAATATCGCTGCAAAGAAGAATTAAGGTTGCATGTCGCGTTCTTCTTGGAGGGTACTACTGACTATCGGCAGAGGATGGTCATAGTGACCAGCTTTTCAAACACAATCGATCACATACACTTTTGTAAATACAGTCATGGGCATCTGGGCAGCTGGAGTTCACGTTGGAAATCACCACAAGTAGAAGGTACCCGTAGTTAGAAGTGACATACGAAGGGGATTAAAAAAGTTCTGAATATTAGTGCACTTTACGAAAAAATTTCTTTATTATAGAACAGTAAGTCAGTGCAACCCCTCAGAGTACTCCCCATGCACCTCTATACACTTTCTCTGTCTCCGATTATTAAATGTAATTTTATATTCACCTTTTGGTATCTAGTTGATATATTGGAAAACTATACCTTTGACAGCATGGCGGCTTTTAAATCGTCTGCCTCTCTGAGAATCTTTGATAACGGGATTCAGCCAAAAATCACTCAAAGCTAAATCAGGATAAATCATAGCTATACAGAGGATGTGGCAATGTTTGGATGCTGTGCTCTTTCAGGAAGTCTGTCGCGACGGTGTGTTTATGCGCCGGTGCTTTGTCATGGAGTATATGGATATATCGGGGTACCGGTCAGAGGACGGATGGTTTGATAATGTTCTGCAACTTTTGGCAACACTTTGGGGGGTATACAAATGTCCAGTGACACTAGCAGGGCCATGCACAGGTACCTGGATGACCGGGTCTTTTGCATAGAAAAAAAAAATACGTATAAAATCATCTTGACAGTTTAGATACGTTGAGTGAGTTTTGGTCCCTGCACGTTTTGTCATATCCAAACTTTATTATTTTCTCTTGAGTCGGGTTCAAAAAAGTGAACGAATGTTTCATCATGTGACAATTTCATTCACACGTCTTTGTCACCCTTTTCATATTTGGTGAGTAGATGTTTGCCGATTTCAACGAGTCTGTTTTTTTTATCAGCAGTGGCCAAATGCGGGACTCGTTTTGCACAAACCTTTTTGAGCTTAAAATGATTCTTCAATATATTAAAAACAGCTGACGAATAAATGCCCTTGACTCCACTATGTATTGAACATCTTCATCAATTGCCTTCTTCGCAGCATCCACTTCCCGCTCACCAGTCGCAGAGAATGGTCTTCCAGAATGTCAGTCATCTTCCATGGATTAGTGACCATCTTGAAAACGATGAAACCACCTCAAATTGTAGGATATGACAGAGAATTCGATCCGTAAACATTATTGAAGTGGGCCTTGATAGCAATCGTAGAATATCCCCTAAGAGCGCCTAAGAAAAAAAAAAACACACAAAAACAACAACAGTATGTTCTTTGCTCAGTAGCAGAATTGATCTCCTTCTCCGACATTTTTACGCCACTGTCATTTACCTATTTTATGTCACGAGCATATAACTGCAGGTGTCCGGCGTGCAACACGTGCAGCTGCAGATCATTTTATAGAACGTTATTTTTTATTCCGATCGGTGTTAAATTTAATGACAGGCACAAAGAAATAAACAAGTTTTAAAAAAATATTTGGAACTTTTCAAATACCCCTTCGTACGTTCACTTTTCAGCTGGATTAAATATTTTCAATTTTTGCACTGACATGTAGCTCAGTTTCCTAGAAACTGTTGCACCTATTGTCATAAAACTTGATGTGTGCATTCGGCTTAATCACCCATATAAAGTAGAATGTGACTATGCTAAGGTTTTGGATTATGTACCGTCTAAGAATTTCCCGCAGGTTCATTCTCAGCACAAAATTTCAAATTTTTTTCAATTATGAGCGTGAAAGAAGAGAAATATATTTACTTCAGATCGATTTCATGAATGGGAAACACATTAACAACTTTGTTACACGCAATTTCACTCGTGTCCTATTTCGGTATTTTTTTAAACGTACCAATGTTATTTATGCTTGGTTACATGTTTTATAGCGTGGTTATAAACAGAACAAAGCTGTACCTCAAGCCTGGCTTTCAATCAGGTCTTAGTTAAAATACTGATAATTAACTCAGACAATATTTGTTTGCCAGTCAAACCTGCTATCGACCAGTTGTTCACTACATACCAATCATGAAAAAGAATAAAGCTGCATTTAACTATTAAAAAAACAAAAAAACAAACAAACAAACAAACAAACAAAAAAATACAAAACAACAGAGAATAGAAATTTGACACTGGGAAAGTAATTATTGGTTATAACTCGTGATCAATAATTACCAATACAATAATAGCTGAACGCCTAAAAATACCTGCGGGCTTGTAAACAAATCGTTGAAACACGTGCATTTGAACATTTCTGCGCAACCTTATTTTGTACATATTCAGTAATGTCAACTACTAGAGCAACAAAACCTCCCCGTCATCATAGTTCTTTCTGCAAACGCATTACAAATAGATTCGCCAGCTGCTGCCTGCGAATAAAACTGTATGTATTTGAATCTTAGATCCCTTGATTTGGTATTATAGTAACAAATATGCATAATTCTCTATCACTGTTTGTCTATTATAGTAACAAATATGCATAATTCTCTACCACTGTTTGTCTATTATAGTAACAAATATGCATAATTCTCTATCACTGTTTGTCTATGTATTTCTTGACACTATTAACTAACTCAGCTTTAACAATCACCGATTGATACGAATTTCAATCACAAATCACTCGAATGAAAAAAACTGTTTTTTCTCTGTCCCCTTTTATTCTTTCAACCGAAGATGAAGCGATAGCGATGGCCATCTGTCAGTCTGTTCGTACACAATGTTGTTTCCGCAACGTAACTCTAGTTTGTTGTCGTTTTTTGTTTTATTTTACCTCATACCTGCCTTCCCCCCTCCCCCCCCCCCCATAAGTAGAGACAGAAGCTTATTAATTTTGGGGCTGATAGGTGTAAGTTCGTGGTTTTCCTTTATGCATGATAAGTCAAGTTTCTTTGTACTTATTTTCTTCCAAGTTCATAATTAATTCCTAGGCTGATAGGACTAAGGTAAAGGTTTCTGGCACTGAAATTGCAATTTTGGTCGCACACACACACACACACACACACACACACACACATAAAACTATGCTCGATCATTTATATACATTACAAAGGCTCTACTGCAGACTCAAACCTTCTTACTGCGGACATTTTGATATTCTTAGAGAGTAGTCTAAATTCCTATGACAAAGATGAGAACCCTGAACACCACATTAACAGAAATGATTCCCATGGATCAGCTACAAAACCTAAGACCACCAAATGGACCTGTATTCAAAACATGACTTTTACAGTCACTTTCCAAAACAACATAATGTCAATGACATTAAACTCACTCTCATCAGAGGTCGGACCTCACCTGCTTATCATCTCATTATGTAGTCCGCCGATTGTTCATGTAAATAATATTCAACAGATTGTCAAACAACTGGTCTTTGCAACACAGGATAAAATCATCATTTTGGGAGATTTCAACATAAATCTACAGAAACAAACACCACTTTCGCTTTCCAATCCATTCCACCAGTGCCTGGGAGCTCAAAAAGCACAGTGAAGTATCAGGATCGACCAGATCTACTCAAGTCAAGATATTATCCAGGAACTCTGCAGATATATTGGCCTAACCATTACATTATATGGAGTTCTTTCTGTAATTACAGGCCTAACCATAATATTATATGGAGTTCTTTCTGTAATTAATTCATATATATTGGCCTAACCATAACAATATCTGGAGTTCTTTCTGTAATTACAGCCCGAGGCCCTATCATAAATGGGAACGAGTTAGCCGTACCTTTAGAACAGTCACACGACTTTAATTCAAACTCATCATCATCTTACCTTTAGTCTGAATTAAGTTGCCGTCGAGAAAGCTTGATCGTTATTCCATATTGGTAACTGCCGGACGCAATGATTAACCGGTGGAGCTTAACACCTAATTGATCACCTGTCTCTGTTAATTGGCTATAGAGGGAGGCTAATTAACATACCATTCAAAATGCCACGAGCTTAACCAATGGGTATTTTCTTATTTACACCTTTTTTGATACGGTTAGGTAACTAAATTCCACTTACTCGACCAATCATTATTCATATGTAGCATATGCATCCTATCCATTACTAGCAACAGACCGGTTTTGAATTTCGGCCTTTGAATATTCTTTCGGCCTATGACTCGTCTTTTATGACGACACTCATGCACTTATTTTCTGCAGGAAAACGTGATGTTTCCAGTCAATTATTACAAAACTATGTAATAGATTGTATTTATGTATTATGTTTCTAGATGGGAAAAAAACAAAAAAACCTACAGAAGAGAAAAAGCGAAAGCAAGGTGGATAACAAATCTTTGTTCAAATTTCTACGGGAGGTTTGTATATTCTCTCTCTCTCTCTCTCTCTCTCCGGATATACTTTCCTTTGCTTATGTAGCGTTGTTATTGGACGTAATTTACTTTGTCCGTTCTGTGTTAAATATATAGTTTCTATGATGTGCTCTTACCATGGTTAAGTCTCTACACTTTCTCGTTGATTAACATAAAATACGGGCAAATATTTCCAAGATTCTGAAAGTGATATTATCTACTAGTTGTGCATGACTTTTATTTTATTAGAAACAAAGATCAAAACATTTGCACTATGACACAAGACCAGCCTAAGTGTTTGCCAATAATATCTGACCACAGCAAAGGGATTTTTAATGTTTCATTTCTGTATTTTACACATGGTCGCAAATATTTATCTCAACGTAGCTCAGAACTTTTAAATTAAAAAATGTCCTTCAATCTTTATTTTCTTCTTAGTTAAGACAGTACTTATCAGCCATTTAACGAAACACATCATGCAGTGTCGAGTACTTCTATACAGAAACTTAAAATGAATCTGGTTTCAGATTGCCTGGGGCAGGTCAAAGTGGGCTGAAGAGGAAATACAGCCGAAGGATCCGGATATAACCTGTATGATAATATTATTTATTCGTATTTAAAAATTCTGTTAATGTTATCAAGCATTCAGGGATAGCACTTTCCGCTCTGTTTGGTATATATTTGTAATTCTCTCTCTCTCTCTCTCTCTCTCTCTCTCTCTCTCTCTATATATATATATATATATATATATATATATATATATATATATATATATATATATATATATATATTTGTTTTCTTTCATTGATCATATCCTGTAAACTTGTAGTTTTCCACCGTCCTTTGTCGTCTTTACCAGGAGTCATTTTCTTGGCATCTTAATGGCAACGAAGCTATTTATTTTTACACTGCTGGATGTTGATTTGTGATTGTTGTACTGAATAAATATTTTATATCAGGAGATGTCAACAGTTTATGTTGTATAGTCATGGTATAGAAGTATTAGTATTAGTATGTTGTATAGTCATGGTATAGAAGTATTAGTATTAGTATGTTGTATAGTCATGGTATAGAAGTATTAGTATTAGTATGTTGTATAGTCATGGTATAGAAGTATTAGTCAACAGTTTATATTGTATAGTCATGGTATAGAAGTATTAGTATTAGTATGTTGTATAGTCATGGTATAGAAGTATTAGTCAACAGTTTATATTGTATAGTCATGGTATAGAAGTATTAGTATTAGTATGTTGTATAGTCATGGTATAGAAGTATTAGTCAACAGTTTATATTGTATAGTCATGGTATAGAAGTATTAGTATTAGTATGTTGTATAGTCGTGGTATAGAATTATTAGTATTAGTATGTTGTATAGTCATGGTATAGAAGTATTAGTATTAGTATGTTGTATAGTCATGGTATGGAAGTATTAGGCGCTCTAAGAATGCTTCCTTACAATTAGTTAACAACTGAATTTTGCGTGCAAAATAACACTTTGTATTCTTAAATGTATCGGGTAATATTGCATACAGTGGGTAACCCTTTGCAAGAGAAAGAAAGAAAATAACAATCAAAGGATAACATTGTATAACTTTTATTATTGCCTTCTTTCTTAGGAACTGTTCTCTTTATAGTGTTGTCTGGTGAATATAGTGCACGAGCCGAGATACCCCACCAGACAACACTGTAGGAGCAAATTCTCCAAGGGAGAAGGCAATACTTGATTTAATTATGACGTAATGGGACGTCATATGACATGGGCGCGTGGCAATAGTGCCCGTTGGAACAGGTGTAATAACTGTATCCAAGTCTAATATCCGGTAGACAAGCGGAAACGCCACTCTGCACCATTGCGGCTAAGTAAGCGCCTCTGCTATCTGGACTATAATCACAATTATTTTTCCTCTATAGTCCTAACATTTGTTTGTCATTACTGAACTTTCCAGCGTGTTCAAATCCTAATAAATCATATGTTAATCTAAAGTATTTTCACAGATGAACTCACGGGGAAGTTCTTTTCATAGGTTATCAGGCATTTATTGAGGCTGTACTGTAAACCAAAACAATGTGCAGTGGGTCACATATTTTATTTCCGGACCAGGAACAATACCTCATTACTCACTGTGCCCTGTCGTCAAAACAAACACTGACAACCCCACCATAATGCTAATATTCTAAAGAATACAATATTTCCTTGAAATCAATAACAAGAATGCCTAAATCAAACTTATGCATCACTACTAAAATGAGAGAGGAAAAAATGCTCTAAAAATAGACTGGGACAACATTCATGGGTACTGACCCGGAAGTATTAATTGTGTATCCCTATGCCGATAAGTTCGGAGGACATGTCTGTATGTTAAGAGTACAAAAATAGTTCCAAACACTTAGCCCCATTACTTTATTTATTTTCATGACTTGGTAAGATCAATCTAATATATGTCTTGATTGCAATTTAAACTAAGTAAAATTCTTCGGGAAGAAAAAAATGTGCTAACATGCGATTTTGCAAAAGGAAAATTGCCCATGCTTATATAAGCACTTGCGTTGTAAAATCTTCAGGGTCGGAGGTGCGTCATGTTGTCAAGCTCTACAATTTCGGAGGTCAGTAAATATTGCATGTAGACTGCAATCCCATAACGCAAAAATAGAAGTGATCGGTTTTGAAAAACGCCGAACCTATGAAGTTTGGGGAAAACGCGTGCTGGCCTAAATTAAATCTATGCAGTTAGGCAGTGGGAACTAGAGAATTTATCATGTGATGTCCACAATAAATTACCTTCGCGTAGAAAACAGTAAATTTAATTTTGAAGTTTAACTGGAAATAAATAAGACATTATATGATAAATGGGCCAACTGATGCAAAGTTCGATGATATTCTAATATAATACTTTAATTCTATTGCAAATGTCAGGTAATAACGGGCACGGGACTCGAGCGGAGACGCCATTTGTTGCAGGAGCGATGAACATACTGCAATCAAAAGAAAGGCACGAGAGCCAAATGGAGGCAACTTCAGACGTATGGAAAGTTGAAAGTCGTAAGGGGTTACCGGCTGTAGGACGTGGAAAACATTACGATGGTAAAATGTGTTATTAGCTCATGGGCGTCGAAATCTAGACGACCCAACATTGTTAACAAGTATTAATTTACGTGATGATAGCCATACCATTTGACAAAGCCGATTTAAGTCCTAAACAGCCGCCCAACCTGAGACATTGTTTCAATCCCTGCCACTTCTGTACCTTTGATTATTATTACATGTGACTATGCAGGTCTTTGGAAAACAAGGATTATTGTTGTTGTTGTTTTCGATGTTGTTGATGAGGCCCAAGATGATGATGACGATGATCGTCCAATTCAGATATCTCTGGCTTCTGATGTTTTTTTTTGCTAGACCAGCGTTCTGACCGAGTCGGCACGCACACTTTTCCTTGACTAAACATTATATATTGTTCACGTGACCGCTGGTGCTGCACAGAGTCCACTCTCACCATCATGCGTAACGAGCATGCGCAAATACTTCGGGCTTTATAACAGTGGTTTTATGTGTTAAGCAGCTGCACCAATTTGTGGAAGCTTTCATGAAATCAAAGCCGATGAGACAAGAAGAGAAAAATCACTACTACTTCAGAATCTTTGGCGCGCTATATCTTTTTTGTGATTGCTTGTAGTAAAATAACGGGACCAAACTTGCTTTGAATTTAAAGCATAATTTTGCTCTAAGAAATGTTTCGCGAAAACGATATAGCGCACCAAAGAGTATAAAATAGCAATTATTTGTCCATGCTGGATTTCTCTGCTTTCTTCAAACACTTTGATCAATTGTTTCAAAAAGCAGATATTGAAATCTAAGTGATCCAAAAATGTCCGTTATGCAGTATGGTAAGTTTGGAGTCTGCGCATTTTTGTATTGTGCTTATTTCAACTGAAGTGATCCGAAAATGCATGTTATGTAGTATGGTGTATTTGAAGTTTACGCATTTAAAAAAAAAATGTTTATTGTGTTTATTTCAACTTGTACAGAAATGTTTTTCGTCTGGTACAGGCTTCTCTGGAGTGAGTGGGTATTCATTGAAATGGTCGCATAAATGTTTTGGTATCTCCAAATCCCACCCTGTGTCATTACCATCGGGAATGTTTAACAAATTTGTCTCTACTCACATAATTTGAATATCATTTCTCCATCTAAAGTTTTTAACCGGCCTGTATTTGCTCATTGACCAAGCATATACATTGTAGGTGTCAGGATTACATGATATATGACCTTGACTTTGATCTTTTGAAGTCACCATTATATGTTATCTTTTTATCATCGTCAACGTAATATTAGTTATTTTTGCCATTGCGTGTCTATGCGGTATCATGCTAATACCACCTCTGATTCCGTTCATAATCTGCAAGAGCATATCATAATGGATCAAAAGTTCAAACTCAGCATTTGATATTGTTAAAATGGCATCATGAGATAAACATGGTACACTGTACTAGTGCGCTGGGTCAGGTTTATAGTTTGCTATCCATACATCCCTGAACTCTTCAAAAATTGAAGTAGTATCGTGAAGGTCACCGAATGTGCTCAATTTGAAGGGTGACATCACATTATGAACATACTGATAATTGTTACCTGATATGTTCGATACATTGGGACTTGAATACAACTTGTCTTTTGGTTGCATAGATATTTAATTGAATCGTTCAAAGCTATCCACGTATTTGGATGGGTATACATACTTTCTCAAATATATCGTCTCTTAAATGTGTCATAGTCTCAATGAACTTGTCATCATTTACAATTTTAACCAGCTGTTCTAATGACTGCCCTTTGAAACTAAAGATATCGGCAAATCTAATCGTTCTGTTTACTTTATTTTCTGTCCAACCTTCATGAACCTATCAACTCTGAAATCCTTGCTGACTGAAATGTTATTCAGTATTAATTTTGACTTTATCATCTAGATCATTCTTGGCAAGCGTCTTGATGAACGGATGACTGTCGTAACCTGACAAATCATTAATGAATAGTAGGATGTATTTTTTTTGGTATCTAAAATTAAATTACAATCTCTACGGGCTGTACCTCTGTAATTTCCATTTAATGGATCGTGGTCTTTAACTTTGTCTTGTAATATTTCTCTATCACAGATATGATCTGTACTTGTTGAGTTAAAATGTCCATATCTTCATCTGTGAATACCATAGGTTTTGCATTTTTCAGTTTAGTGTAAAGAAGTCTTATTGTCCTAGCCCGGTATTTATAAAACACCTGTATGCAGTCAGTACATCTGTAAACTATTGGTCTGTAACTTTTGTGAATTGACTTGACAAAAATACAGAAACTTGATGCGATGTGCTTAGCTGTTTTCATTGTCCAGCTTTGCTGAGACTCACCGACAGGATGTATTGGTTTTATTGTAGCACATTACAAGTTTGTGATGAGTAGCTTGTCCACGAAGTGTACGGTATAATAAGACTTTCCAAGTAGCAATAAACGTCATATTGGATTTTCAGTTGATGATGATAGCTTTTTAAATTTGGCAACTGATCCCCTTTTAGGAATGATATATATCGAGTTGTCTACACTGTAAAATAGCCTTGTGGGCTCAGATAACTTCTCTGGTACATTCAGGCATTCTTTAGAGATGTATTTCTTCCCATGATGTTTGCTTACTCGTGATGATATGAATATGGATAAATCTTATATGCCAACGTTATTGTTTTGTTTTTCTTTCTCTATTCCATCAAATAGAGTCAAATTGTCAATATGCTTATCTTTTTTTCTTTCTCTGCCACTCAAACTGATATAATGTATTTATCTTCAACTATTATATACACATTTACGGCGATGTCAGATTCATCCTCAATCACTTTGATGCAGTTTAAGATTATAGGTGATCTGTGAAATCAATGAATATCTAACCAAACTATATATTTTGATGGACTATATATGTGATCACTCGGTGTATTTAGAACCGATTTAAATGAATAGAATAATATTCAGGTATATTAGTAAAGGAGCTTTCTTTTATCAATTAATACCTGTCTACCTGCAGTGTTAAATATTCAGTCTTGTAAATCATCTAGCTCGTACTTTCGCTTATTTCTTGTCCAAATTTGTAAGATATAAAATGTCAAACTAACCCTTCAATTGCAATGTCCATATCACTTCTGTTCATAGGTCTTGTTCTGTGGCAAAATTCCTTGTATTCAATCTACTTTCCATCTTGTGTGGGCCATTTCATAAGTCTAATAGTCAAGTCAAGTTGAACTCTTACAGAACCAATTTGACGTATTTTCCAAAGTATGATCTTTTTCAGGTAGTGTTCAGTGTCGTTGAAAAAATCATGCAAGTCTTGGTTCTCACCACCGTAAATCTGTACTCGTTTACATTCCTCTTGAGAGAACCTCTAAGCCTTGTTGAGATGATTATGTTTACATTTTGCTTATTCAAACGTATCAATTCTTTACGACTTTGTAACTGTATTAAATGCTCCTTTAATAATTTTCTCACACGATTTTAAATAGATTGATTAAGTGTAGAAAATTTCATCTCTGATATTTTTTATGTAGCAACATTTCAATATATTTTGCTAGTACCAAAACTTTAAATGTGTGCGAATAAGATAGATATTTGAACTTTTTCATAAGTTGTAGCAAAATACCCACCTCAGTACCTAAAACCTCTGCCTCGGTGGGTAGTACATTAGGAAGAAACCACTTACCACCCACAGGTGGGGGCCACATTTCATATTGCAGATCTTTTTCCTACACTCCACTATAGAAAGTCATCCTCCGTTCTGGGTTGTTACCTTTCCTTTTTTTTTTTTTTTTGCATACACAAAATTCTTTGCCATGCTTTATCATACTTCAGCAGTATGATTTATGATTTTAACTTTGTTTTTGCAAGCCATTTTATTTTATTACTTGCATACACAAGATTCTGTGTCGTACTTCATATGTCAGCCGTGTGATTTTTGTTTTGGGCATGTCTTGCAACTGATTTAACTATTTTTTTCAAACACGAAGAAAGTTGTGATCTGCTTTTTTGTGGCCAGCTTTATTTACTAAGTTGGTATCCACCTTAATATGCACAATATTGTACGTGATACACCAACCTTTGGTTTAGAAATCCAAAGGACAATATAACAGAGCTAACTCAGTCTATTACTGTAATTTCGAGTCAATATAAAGATAGGTTTTCTCTTCCTGCCGCTATATTTCAAATTTCGTTTACAGGTATCAATGCTTGTTCTCTCTGTCTCTTTGTGTTCCAGGATAAAACAGTAATGTATTTGTCATTTTCATAAGTCACGCAATATTTTACCTGGAATACATATACATTCTAGAGCAGAGACTACTGTAATGTATGTAATTCATACCCACAGTCAAGACAGGTATTGATTGTTTGCTGGGCAATGACCTTGCACACATATATAGCTGATTGGACCAGTGCTGCACCAGAGGTGTAAGCCTTGGTGCAGAGCGGCAACGTCATATTCATAGAGCGAGATAAAGATGTATACATTAGTCATTCGCTTAACTCAATCAGATCATAACTTATTACACATTTACTATTAGTTCACGTCTCATTCGTTTGCTTCGGTTGGTTTACTTCCTCGCCGGAGGCGATGAGTCTGCAAGGACGAAAGCGTTGAAGTTCCCTCTATTTCTGGCTATCTTTCTTTCTATCCTGTTTTGAATATTGTCTATTCAAGTTTTTTGTGCATGTTTGTTTTAGTATGCTGGTGGAAACATATTCAAATAAATGCGCAATCTCTGCAAGGATGTGAAACTAGGCTTTTGATCTTCCCAAATCAAATTATTTCCTAAATGAACAGTTTGTGAATCGTTGGTATCTAGTATTTATCCGTTCCATCTCGTTTGGTGATTTCGAAACACCACAATTATAGCATTGTATCAACTCCATTCAATGGAGTAGTTATATTTAAATATCACGTTAGTATAGTAGTAGTTCAGTAGTAAGATATATGAGAGTTCCGACCAAGTTCTTATACCACCTCACAGGAAAACCCAATAGAAATGAAAGGGGTCCAGCCATGATGACGTTTTGTTATCGTGTGTGTTATTTTAGGCAGTAGCAATGAAAGTGCACCAGCAATGGGTACAGGATAAGTGGGAGGCTCGCGTTTGAATTAATCACTTATTTTTGTTTTATTTGTTGTATGTGTGCACAGCTTACGCCATAATATTCTTTGCTATTTTGAATTTAACTAATGGCCAGCTCGCACCACTGACAATCTACTAAAAGTAACTGCTCCATAGAAATATTTACGTTTGGAGGCTATTAACACAAGGTCTTGTGTAGCCTCCCCAAAGTCCTGGTGTGCAGCTTTTATGTTCTTCTGGCCCATATGTCGATCAAATATTTGATTTCTCCCTTGAGGTATCTCCATTCATGCTATGGTGGAATTTTTAAATTGTTACAGATCAAATTCTTTCATATATATGCTGTTATTTGATATTAATGCATCATTATCAGGTAAAAGTATTGTACATTTAGTCAGCAGTTTTTGCATCTGGAATAAACATGAAATAAGTGTACTAATTTCATAAATTCTGTCTGGTTCATTTTTGTCTATTAAATTGCAGTAGGATGTTGCCATCCACACTGTCAAGTTTAGTTGATTCTACTAAAATCTCTTGCCAGGCTGTGCTCGGTCTGTTTGTATAGTCATCATTGACAAATTTTAAAGTGCAATTATCACTAATATTTAATGGCTTGTAAGTCAAACATTTAAATCCATAAAGTATAATTGTATCTCTAATAATGCATTTGCTATGTTAACTTGATTAAGGGGAATTAATGAATTTAATGTATCAAATTGAATGGCACGACAAAAATAAGATTCTGAACAACATGTATTTTTTTTAAAAACTTAATTCCATTATTTGGATCATGCAAAAAGAATGTGTACATGTAACACATTTTAAACAATTATTGTGAAATTGACTTTTTGTCCAAATACATTGAGCCCCTATTGACTTTTTTCACATTCACATACAACACTTTAATGGCTATCTTTCTAACGTTTCAATTTCCTCCACTGTAATATCATTTTTTTTCTCTTTGATTTTACACAATATTTCCACTGCTGGTACTTTATATTCCGTTTTTTTTCTTCTCCATTATCTTTATTAGAGTTTCTTTGTTGCATTTTGTAAGTTTGACAAATTTGTCTCAACTATTGATTGTACCATATATTTCTTTTGTTTAATTGCAATTACTGCTAGATTTCAAATGAAAAATGCATTTTCAAATTCTGTATATAAACATACTGTGTATTGGATTTTACCTCGTCCATGTGCTGTAAAAACTCTTCCATTTTAACTGGTCTTGGTTAACTTTGTAATAATTCTTTGGATCAGAATGTTTTAGAGATATGTTAAGACTGTATATGGTAAATGTTTTATCCAGAAAACAATGCATAGGTAATGGCGTAGCTGATATGACTATTATACCTTCTTTTAATAAAATTAGAGAGAAGTTAAAATGTCCTCATCATTGAATCGACAATTATTTGATTTTCCAAACTTTTTTTATTTTTTTCTCATAGTCCACCTTGTAGTTATTGACAATGTATTACTTTTTCGGCTCTTTGAGATGTAGCTTGAATTAGTTTCATATTTTATAATGTTATCTCTTTTCATTTCTGTCGTAATTTTATATATTAATCTGCTAGGACATTGTCTATATTGTAGCTGCCATATATCGTTTACATATGTACCATTTTGTTTTTTATTGGCGATGTTTTGGGGATGTACTTTCTTTTTTCTCTGTCGTGATCAGCATAAATCAGCATGCTGTGTATGTTCTAACTCCTTCATTCTCAAATGCGCCGTTTTTATCGACATCTATTCAATTCCAGAAACACATTATATTTCAGCAACATAAAGTTTTTATGTTCTTTAATACTTCTATTACTCGTTTTAGTCATCACCTACGGAGATGTGTAATTTATTTAATGGCATAATATTTTCAGCTAGTTTTAAACTGTTGAACGATGCATCACATTATTTCCATTCACAAGTGCATACTTTTTACCGTTTATTCTTTTGGTATTCAAAACTTTTTCGTCGTTATATATGTCATCTTGTTGGTCTTATAGATATAACTCTTGTTCGTAAAACTTGCCCTCTATGTCGTTTCCCTTCAAGTCTTCTAATTTGTAAAGGACAGGATCACTTAAAATTATTTACCTGACTTTAAATAATTCCTAAGTAATGTTTTAAATTTAGGCGTTCCAAAAATCATCAAATTAACTCTTTTAATTTCTTGAATGTTATTTTTCAGCAGAATTAGTTTTGCGTACTCTTTTGTCCCATCAAAATGTTTAAAAAAAATGTATTATCTCTTTTCATGTTGAACTCATGAAATATAATTATCATCTCTCTATATATTTGAATTCAATACTAAGTGGATTAGTACCAATATTTATGTTTTGAAAGCATAAACTGATATATGCATTCACTAGAAGTGGGTTGGTCTAAAGAAATTACTACTCGCTACAATTGTTAATATTGAAAAAAGTTTTTATTTGTATCCCCACACTAGTGGATGTTTTTTTTTTAAAAATGTTTATACTATTTTTCATATGGAAAAGCCATATTGTTTCAAAAACTATGCCGATCCTCTAGTAAATTATCCACACAAAATTATCTTCTCAATTACTAGCACAACAGGGAAAACAAAAGGTCACGATATACTGTGCCATTTTAAATTGGGTCAATGTTCTTTTTTCAGATTCCAAACTGTCGCAAATGATGTCACGAAGTACCGATGTAAGATCACATATACAAAATGTCATCAGAACTATCCGTTTTTCTGGGGAGTGTAGAAGGAACTTGCAGGCTCTAGCAAAAATTCTTGAGGTCATAAATGACATTAACAAATGCTTTGCCGGCATCAGGAACGGCAACTCCTCCATCATTCGCCAGTACAACGTAAACACGCGAGATTACGATTCGCTGTTTTGGACCATTAATACTGTATTCAACCTGTTTCACATGATTCCATACAAGGGACCTTGGGATGATGCGCGTATATATCGAAAGTGCTACAAGAGCTTGATTATGCATAATCTATATACCACGATCCTGCACCGTAAGTCTCCTCCCTTAAATAACAACATGTCTTCCAAATGGCAGGATACGGAGGAGAATAAGCATGATGTGCAGGAAAATAGAAGATCTAGTCATAACAATCAAAATATTTATAGAAAGAATCCTGTAAAAAATGAAGCTTTGTGTGAAACAGAGAGAAACCAAAACAAACAAAACTATGATAACTCATTTGAACCTGATTATGGTACCAGAAGAAATACAAAAAGCTGCATGTCGCATGGCAAGAGAAATGAAGTATTTGAAGCAGAGAAAGGAAAAAATCGTCAAGTAAGATATTCAGAAGAAGTGGGTGCAATCGAACCGGCCTTCTGGGATGATGGAAGAGATAGCCAAATATCTCTATTCGCAGACGAGAATAGTAATGTTTTTCGTCATGATGACGATGAAGACACACATTATGAGGACATGCGCTGTTGTGCAGAAAGGAAACGTGATGTATTCAAGATAAGTTCGACGGTCACAAACACGGCAGCAAAAGCCGTGGAACAGGTGGCGCTGATGACGGAAGTTGATGAACTGCTGGAAGAGATTGATTCATGCACAGAGATTTATTCAGCTCCTTTAAAAGAAGGCAAGAATATCGTCAGCACATTAAAAACAAGGCCAAGCTCCCTGCCAAATAGTCCTTATCCTTTAGAACCAGAATCGGATAGAATTTTGGATGAAATATAAATATGTTTAATCTACAAATTGTTATTTTAAATAAAAACAATATATATATATATATATATAAATTGCATGAGAAACCTATAAATTTAGTTTTTAAGTATTATTAAAAATATAATGCTTACATGCTAAATCAAATCCAATTCATTCACATCAATACAAGGATGATGCGGGGATAATGGTATTCAAATTTGATTTTTTGTTTATGTTTTGATGTTATTTTCTCCCTGTATGAACAAATCGTTCAAGTATTCAACTTAACATGCATTTTAACTTGCCTGACAATGGATTTTAGTTGATGGGTCTTGTCCCCTGATTAAACAGCAAAATAGTTGTGTTTAACATTCCTTCAATTCTTATATTCCCATTCTCACTTTCTACAGATTTTTGCAAAATAGCTAGCAGAATTTCCTATTAATTTAAACGCTCTCTTTCTCCCTCGTTTTGTGAATTGTGAAGTACATTGTGAAGTCGATTTAAGGGATTTCACATTTGTCAAGTAGGATCGCAGATTCAAGTCGATTTAAGGGATTTCACATTTGTCAAGTAGGATCGTAGATTCAAGTCGATTTAAGGGATTTCACATTTGTCAAGTAGGATCGTAGATTCAAGGCGATGTTTGGAGTATATACGCCTTTCTTTGTCATTATTTAGATGCTGAATATAAAAAGTCTTTAATTTTAAATTGATAATCTATGTATGTGATACTTTAAGCTTAAAAAGCTATCTGCGTATGCATTTGCTAGTCATGAGGGAAAAGAACGTTGTGTGTGGAACAAATGTCTTATTTAATGCTGAGGAAATGTTTAGCTCACCAGGACACGTTTTCACAATACTTGTCAACTCGGGAACATACTCAACTAAAAGTTTTTTCCCTCTGTTAAATTTCTATGACGTTAAATTTGTAGTCAGTTTCTTAATCTCAAACTTTAAAATACTAGCTTATTTCAAATTGTAGTTGGTTAATAGATTAATTAGTTAATTAGATTAAGGTGTAAATGTAATCATCCTATGGTAGTTTACAAATAATCTGCAGAGTTTTAACTCTATGTTGAGAAGTTTTATGAAAGCGGCTGTATGGTTCAGTGAGCTCGAGTTATGGCCCTGCCTCGTTCGTCGTCCGTCCACAATCGGTGTTTTCAAACAATCAAATTTGGCAGAAAGCATTCCTGCATAGAGACCTTCCGAGTTTTTGTTAAACTTGGTGATCTTCCCCAGGCTATTTAACATAAAAACAAATTTTGTTTTCCATTTTTTTTCCTTGCTTGTATTGACGAAATGGGTACATGTAAATAAATATAAACATGTAAGTGCTCAAACATAATTGGAAAATTAAACGATACTTACCAAGTTGAAATTTGATGATAATTTCATTCAACCTGCAGTACTCTTAGGGATCACACGAGATCACGCATAGGCCACGTGACTGATCAGTCTTTAGAGAGGTCACATGATGCAAGATGAGAGAGACAGTGTGTGTGTGTCTGTGTGTGTGTGTGTTTCCGTACGGGTACAACAGGTTCAATGAAATTATCATCAAAACTTTAACTTAGTAAGCAGCGTTTAAATTTTCCAATTTCATTGAACCTTTCGTACCATAAGGTACCCCACGAGATGTTTACAGCGTATCCTGTGACAGAAGCATAGTAGGTTAAAAATCTAATTGCCGCACATGATAAACCATGAGAATTTAATATGCGGACAAATTGAACTGAACAATCAAATGCATGTCATGAATTTACTAGTAATAGGTTGAAGCTGATTCTTACAGTTTCTCACTGAACGATAAGTCAGATGTAATAGGTTTCTGCTAATATTTCCGGAACGCAGAGTCTTTGTTCGAATCAGCTGTTTTTAATACTATAGTCACATGTACCTTGGTTGAACAAAACATCAATAGTGGATGCCATTCTTGTACTATGTCGGGTACAAATGCCAGAAGCTTGCAGGATGGATTTTGTCCATCTTAAAATAGTATCTCTGTCAGAAAAGGGGCCTGGTAACTAAGAAAAAGTTTTGTTTCATTATTCCTAATACTGTTTGTCCTATCTAAATATTCTACAAGGGTAGTGACTGTACAAAGTTGTATGTACGATCCATAAGCTGCTATACGAATTTCACCCAAATAATTGCCTGCACATGATTGCTTATTTAAGAAGATCACATTTTATAAAGATAACTCTCTTCTTATTTACATCTAAATTTCTAAGATCTAAAAAATGAAGGGTTTGCCCTCTTTGCCCAGAAAGCAATGCCAGAAGCATAACCAATTTGTATGAGAGAAATTTCAAGGAAAGTGTACGAACCGGTGAAAGAGATTTTAAGTATATTAACATAATATCAACATCCCATGTGACTAAATTTTTGGGTCAATTAGATCTCTTGTTAAACACTCCTCTCATAAACGTTTAAGCAATGGCTGTTGAGAATAACTGGAACCATCTGACAAAACTAGAACTGGGCCAATAGCAGATTTGGTTGTATTTAAGTACTATATCCTAATCCGTTATGAAAAGGCATAGCTAAGAATTCCAAAACAAAATTTACAGATGATCAAAATAGATTAATCTGTTTTTGGTCACAAAAGTACATCCATCGCTGAAGATATGTCCTATATTGTAACTGTGTTGATTGTCTCCAAATGGAGCATCAAAAATATTGGTAACTCTCTGCGTCAGGTTTTTGTTTCCATAGTCTCCTGATAACCAAAACACTCCAACGCGGACCTTTTTCAACGTATGCATTATGGTGGGTTCCTGTGTAAGAAACATAATCTCTAATGTTCTGGGCATTATGTACAACTGATCTGACACAAGAGACAGTAGTTTGGGGAACCATGGCTGGTTACTCCAGATGGGTGCTACCATCACCGCCTCCACATCCTCCTCCTCTAATTTCTGTAGAACTCTGAGAATTTACACTAAAAGGGGGGAAACACATGGTAGAGTGAAATTACTCCAAGATACAGAAAAGGCGTCAGCAAGTAAATCTTGAGGGTCTGGTTTGTATGATATATATCTTGGCAGTTGACAATTTAGTCTTGAGGCAAAAAGGTCAATATCACATTTATCAAATGTATGTTCATTTTTTTGGAAATTTCAGGCCTCAACATCAATTCTGAATCATAGTGAGCCATATACCTCTTGCTCTACACCATTACAATATTTCAAAAGCCAGATCGCTGAGTTCCTCAACCCTGACCCTCTCCCCCCCCCCGATTTTATTATTGTACGAAACGGCAACAGCATTGTCCATAAGCAGTCTTACTTGTTGACCCTTAATTCCTGAGCAGAAGAAATATAAAGTGAAAAAATCTGCTTTCAGTTCAAGGAAATGAATGTGCCACAGTCTTTCTTCTCATGACCAATGGCACCCCGCTGATAAGATAGAATCATAGTTAAATCTACCCCACCCTCTCACTACTAAGAACCATGTCAGGCTGGGGTACAGAGACAGGGCGAACACCGAAATGCACATTTTTAATCCACCAGTGAACAAGTTTGCGACCTTTGTCACTCAAAAACATGGGACAGTCAAATTCACCCCTATGCAATTTCAAAGTGTGGTCCTTCTCTATGTCAAGGGTTCTGTAGTAGAGGAAAGCGCATGGCACTCCTGATTCTCTGGCAACCATTTTCCCAATCAAACAAAATCTCGAATGGGAAAGGGAAGTCGTCTCAGCAACTGCTGGTAGTCAAATACCAAACTATCAGCCTTTTTTGTGTAAGGCGCAGAGTCATGTCAACAGAATTAGGAGCGAAACCCACAAACACAATAACTTGAGTTGGAGAGAAAATAGATTTATCCTGGTGAATAGTGAATCCCAATTTATCCACTAAATGTACAGCGTCGTGCATATTTTTCACACAGTCAATAAATGTGTCTGCCTGCAGTAAACTGTCATCAATGTACACAACATTACAATGGCCAAGTTTACGCAGATTTGCAAAGATAGGCTTTAATAACTTTGTGAATACACGAGGAGCAGAGGACAAACCATTCCAGAGGCAAGTGAATTCATAAACTATGTTATCCCACCAAAATCTTAAGTAAGATTTGCGCAAAGTATGTATGGAAATAGAATAGTATGCATCTTTTAAGTCAATAGAGCAAACCATCAGTCTTTTTTCATTAGGTTGATTGTAGAATGTAAAGTTTCCATTTTAAAATGATGTTTTTCTATGTATTGATTCAAATTTTTGAAGTGAAGAATTAATATGTATACCATTCTTCTTGGGTCTTAGAAATATGCCAGAGAGAAATTTTGTTGGCAAGTTGGAGGAGGTGCTGACAACTTTTTTTCAAAATCAACTTATGGACTTCATGTGTTAAAAAACTAGATTCTGTGTTACTGAAGTTATTTGAGGGTGAAACGTTTTTCTTATAAATCAGTCAAATTCAATTTTATACCCAAGTCAAGTCTTTAAAATCCAAGTGTCAGAAGTAAGTTCTTTCCAATTCTGGAAAAATGACGCTGTTTGCCAGCAATTAAATTGGCAGGAGTATTAATAACACTGGAAAGAAAATCCATATTCATCTTGGAAGTAAGAACAGAAGTATCCATAAAAGTACTTACAGAAAAAACATCTGCTGCCAAGCTGAGCCCATTTTGGTCTGATTCTTGTTTGATTGTTGGAGCCGGTACTGGACTGATTTCGTCCTAAATAAAGGCTTGTTGTCACGGCGTGGTGAAGATTTGTGGGAATATCTCTTAAAATAAGGCTTGCCTGACACTTTCTGAACAAGACGTCGGGCCTCATTTATGACATTCAGCTGTGCACCTAGGTCATCCCCGAATACATTATCGGTAACTGGGTTATTACATGAACACAGCTGTCGATAAGTTATATGCAATCCTGGTTTTATAAACCCTTCCTGACCTGACTAGCTGCACATAAACTGTTAGCGGGAAAGCGAAATATGTCACTTGCCAAAGCACCACATTTGAACACCTCTAGTGGCCTGTTACTTTCTTTATTTGTGAGGAAAAGGTTCATTAGGGAATGATGGCATTGACCATGAGCCCCTGAACTTTTTGAACGTGGATGTCAAGAAACCTATTATGGTCTGATATTTTCGACCAAATTTCTGGATTTACCTTTGGCACTGTTAAATTTTTACAGCCCTTTGGCCGCAAGTACTGGTCTGCTAACTGCTTCATCTTGTCAGCTGAAACTAGAGTGCGCATGGCAGAATTCACAACAGTAACCAATTTGTCAGAAACTGCAGGCCCTGTACGATCCTGGAGTTGATAAAACTGTGACAATTTTGCCACAAAATCCTCTTAAGAGCCTTCTGCAAGATCACTTGCGATGCTTTCTGCAAAGAGGCCATCTAATTTGTCCCTTTGTGTTGTCAGAGTAAGTGAGTCATCTTCATTGCCTATGGTAGATTCCCAGTCGCTATCATCAGCTTGGGACGTTTGAAATGCCTGCTAGTGCGTGCGCGTTTTAGACGATGTTACTGCAAACATTTGGCTTTGAAGTGACGCCACATTACTAGATAGCTTTTGTAAGAGACCAGCTTGTCGCTGCCACAAATGTTTTGTTTGCTGCGCACTGGTTATTTATCTGGTCCGTAAGCGACCATATTTTTGTGACGTGACTCTCTCGCGATACGTTGATCGAAACGACTGCTCTGCAGCCCCATGAACTCCAACAACATTGTCAACCTTGGCGTCACCAACCATATCAATATTAGATATGGTAGCAGTGGGTTTTCTACAAGAACGAAACCCTTTGTTCGTTTGTAATCGTGCACGGTTGGCCATAGTTTCTTGAAAATATTCCATGTGCAATGGGAGGCTGGTTTTTAGTTTTGTTTGCAGGCTGCGCATCATCCGCAATTATAGTTGCAGCCCGGACCAGTGAACTAAAAATAGCTATAGAAAGGAATCACTGTAAACTCAGTCCAATATATAGGAAACAGTTACGAATCTGAGTCCGATTGTCTTTTCCAGGAGTTTTGAAAACACGAGAAAAACCCTGAACAGAAGGAAAAACTTCAAAAACTTCGTTAGTAGCTAAAATCGCGAACTGATCATCACTTTGGACTTGCGTACTGACCAGACCCGTGACCTATGCGCCATTCAGTACGGTCCCTTAGGGTACGAAAGGTTCAAATAAATTATCTATTTGGATCGGTTGCAGCTTTCTGCTTGCATGCATGATAATTACAAGTCTAAAGTTAAAAAAAACTTTCCTTGTTGTGATAAGTCCAAACTTTTGTCTAGATGATCATGCTTTCTATTGTCTAGATGATCATGCTTTCTATTGTCTAGATGATCATGCTTTCTATTAGAAAATAGTCGATTCTTTTTAATTTTTGTTTATATACAGTATTTACTTTTTTTATCTCATTGATTATTGAGTCCACTCTTGCGTATGATTAGGGTTTAAAAGGGCCCTTACATTAAAACTTAGTGACAAAGGTATTGACCTGATACGATCTGAATCTGATCTTTTTCTTTCTTTTTCTTTTGCCTTTTTAAGGTACATGTACTCCACATCAGAAAGAAAAGCAATAAATTTGCAGTTTACTTGAAACTGGTGTTTTGGGAAAGGGAAATGTAAGCAGTAAAAGAGAAGTGATGATAAACGCTGACCTATTAGAACATCTCTATTGAAAGCGACAAACAAGCATATTAAGATGAATCAAATAAACGACCACAACTACAACAGTTTTACAAATAAAAGACGTAAGTTTATCTATTGACCAATTCACTCAAATATCCATGCATTCACACACTAATCAATCTTAAAATATGATTTTTTGTTTTGCAGAACCATAGGCTAAAAGAAAGGCAAACCGGTATCATAATTTCGAGTCTACGAAAATATTTTACAATATCAAAAAAAAAAGGGTTAATTGAGTCGAAACGGTATATGTTTGCCCCTTAAAACAAGTAAACGAAACATGCGACTTGGAAGGCATACACACATTTACATCAGATCTTAATAGTCTGGCTCTGTATTCAGGAAACTTCTCAACAGAGTGTACATTCAATCTCAAATTGATTATTAAGATTGCATCATGCTTATTTTCATACAGTCACTCTAAATTGAACAACATTTTTCAATAGAATTAATATTAAAGTTTATTTAAAATAGTTTGTTCACTATACCAACATCCAAAAACTGAGTTTTAGTGTGCTCTCAAGTCTTTATTGAATATGGGTCAGATCACTGAAAAGGTCATGCTTCAAATTGTCAGTATTTTGCAGCAGAGCATCTCTGAATTTACAGGATGAATCATCCCTGATGAAGTCTGTGCAAGTCATTTGGAAGTTGACTTCACAATATCTGTAGTGTTGAAAGAAAACGAAGCGAATCTCTCATTGACATTAACAGACCCTAACTCTTCTTTGATTGGCTAACTCAAATGACGTAGTCCTAATTCAGATCATTTGACGGATTCTATCGTTATCGAGCTGGTGAGGTTGAATGATTTAGTTCTTATAATGATGGCAATGGTCAATTGTTGCCAGTACCGTTGTTTCTGAGATTTTTTTGTCGAAAAAAGAACTTTTGACGATATAAGCAGCTACCTCTTTCTCGTGAATATAATAATCGTTTCTATGATTTATTAATAAATCATTCCTCAACATGCTAACAATGACATTCGGCTGTGATTGTAAAAAAAAAATTAAGTTCAACCTACCAATTGTCGTTTTAAAACTGGATTTGTCCGCAATACTATTAAACTGTGTTAGTTCATTAGAATTTTATATAATCCATGAAGTTTACAAAGATACATAGAGGATATCTATGTTTTTTGAGTAGATATAAGGAAATATTTCAAGTGGGAAACATTGTATTGTCACAAGTTTCCACTTCACGATTGAAATATTTTTTTTAAAAAACGCAGATTTTCTTTTAATTATATATATTTAAGGCAAAAACCGTCGATTTGCAATGATTCTTTTTCTCCATTCTGTGCCGATGTAATTAACGGCTGCATTACTAAATTGATCAAAATTAGATCCGAAAGTTTACAATAATTTTAGGACTGCGACCTTGTTACAAATTTAGATTAGACATATAATGTTTAAACAAATTGTGTATTTTGTCAAATTGATCACTGTTTTCATACGAAAATGAAGAGATATCACAGAGGGCCAGCATCCGACAGATTTCAGAACGTAACGTTTTTACACAAAAGATTTGATTAATAATTGTGAGTTTACTTCCATGCATTTGGATTCTTTATTTTGTTATTTCTGCAAGGTCAATTTTTGGCTTTGACAAGCTTTCAGTCTAGTTCGGTACCAGACGCTGCACACAAATTTCGATTTGTCACTTAATTTCGGTTTGCAATCAACACTTTTCAATGCCCGATTTATCCGTGATTTTCAAACATGATTATGATTGTGCTGAGAGTTAAAACCGCTACTTAAGCAATTTTATTCCTATATTCAATTAAGAGTTATTTCCTAAAAATTGTGACACAGAATATCGAAAAGCAACAGGTCATGTAAGTTCAGTGACTTATAATTTCCATGATTCATGTGGAAATTTAAACTTAAAAAAGTGAATAAATGAAGCCTACTTCATGGCGTCTCCTTCTTGGTTACATAACTGTATACTAGAGGGTCTACAGTCTTGACACATTGTAAGATCTGTTGATCCTGATGGCCTGATGGAGAGAGAGAGAGAGAGAGAGAGAGAGAGAGAGAGAGAGAGAGAGAAGGTAAATGAAATTTGCATATATATGGAAATACAGATTTGAGTAACATTCATAAGTCAGATATATCGACTAAATGGGAAAAGAACGTAGTTCCTAAAGTGATATCGCCAATGTGGCGCTCAAGGTGGTATCGCAGCTGTGGCGATATCATTTTTCTTCCACTTATATTTTTAAATATCTCATTACGAAATATATAATAAAATGAAGTATCCATGTTTGTATGCCATATTGAATACACGGAAAAGTGCTTCATTTAGTGAAGTCGCTATCAATCGGTCCAAAGTATCAGCAAGTATCCAGATCTGACTAAGCAATACAGATTAGAGTCGAGTGAAACAATTTGAAGGGGGATTATGAGCGGCATTGATGAGAAAAGTTCGCATTAGCTTTTTTAACGCTTTATCGTGACATAATAAATAATCTCTCTCAAACTTGTATACGTATATTCGCATATGTGTTTGTCTGTACGTACGTAACATACATACATACATACATACATACATACATACATACATACATACATACATACATACATACATACATACATAGTTTAACCATTAACAATTAATACACTTATCCGCATACTTAATGTTCTTTAAGATCAAGAAAACCATGGACAGAAAGAACTATTAATATATATGAGGGAGAAAAAAAGTAAATGACCGTGAATCAATCCCATCCTCGGTTTAGCAATTCGTCGTTCTAATGCTGATTATAGTAAATCGATTCATTTCTTTTGCAATGATCTGTTCTGAGGTCATATATTCCGACCAAACTTATAATAAAACCAGATATATAGACATCCACTGAGTTGTTAAAAACAAATAATGACACCGATCCCATTTTTGTGTTAGATTACTTCAACATATTTTGGTAAAAGTTATGGTATTTTTGTATGTGCCACATTACAGTTCATGAACGATTGGAGTGTACTTTTTTATAAAGGAATATTAGCACTTTACAGCGCTATAATTTGCAACTTGGAATGATAGAAATTGTCTGTTTTAACTTTATATGTAAAAAGGGCATATTCAACGGCATCCACGCAATTGCACACGATAATTGTCTCCTGTTGATAGTTCAACATTTGATGTATTACCACGAGGATCAGTGGGCCTTTTGGTTTCAAACTTGAAATGCTTGCGGATTGAAGTGGCGCCAATCTTGTGCAACTGAGTAAATAAGATACATACCCCCGTTTCATAATCTTTTGTGTCATTGACCTTTACTTATGACAACTCTGCCCATGTGAATATTAATATTGAAGTGTGTATTATATCATGTTACATTCACATTATTGAGCTTTATAATAACTTATACCTTAAATGCGGAAATATGCAAATTTGCAGCATAGAAAGAACAAATATATAAGCTTTTCAGGTAGGTAATAAATAATTTTGACGTCACTGTTATATCAATTACATCACTGTTTATAGGGCGATATGTGAACTTCTTTACATCTACATACAACACTTGTATATAAAAACAGATTTGCAAAACTGACTAAACTATTAAACACTCTTCACAGTCCGAGCCTAAGCAAAACAAAAAAAAACTGGACAGAAATAAAAACAGGCACTGTACAGCATGTTATGAAACTGCATCAATGTATTGATACAATCATAGTGGGTATAACGCCATTTTTCAGCACGTGATAGGCAATACATGGCGGCCAGTATATTTGGTGGAGGAAGAGCCCGGGAAGACACTGGGAAGAACCACTAACCCACGTAAAGATACTGGCAAGCTTTCTCACATACCCACGTTGGCCGAGCCGAGACTCGAACCCACGCGGAGAGAGGCGAGATGTCAGTGATCTGTAAATGCGAGCGCCTTAGACTACTCGGTAATTTATTTAAATTTGTTACATTGAAGCTACTACGCAAGAAATTTAAAATAAAAGTCCTATTGATAATATTGAATCATTTTATACATATTTAAAGGAAATAATACTGTTTGTCTCGGGGTTTTTTTAATGTCTTTATGTATGTTATAATGTATAAAACAAAGTATATATATATATATATATATATATATATATATATATATATATATATATATATATATATATATATTAAATTCACCTAATATAGGTTTCTGATGGTCATGTGATGAAAATGTATCAGGATATTGATACATTGTATAAAGTATCCATTTTTTTTTTCTCGTGAATCTCGAATAATAAGAATAATTAAGGTCTGTTTGTAGAGTGTGTATAAAATAAAGTTCCTTATCTTCTCTTCAAACATTCATTATCAGTAAATAATTTATATAAGGGAAGGACTTTGAAGTTTCCTCCTCAACAATGATGTAGATATTTACTAACTGGTAATTTTCTGCGATCTTCTGTTCGCGTTTGCTGTCTATGTACTGTCATTCTCTTTCTTAGTTCATTTTTCGTCTGATAAGTATAAAAGGCTTCACATTTCACAAATATCAATGCATAAATCACATTTTTTTAAATGTAATCCATGTCCTGTTTATCTTTAAATATCTTACCGCTGTAAAATTTAATTGCGTTTCCTTCATTTATATTAGAACATGTTTTACATATACTCGTACCACATTTGGTTGCTCGTGCCTCTCTGTCCGCGAAGTTAAATTTAGAACTGGTAAGAATTTGTTTCAAATTTGTGGGTTGTCTCTTACTATTAATAATTTTCATTCTTTTTTTATCAGTAAGTCGAAGTAATTGTTTACGTTTTCGTACCATCGGGAAGATATTAGTGTTTCGTGGGTTAAAAGTTGTAATGAATACAATTCCACTCTATGTTTTCACAGTTATCTCCCTTGATCGGTCCATTTCTTTTCGCTATCAGTATTCATTGATGAATACATTTTGATATGGGTGATTTTTCCTGCGTAGATATTGCTGTAATTCTGTTAGTGTCTGTTCTTGTGTATGTTTGTCCTTTAAAATTGTTATCACTTTTGATATAAGATTAAACGGAATGTTCACTTTTATGTTTTGAATGACAATATTTAAAGTTAAGATAGTTGTAAATATCAGTTGATTTACTATAAATATCAGTTGATTTACTATAAATATCAGATAATTTGACGAGTATATCCAGAAAAAGACTACTTTTTTCGCTATCATTTTATGATGAATTTTATAGTTGGATGTAGATGATTAAGTTCATGGATGAATTCTTCTGTAGATACAAGTATATGTTTATTCCATATTATGGTGTTTCATATACGCCTAGTTACTAAGTTTGATATGAATTCTATCAAAATTACAGTCTCTAAAGTGGTTGAAACTCGGAGAGTCAAAAGCAAGATCCCTTCATAAATATGCATAGGTTTCACTCACAAGAAAACTCATCCAACATCTTGATGATATGAACCTATTTAGTAAGTTTGATCAAAATCGGGTCAGATAATGAATCTCGCTCATTATCCAACTCGTCCGAGATCTTGATAATACAGAAGCCATATGGAGATGACGTACCCCCGTTTGTAATGACTCCTACTGAAAGTACCCTATTGCCCATCATTCTCTATATTTATCCTTATGCTAGAACCCTGTGATATTTACAAGAAAGGTTAAGCTTATTGATGCGTTTGTCCCATTAGGAGATTAGACTGTAATACCAATGTATTTTTTAGATTCAATCATGGGGAGATTAGACTCAGTTGTAATACCAATGTATTTTTTATCATGAGGAGATTAGACTCAACTGTAATACCAATGTATTTTTTAGATTCAGTCATGAGGAGATTCGACTCAACAGTAATACCAATGTATTTTTTAGATTCAATCATTTGGACATTAGACTCAACTGTAATATACCAATGTATTTTTTAGATTCAATCATTTGGAGATTAGACTCAACTGTAATACCAATGTATTTTTTAGATTCAATCATTTGGAGATTAGACTCAACTGTAATACCAATGTATTTTTTAGATTCAGTCATTAGGAGATTAGACTCAACTGTAATACCAATGTATTTTTTAGATTCAGTCATTAGGAGATTAGACTCAACTGTAATACCAATGTATTTTTTAGATTCAGTCATTAGGAGATTAGACTCAACTGTAATACCAATGTATTTTTTAGATTCAGTCATTAGGAGATTAGACTCAACTGTAATACCAATGTATTTTTTAGATTCATTTAGGAGATTAGACTGTAATACCAATGTATTTTTTAGATTCAATTAGGAGATTAGACTCAACTGTAATACCAATGTATTTTTTAGATTCAATCATTTGGAGATTAGACTCAACTGTAATACCAATGTATTTTTTAGATTCAATCATTTGGAGATTAGACTCAACTGTAATACCAATGTATTTTTTAGATTCAGTCATTTGGAGATTAGACTCAACTGTAATACCAATGTATTTTTTAGATTCAGTCATTTGGAGATTAGACTCAACTGTAATACCAATGTATTTTTTAGATTCAGTCATTAGGAGATTAGACTCAACTGTAATACCAATGTATTTTTTAGATTCAGTCATTAGGAGATTAGACTCAACTGTAATACCAATGTATTTTTTAGATTCAGTCATTAGGAGATTAGACTCAACTGTAATACCAATGTATTTTTTAGATTCAGTCATTAGGAGATTAGACTGTAATACCAATGTATTTTTTTTCCAATCATTTGGAGATTAGACTCAACTGTAATACCAATGTATTTTTTAGATTCAATCATTTGGAGATTAGACTCAACTGTAATACCAATGTATTTTTTAGATTCAATCATTTGGAGATTAGACTCAACTGTAATACCAATGTATTTTTTAGATTCAATCATTTGGACATTAGACTCAACTGTAATACCAATGTATTTTTTAGATTCAGTCATTTGGAGATTAGACTCAACTGTAATACCAATGTATTTTTTAGATTCAGTCATTTGGAGATTAGACTCAACTGTAATACCAATGTATTTTTTAGATTCAGTCATTAGGAGATTAGACTCAACTGTAATACCAATATATTTTTTGATTCAATCATTTGGAGATTAGACTCAGCTGTAAATACCAATGTATTTTTTAGATTCAATCATTTGGAGATAACGACCATGCATTTCTTATATTAAGGAAATAGGTTTTCTTTCATGTGTGGGCAAATCATATATCTTCATGGAAGCACATGAGTCAATCTTGTTCTCGTCGACCAGCAGTTACATGGTCTGATTTGAGTTTTTCAGCATCGAAAACAGACTATATGTTTCTTATAAAAAACAGACTATATGTTTCTTATAAACAGACTATATGTTTCTTATAACAGACTATATATTTCTTATAAACAGACTATATGTTTCTTATAAACAGACTATATATTTCTTATAAACAGACTTTATGTTTCTTATAAACAGACTATATGTTTCTTATAAACAGACTATATATTTCTTATAAACAGATTATATGTTTCTTATAAACAGACTATATGTTTCTTATAAAAAAAACAGACTATATGTTTCTTATAAATAACAGACTATGTGTTTCTTATAAACAGACTATATGTTTCTTATAAAAAAACAGACTATATGTTTCTTATAAACAGATTATATGTTTCTTATAAAAAACAGACTATGTGTTTCTTATAAAAAACAGACTATGTGTTTCTTATAAACAGATTATATGTTTCTTATAAAAAACAGACTATGTGTTTCTTATAAACAGATTATATATTTCTTATAAAAAACAGACTATATGTTTCTTATAAAAAAACAGACTATGTGTTTCTTATAAACAGATTATATGTTTCTTATAAAAAATAGTCTATGTGTTTCTTATAAACAAACAGACTATATGTTTCTTATAAAAAAACAGATTATATGTTTCTTATAAAAAAACAGACTATATGTATCTTATAAACAGACTATATGTTTTTTTATAAAAAACAGACTATATGTTTCTTATAAACAGACTATATGTTTTTTATAAAAAACAGACTATGTGTTTCTTATAAATAACAGACTATGTGTTTCTTATAAACAGATTATATGTTTCTTATAAAAAACAGACTATATGTTTCTTATAAATAACAGACTATATATTTTTTTATTAAAAAACAGACTATATATTTCTTTTAAAAAACAGACTATATCTTTCTTATAAACAGACTATATGTTTCTTATAAATAACAGACTATATATTTCTTTTAAAAAAACAGACTATATATTTCTTATAAAAAACAGACTATATATTTCTTATTAAAAAACAGACTATATATTTCTTTTAAAAAAACAGACTATATCTTTCTTATAACAAAACAGACTATATCTTTCTTATAAATAACAGACTATATATTTGTTCAAATAACAGACTATATATTTCTTATAAATAACAGACTATATGTTTCTTATAAATAACAGACTATATATTTCTTATTAAAAAACAGACTATATGTTTCTTATAACAGACTATATATTTCTTATAAATAACAGACTATATATTTCTTATAACAGACTATATATTTCCTATAAATAACAGACTATATATTTCTTATAAATAACAGACTATATATTTCCTATAAATAACAGACTATATATTTCCTATAAATAACAGACTATATATTTCTTATAAATAACAGACTATATATTTCTTATAAATAACAGACTATATATTTCTTATAAATAACAGACTATATATTTCTTATAAATAACAGACTATATATTTCTTATAAATAACAGACTATATATTTCTTATAAATAACAGACTATATATTTCTTATAAATAACAGACTATATATTTCTTATAAATAACAGACTATATATTTCTTATAAATAACAGACTATATATTTCTTATAAATAACAGACTATATATTTCTTATAAATAACAGACTATATATTTCTTATAAATAACAGACTATATATTTCTTATAAATAACAGACTATATATTTCTTATAAATAACAGACTATATATTTGCTATAAATAACAGACTATATATTTCCTATAAATAACAGACTATATATTTCTTATAAATAACAGACTATATATTTCTTATAAATAACAGACTATATATTTCTTATAAATAACAGACTATATATTTCTTATAAATAACAGACTATATATTTCTTATAAATAACAGACTATATATTTCTTATAAATAACAGACTATATATTTCTTATAAATAACAGACTATATATTTCTTATAAATAACAGACTATATATTTCTTATAAATAACAGACTATATATTTCTTATAAATAACAGACTATATATTTCTTATAAATAACAGACTATATATTTCTTATAAATAACAGACTATATATTTCTTATAAATAACAGACTATATATTTCTTATAAATAACAGACTATATATTTCTTATAAATAACAGACTATATATTTCTTATAAATAACAGACTATATATTTCTTATAAATAACAGACTATATATTTCTTATAAATAACAGACTATATATTTCTTATAAATAACAGACTATATATTTCTTATAAATAACAGACTATATATTTCTTATAAATAACAGACTATATATTTCTTATAAATAACAGACTATATATTTCTTATAAATAACAGACTATATATTTCTTATAAATAACAGACTATATATTTCTTATAAATAACAGACTATATATTTCTTATAAATAACAGACTATATATTTCTTATAAATAACAGACTATATATTTCTTATAAATAACAGACTATATATTTCTTATAAATAACAGACTATATATTTCTTATTAAAAAACAGACTATATATTTCTTATAAATAACAGACTATATATTTCTTATAAATAACAGACTATATATTTCTTATAAATAACAGACTATATATTTCTTATAAATAACAGACTATATATTTCTTATAAATAACAGACTATATATTTCTTATAAATAACAGACTATATATTTCTTATAAATAACAGACTATATATTTCTTATAAATAACAGACTATATATTTCTTATAAATAACAGACTATATATTTCTTATAAATAACAGACTATATATTTCTTATAAATAACAGACTATATATTTCTTATAAATAACAGACTATATATTTCTTATAAATAACAGACTATATATTTCTTATAAATAACAGACTATATATTTCTTATAAATAACAGACTATATATTTCTTATAAATAACAGACTATATATTTCTTATAAATAACAGACTATATATTTCTTATAAATAACAGACTATATATTTCTTATAAATAACAGACTATATATTTCTTATAAATAACAGACTATATATTTCTTATAAATAACAGACTATATATTTCTTATAAATAACAGACTATATATTTCTTATAAATAACAGACTATATATTTCTTATAAATAACAGACTATATATTTCTTATAAATAACAGACTATATATTTCTTATAAATAACAGACTATATATTTCTTATAAATAACAGACTATATATTTCTTATAAATAACAGACTATATATTTCTTATAAATAACAGACTATATATTTCTTATAAATAACAGACTATATATTTCTTATAAATAACAGACTATATATTTCTTATAAATAACAGACTATATATTTCTTATAAATAACAGACTATATATTTCTTATAAATAACAGACTATATATTTCTTATAAATAACAGACTATATATTTCTTATAACAGACTATATATTTCTTATAAATAACAGACTATATATTTCTTATAAATAACAGACTATATATTTCTTATAAATAACAGACTATATATTTCTTATAAATAACAGACTATATATTTCTTATAAATAACAGACTATATATTTCTTATAAATAACAGACTATATATTTCTTATAAATAACAGACTATATATTTCTTATAAATAACAGACTATATGTTTCTTATAAATAACAGACTATATATTTCTTATAAATAACAGACTATATATTTCTTATAAATAACAGACTATATATTTCTTATAAATAACAGACTATATATTTCTTATAAATAACAGACTATATATTTCTTATAAATAACAGACTATATATTTCTTATAAATAACAGACTATATATTTCTTATAAATAACAGACTATATATTTCTTATAACAGACTATATATTTCTTATAAATAACAGACTATATATTTCTTATAAATAACAGACTATATATTTCTTATAAATAACAGACTATATATTTCCTATAAATCACAGACTATATATTTCTTATAAATAACAGACTATATGTTTCTTATAACAGACTATATGTTCTTATAAAAAAACAGACTATATGTTTCTTATAAATAACAGACTTAATATTTCTTATAACAGACTATATATTTCTTATAAAAAACAGACTATATATTTCTTATAAAAAAACAGACTATATGTTTCTTATAAATCACAGACTATATATTTCTTATAAAAAACAGACTATATACTTCTTATAAATCACAGACTATATGTTTCTTATAAAAAACAGACTATATATTTCTTATAAAAAACAGACTATATGTTTCTTATAAATCACAGACTATATGTTTCTTATAAATCACAGACTATATATTTCTTATAAAAAACAGACTATATATTTCTTATAAAAAACAGACTATATGTTTCTTATAAATAACAGACTATATATTTCTTATAAATAACAGACTATATATTTCTTATAAATAACAGACTATATATTTCTTATTAAAAAACAGACTATATATTTCTTTTTAAAAAAACAGACTATATATTTCTTTAAAAAAAAACAGACTATATCTTTCTTATAAACAGACTATATGTTCTTATAAAAAAATAGACTATATGTTTCTTATAAACATACTATATGTTTCTTATAAAAACAGACTATATCTTTCTTATAAAAAACAGATTATTTGTTTCTTATAACAGACTATATGTTTCCTATAAAAAACAGACTATATGTTTCTTATAAAACAGACTATATGTTTCTTATAAATAACAGACTGTATGTTTCTTATACAAAAACAGACTATATGTTTCTTATAAATAACAGACTATATATTTCTTATAAAAAACAGACTATATATTTCTTATAAATAACAGACTATATATTTCTTATAACAGACTATCTGTTTCTTATAAAAAAACAGGCTATATGTTTCTTATAAAAAAACAGAATATATGTTTCTTATAAATAACAGACTATATATTTCTTATAACAGACTATCTGTTTCTTATAAAAAAACAGACTATATATTTCTTATAAAAAAACAGACTATATGTTTCTTATAAATAACAGACTATATGTTTCTTATAACAGACAATATGTTTCTTATAACAGACTATATATTTCTTATAAAAAACAGACTATATGTTTCTTATAAAAAAACAGACTATATATTTCTTATAAATAACAGACTATATATTTCTTATAAATCACAGACTATATATTTCTTATAAATAACAGACTATATGTTTCTTATAAAAAAACAGACTATATATTTCTTATAAACAGACTATATGTTTCTTATAACAGACTATATATTTCTTATAACAGACTATATGTTCTTATAAAAAAAGACTATATGTTTCTTATAAAAAAACAGACTATATATTTCCTATAAATCACAGACTATATATTTCTTATAAATAACAGACTATATGTTTCTTATAACAGACTATATGTTCTTATAAAAAAACAGACTATATGTTTCTTATAAATAACAGACTTAATGTTTCTTATAACAGACTATATATTTCTTATAAAAAACAGACTATATATTTCTTATAAAAAAACAGACTATATGTTTCTTATAAATCACAGACTATATATTTCTTATAAAAAACAGACTATATACTTCTTATAAATCACAGACTATATGTTTCTTATAAAAAACAGACTATATATTTCTTATAAAAAACAGACTATATGTTTCTTATAAATCACAGACTATATGTTTCTTATAAATCACAGACTATATATTTCTTATAAAAAACAGACTATATGTTTCTTATAAATCACAGACTATATATTTCTTATAAAAAACAGACTATATATTTCTTATAAAAAAACAGACTATATGTTTCTTATAAATCACAGACTATATGTTTCTTATAAATCACAGACTATATATTTCTTATAAATCACAGACTATATGTTTCTTATAAATCACAGACTATATATTTCTTATAAAAAACAGACTATATGTTTCTTATAAAAAAAACAGACTATATATTTCTTATAAAAAAAACAGACTATATATTTCTTATAAAAAACAGACTATATATTTCTTATAAAAAAACAGACTATATATTTCTTATAAAAAACAAACTATATATTTCTTATAACAGACTATATGTTTCTTATAAAAAACAGACTATATGTTTCTTTTAAAAAACAGACTATATATTTCTTATAAAAAAACAGACTATATATTTCTTATAAAAAACAGACTATATATTTCTTATAAAAAACAGACTATATGTTTCTTATAAAAAAACAGACTATATATTTCTTATAAAAAACAGACTATATATTTCTTATAAAAAAACAGACTATATATTTCTTATAAAAAACAGACTATATGTTTCTTATAAAAAAACAGACTATATGTTTCTTATAAATAACAGACTATATGTTTCTTATAACAGACTATATGTTTCTTATAAAAAACAGACTATATGTTTCTTATAACAGACTATATGTTTCTTATAACAGACTATATGTTTCTTATAACAGACTATATGTTTCTTATAAAAAACAGACTATATATTTCTTATAAAAAAACAGACTATATGTTTCTTATAAAAAAACAGACTATATGTTTCTTATAAATAACAGACTATATGTTTCCTATAAATAACAGACTATATGTTTCTTATAACAGACTATATGTTTCTTATAACAGACTATATATTTCTCATAAAAAAACAGAGTATATATTTCTTATAACAGACTATATGTTTCTTATAACAGACTATATGTTCAGACTATATGTTTCATATAACAGACTATATGTTTCTTATAACAGACTATATATTTCTTATAAAAAACAGAGTATATATTTCTTATAAATCACAGACTATATGTTTCTTATAAATAACAGACTATATGTTTCTTATAAATAATATTGTCGTATGCAGATAATCTTAGGGTGATGTGTTTGCGATATTCTCGTATATCATCTAAGTGAAATGGGGCGATAATTTCTTAGGTCATTTTTGTCACCGTTTATAAAATCTGGGCATACTTTGGCATATTACAAGTCTTTTGTTAATTTGCCTAAAAGATAACGATTTTTGACAAATTTTGGAATTCGGACCATGGTTCTTTTACAATCTTTTTTTAAGATTCTCCCATGAATTTCATAAGGTCCTGAAACTTTGTTAGGATTAATGTTTCCCAGACGTTTCTCTACACCATTTTCTGTAACGCCGGTTTTAAAGAAATAATTTTAAATATAACAATGAGTAGGCTGAAGATTCTCTATTTATCAGGAGTCAATTTTTGAACCGGCAGGCCGGTTTTATCTAGTCTACGATATGCAGTCATGCTAAGTGTTCCGGTTTCAAAGGTGAAGATTCTCTATTTATCAGGAGTCAATTTTTGAACCGGCAGGCCGGTTTTATCTAGTCTACGATATGCAGTCATGCTAAGTGTTCCGGTTTCAAAGGTGAAGATTCTCTATTTATCAGGAGTCAATTTTTGAACCGGCAGGCCGGTTTTATCTAGTCTACGATATGCAGTCATGCTAAGTGTTCCGGTTTCAAAGGTGAAGATTCTCCATTTATCAGGAGTCAATTTTTGAACCGGCAGGCCGGTTTTATCTAGTCTACGATATGCAGTCATGCTAAGTGTTCCGGTTTCAAAGGTGAAGATTCTCTATTTATCAGGAGTCAATTTTTGAACCGGCAGGCCGGTTTTATCTAGTCTACGATATGCAGTCATGCTAAGTGTTCCGGTTTCAAAGGTGAAGATTATGCGTGCCATTTTAGCATAGTACTATCTGATCATACAACGATGCCGATGTGAAAGGTTAAGTGGATGAATTATGCACCAGATACATGCATTAATGAAGAGCATTCGTTCGTCCTTGAATTGATGCACTAAACACATCATCAAATCTACTCCATAAGGTCAGCTCATTAGAGTCAACATCAACTAGTTCTTAAACTAACAAATGAATGAAATTAAAGCCTGAGATCCGAAACCTGGTTAAATGTATATATACTGAAATCTATGATATAAACAATTCATGATGGCAATCCTCGCCACAGTTTTGTAATCGTTAATTTTTATTTTTTTTTTCTTTGCATATGGATGTTCAGTGCCAGATTGCGTAATTAATTTCATAGTACTTCAAAGCATTAGTGAATGTAATTTTTTCCCCAAAATTGAGAGAAAGCTAGAGACCAAAGTGGGCCTATGATCGCTTACCTGACAGATCGTGATCGAAAATTCAAGCCAAAGATATTTCGCTGTTAAATTTGGTCGAAATTCATAAAGCTCTTTTTTGGACAATTTATTTCAATTTTAGTAACACTGGTTATAAAGAATGGCAGATTGTCACCATTAAAATAAATCTGAAAGATTATATATTTGCTGGTTATCGAAATTTTCTGAGATTCTGGTCATATATAGCTACAGAATAAAGTTTTATTATAATCTGTTAATAAATAAACCCTACAGAACGTCCAAAATAATTTGTTGACGGACCCAAGATTCAAACGCACGACAGACGCAGGGTCATGCCATAAGCTCACTTGGCCTTCAGCCATTTTAGCTAAAAATAAAATATGCCGATGAAAGAAAGGAAACGGTGACACGTAATTATAAAAGTAGATATATCAATGTATCAGTGTATTAATTAAAGCGTGTCAGATGTCTACTTTTTTCTGTCATAAACTCTACTGGCAACCTACCAGTTCTCGTCAATATTACAACCATTTCACTTTTCGAAATAATCTATCAGTATAATTGCAATACTTAAAAACTAAAATTAGTTGTTTTTTTCTCCATGAAACTACAGCCTAAATCATTCTATAAATAATAACTTGTCCGTTAGGCTGTTATATTGGTAGTGATAATCATTTCACGAGGCACTGTTGATGTTTAAATAACATTGTAACTGGCATTAATGACTGTCCATATTTCCAAATCTCAGAATAAGCTTAGGTCCACGTTATCCAAGACATGAATGTAACTACTACATATATATTATGGTTCATTTAATTCTTTAAATGTGTATATTAATTTAGCCGTCATCGACATGCAGGTATAATACAACGATGGTCCCTCGTTATTTCCCATTACTGGTCTCCTGTGCGCGTGTTTTCCCCTATGCAAAGCAACTTAAACAAGATGGGTTCATTTGGATTGAACTTCGCATTTTGAATAAACGCGCTAACATGTCGATGTTGATTGCCGCTCATCAAATTTACTTTCAACGCGACAAAAAGCTAAGAGAATAAAGAAGTAAGAACTGGTTGTTGGTAGCACTCTAGTAATCAAGACGTCATATAGATTTCAAGTCTACATGAAAATGAAACCAGCATGGGTTTGATGGTACAAGAAAAACGAGTTCAGCGTAATCTTAATTAATCCCCCCCGGCTATCGCGGAGGTCTCGTTTAAAAGAAAATTACTTATTATGTTTGTAGGGTCGTAATATCAACTAACCCCCAACCTCCATTAAAAAAGCTGGAGATAAAAGGTTACTTTTCTGTTCGTTGAACTTTCAAGGGTTCGACCGTGCGCCTGCATCTTAAAAAAAGTTTAAGCTTTATTAAGTTTTAGTCGATTCCACAACAAATTCTTCCAACTCTTACAAATGCGCCATCGAAGGTGTAATGTGGTCTTTCATGATGGAGGAAGTAGGAGAAACCGAAGGAATCAACCAAACTTTGATAGGCAACTATCTACTCTTACATATGCCAGAGCCTGGTATCGAACATGGTACCACAGAGGCGCAAAACGGACGCGTTACCACTACTCGAAATAGGCCTCAGAATCCTCTCCGCCTTTTTTAATAACGCAGAGTGACTGATTGTTGATAGACGTACACGGTCACATATGTCTAGAATCTCGCTTGTAGATGTAAAAGTTTAGGCGTCACAACATTGTGTGTGTATATATATATATATATATATATATATATATATATATATATATATATATATATATATATATATATATATACATAGTTATATAGTCATATATGATGTTTATATAATATTATAAATATTTTAGGAAATTATAAATGTTTCTCGACTTAAATATTTGCTTAAACTTTAATGCTAAGTATGATGTTGACATGTTTAGCTATTGTCCTTGAATCAGGTTATTTACTTAATATTTGAGTTCAGGACGGTTTTGGTAAACAAGTTGTTGATTCAGTTTGAGGTCAAGGTTGATTTTATTTACAGATAAAACCAGAATTTCCTTTAGAGTTATTTGTCACAAATCACATACACCATAATATTCTAGAACATTCTGTCATGTGACCTATCTTTATATATACCATGTTTAGTGGACAGTTTTTCAGTTTCGACCTTAATATCAGTCTTTAAAGAGCCATTACAGTTGTGAAAAATCATTCCAAATTCAGAGAGTGGAATTATTTAAAATATTCATTGGATTATAAAAGTGCTCCTAGACTTTTGGATTTTGGATTTTGAATTGGTGATTTTGGAACTTATGTGAACTTATTCAAAGATATTCTGGAGTACTTCCCTTTGGCACATCAGCACATTAAAGAGTACTTGCATATCAGAACATTAATGACTATTGGCGCATCAGCACATTCAAGGATACAATAATTCATTCGGAACATTCTATATTTAGGACTTGTGGTTAGGATTATCGGATTTTTTCAACTTTAATTCACGTTATTGTACGTGTCTTTTGAATTGTAACTTTAATTGTCTAGAAATAAATTGCTTGTTGATTTTTACTTGATTTGTTGGTTTCACTTTCTTTCTGTTACATTTTTTTAGACCATAGAGTCGTAACAATATATATATATATATATATATATATATATATATATATATATATATATATATATATAGAGAGAGAGAGAGAGAGAGAGAGAGAGAGAGAGAGAGATATGTTGTTTTTTATCAGTGGCGTACTTTCACACACACACACGCATATATATATATATATATATATATATATATATATATATATATATATATATAGAGAGAGAGAGAGAGAGAGAGAGAGAGAGAGAGAGAGAGATTTATGTTTTCTTTTTTATCAGTGGCGTACTTTCATAATATTTGACATCCGTCTTTAACTTCATGTACGTTAAAAGATTCAGAAAGAGGAAAGCACGAACAAAATTGACAACTTTATTGAATAGAGGTGCGAGAGTAAAGTGACAATTTCTTTGCTGCCTTCATGAAATATTAAGAAATAGACCTATAACAGTTACAAAGACCTATAACAGTTACAAAGACTTCTTCCCGGTAATAATTTTAAGGGCCTGTTAAAAGTTTTTGTTTCTAACTTTTTGTTGTTTCCTTTTCTTTCTTTTTTTGCATTGATTATGATATTTTTACAAACAGATTTTTAAAATATTTCCTGGTTTTTCTTTCATTAGTAATCCGTCTGTGGTCTTTCCTTCAGCCACGCAGCGATTTTAGGGTGTGTCTCCATTTTCTTGCAGACAGCCGTTGTCTTCGTCCATTTGTCCGTAGACAACTTTAGGAAAAATTCCATGTTAAATATAATGTTGTACACCAACACATCCGCCAACGTCATCTAAAAGTGAAACATACATGTGTGTAGACATACATACATACATACATACATACATACATACATACATACATACATACATACATACATACATACATACATACATACATACATACATTTAAGGATTACTTTTTAAAACGTTACTACATCCAGTAATTTGTCTTAAAAAAGCAAGATTTTAAAATAAAAAAGATGGTCGCTAGGAAGACATAGGATGTCACTAATCGATCTTAAAATTCTAGCTTATTAAATCGAGGCGGGACATTTTTCAACTTGTATTACCCCTCCTTAAATGTATTAAATGAAGCATATAAAAGACATCAGGATAATCAACACCAAAAAGCTATAGCTGTTATCCATCAACAGTTATTATTAAAACCTCTAACACTAGTTAGGGACCAACCATTTAATTTTTTTTAGTGAGGGAAGGGGCGCCTGGGATTTTTTTTGGAAAAATAATTCAGGCTCTCAAATAGTTGTAAAAAATATGCTTTCTCTGATTTATGCCCCTCCACCCCACCCCACCAAAAAAAAAAAAAAAAAAAAAAAAAATTAATAAATTTTCTTATGGTAAAAGCAAAAACTCCATCCCACCATCCCAGCTCGAAAGAAAATAACAGTTTCCCCCAGCACCGCCCCCCCCCCCTCCGGCTGCAAATTAAATGGTCTGCCCCTAATGGATTATGTAAACACAACTGTTCGTGTTTTGTGAACAAAATAGCCCGATAGCCCGATAACTATTTGATGGAATTCAATGAATGGTGGTGCGTTTATTGACTATGATACAGGAATAAAATAATAAATTCTGGATCTTGTTTGTCTAGAACTACTAAAATATTGCCCTAAAAGCAATTATAAACTGCATAAATACAGTGTAGTAACTGTGGCAGCAATAACAGTATTTTTTATTTTTTTAAGAGTAAGCACCGGAAGAGGTGTGGCTTAGAGTGCACGGGTCAGAATCCAACAGTCTCGGATTCGGTACTCGGAGAGATGACGTGCTACATAACAAATATTCTCGGCGAATGAATCACATGAGCGTTCGGGAACACTCCTCAAGTTCTATTACCGTCTATCCGCTCTTTGCGGGCTCAGGGATGCAGAAGAGGACCTATGTACCCTATTGTATGTCGTAAGAGTCAACTAATGGAGACAACCTACTTTGTGTGGGATGTGTCCAGTGATGATGTTCTAACTGAGAAGTTTTAGGACTTTTAAAAGAGTGTGGTTTAGAGAAATGTTGACCATGTATTATAAGGATTTTACCCTTTTTGTCTTTATCTTTACTCTGTATGTTTGTTTTTTTTTGGGGGGGGGGGTGCACCCGCTTCACCTTTTATCTTTTGTCTCTTGGTGTGTATTTACTTTTGATTGAAAGTGCTTGTCTTGGTGGGAATTTTGGGATCCCTTTTGCTTTTATCATTTCTGCTGCCTAGTCGTACGTACATACATACATAGTTGAATTGGACGTTATATGCCACGAATGCATAAAATAAACAAGAAATCAATCCATCATATCGATTATGACGTCAGCTAAGTTAAAACATAACCGAGTCCCGTACATATCTCCACGTGATTTGTTCTGTTACTAATGTCTAAATCAATTTAGACAGAAAAGTGTATGAACAGTGTATCGCACATTTTCCAGTCTACTAAAATGTAAGATTTCAGATATTTCATCAATGAGATTGCGCTCATTTAATATGAAAGAGAGGATCAGTCTGCAAAGTGTAACACAGCGTGACACACCAATGTTACTACAAATAAATTCTCGACCTATGAAATCAGGATGACCACAGCTGTGGAATTTTCGTGTTTGCGTCGGAAATGACAATTTACGTCATTCTTCTGGCATTTGTGAAATCTGTTAACCTGATTGATTTTTAACTACTTTTTGGAAATGAGTACGATAATTTAAACTTCTGAAGCATGTTATTATTAGAAACCTTTCGCTTATCCTAAATAACATTTGCATACATCTTAGGTAGCATGTAATGATCAGTTGTATGGTAGAAGGAAGGTAAATAAAACTACTCGCACCCTGACGTCACAAAGTTGAAATGTGCGTCCGACTGCGTCCAACTAATTTCAAGATTTTTCACAATACTTTGTTGATTTTCCTGTCATGATCTGGTTGTCAACTTTGGGAATAGTCGTGTTTTATAATGTAGTCAACCTGTGGAATAGTCGTGTTTTATAATGTGGTCAACCTGTGGAATAGTCGTGTTTTATAATGTAGTCAACCTGTGGAATAGTCGTGTTTTATAATGTAGTCAACCTGTGGAATAGTCGTGTTTTATAATGTGGTCAACCTGTGGAATAATCGTGTTTTATAATGTGGAATCTAGTATAAGAAAGCTGTAGGCAGCAAAGGATTTTTTCAGCTAAATATTCTTACCCCGTCGCCTACAAAGTATCTGTCGCCGCCGCCATTTTCGGTCAATCGCCTCTCGAAGAAATTCATGAACTTAGGGACGATTGTATCAACAAAGGATTGGTTGATTTCTTTCTGTATAAGAAAATCAAGTTTAATACTTCACTGTAACTCTATTTTCACAATAAAACTATTAACAAACCAAAGTGGACGTATGTTCGAGAATATAACAATTCGTATATTTATTTTATCTGCGTCTATTTATTTTACCTTGTCACGGATATGCAGACACACATAGTAGGAATAAACTTTGTAAAACCTACAAATTCATCTTTTCTGTTTCCCATCAAACCCCGTGTAGAAGATTGTGCCATGTAATTATAAATTACAATTCTGCAGCAAAATGTCATATCTCCTGCCATGTTCCTCTATTCATAATCCCTCTTGCTTACTCCACCCTACCCCCACCCCCTCATCCAACAATCGTACGGGAATTTCAATAATGAAACTGATGCTACTCTCAAGTGTATATCTGTGTAGAATAAACACTCGGTAAGTGTATCTACGTTCACTCCGTTTCTTATAAAACTTGTATAGGCAATTCACACGCGATCAAACAAAAAGGATGGCATGATGTCCACATTTTCCTCAATATGCAGGGGACACTTATCTATTACTTCCTAACATGAAATATCAAACTATTACGTATCCAGAAATCGAAGTTTGTTTGTAGGAAAATTAAACTGTCATAACCGACAATGAAATATTTTCATGCTACATACAAACGCGTGTATTATATACAGGTGTGGACAAAAAGTCTGACACATAATGATGAATGGTACCCATGCTTACCTTTTTAGTCTCGTCTTTTTCAACCCGGACTTTGTACAACTCACGTTGAAGCTCAACTACTGCTTCATGTATTTCATCGATTCTGAAGGTTTCCATGTTTCTGGCGCCGTAGAAACCTGCAAGATGTACGTGATGTTCCTCAGTTTACGTTTTAAACATATACTGATCAGAAATCACTGTATTCATTAAACTAATTTTGCTCCAAAATCAAGAGCGATCACATATGAGCTTTCTTAAAACATTTTTAAACAACCACATCGTACAAGCTTAATAGAAATGTGCAGCAAAGGAGAGAATCACCAAGCTCCTGTCCAGTGTTCTTAGTCCAATCTTAGCTCAATCTTCGATTCGTTCTCTCTTCTGCCCTTTTTTCCGTATATGGTGGATCTTCGCATACACCCAGGTATGAAATAATGAGGAAAGCACGACACATGAAAATGTAGGTCGCAATCAACCATATCCATTGCCTTTTTAATGGAGGATAGCTCACACTTGGAAATTTGTCAGGTACATCTATTTTACTCTTTAAATTAAAATCTAGAAGTTTCAGGTCTGGATCTCTGCGAGCGCAACCACGTATAAATGAAAACACATAGGCATGAAAAACGTGACCCATTTCCGAAAACTGATGTTGAGTAAAATATATTTATTGGGCATAACCCATCATTATAACCTACTGCGGGCTCAGGGATGAGAATGGGGCTATGCGCTCTCCTACAGGTCGTAAGAGGCAACTAATGGAAGAAGGAGGCGGTGGCTTAGTGGTTGACGTGGTGGAGACACACCGACTAGAATCGTACAATCGGATCAGGTCGGCTATTGTGGTGTGTCTTGGACAAAGCACTTTACTGCAATTGCGATAGCACTAAATAACCTACTTGTGCTGATGTGCCTTAAAACACTATACACACCTATCATCGTTATCAGCAGCAGCAACAGCAGCTTCGCCATTATCACTGAATAATCAAGATCATTGTCGTCATTAGTAGCAGTAGTAGTTGCTGCTGCTGCTGCTACAGAAGTAAGCGTAGTGGTGGTGACAGTTAGATAATTTTGTATTAAACTTACTTGGATGTACTGGTCGATTTATGATCAATATAATCTTCAAACACCACCAACAGTATCTATACTACTGTCACTTAATTGTATGCACAAAATTGCAATTGTATTGTATTTTAGCGTAAAATATAGTAAGCGTCATGTTGCAGGATACTGCATAACCCATGGTGTATTTTTAGTTCTGTCAGACGACTGTGACATGTATAGTTGACCGACTTACTGTGGCACATGCGAAGTGCTGGCAGTAGGAGTTCACTTACCTGATGTTTTCCATCCGCGGTTCCTAAAATGTAACAGTATAAAGTGTTCTCATTCTTCAGTATAGTCGCATTGCATTGATACTTTTGATGCTGTCACCTGTACGATAGCAATCTTTCAGCTTTAGATGTATGTAATAACTGTGTACATTCGTCTTTTCTTTCTGTCATCTAATTTGATAGAGTAGTTTCTTCCGTTAGATGATTAGGAATTTTTCCTAAATTTTCAGTAGGTCGGACACATTTCAGATAACACACATCAGATATGAAACAGTCTGTTTCAGGTTACAGTACGTTTATCTGAATAGACATGTTGGTTTGAATGATGTATGCTGTACACAGTTTTACTATGAGAATGGTTCTAACATTTTATAATTCCGTGTAATTATTCTTCTTGTAGATAGATTCATGTATGAATTTTGTTTCCGTGTAATTCCATATAGTCGTTGTTAATGGAGAGCAGTTTGAATGTTTAACCAGGCCTTTTCTTGTGTACGCATAACTAACATGTATAGTGTCTTTCTCGGTAATCCAACGGTCGCGGATTCTATACCCTCTCGGGTTAGCCCGGGTCGGCTGCCTTGGGAAAGGCACTCAGTTCCCATTTCCTCTGCACGATATAGCCAGTAATGTGTTAACAGTGCCATTAAAACCAACAGAACAAAACCATATACCAAAACACACTAGAAATGCCTGCTTCATGTATTTACACGGTTCAGTTGTGCATATTTTCCGCTGATTTTCCCGGGCTTTGCCCAATAATAATATTGGTTGAAACCAGTGGTGTTGGCTGTAGGAAGTTATGTGTGTCCCGGCTCAGCATCTAAGGGGTCAAAGAATCATGATCCAGCCTTTATGAGGTTCCCGCGGGTTCTTCGGCAGACTGGGAGGAATACCTTATATTCGACTTTTTATACTACAATAGGACAACTTCATGTGCGTTATCTGAACGACGCGGTATCATAACTTCATGTCCGTATTTGAACGGTGTATTAATATAAATTTATATGAACAGTACAATTTCATATATTCATATGTTTCGTGAACAGTACAATTTAATAAGTTCATATCCGTTTTGCGAATAGCATAACTTGATACTTGATAATTTCATGTCGGCAGTATAGTCTCGCAATTTCACATACATTAGAACTGCGCATGTTAGAAAAGACCTGTATTCATTTCCATATTCATATACATTATAAAATAATGATATTTTGATAACTGATCTCATTATTATTATTATTATTATTATTATTATTATTATTTACCATATTCCCTCGCTAGTAGCGAATCATGGCCTGTGTCTGGGTAAACATCTTTCCATCGATCTCAAGAACAGGCAAGGCATCAAGCGGCATTTCTATGGACAAAATTAAATTTTAAAAATGTCAAGAAAATAAAACACCAAAGATCCATTTTTCAACATCAACATACGAAATGTGTCAACTGAACATGAAAGAAAAACTCTAACGACTATTTCCCAGCAAATGACAAATATAATTATGTGTCCAAATTTACCTGACTGTAAGATTATGGATTATGACTTCATTTTCAGATGCGGGAAGAGAATAAAGACAGATAAAAAGATTTCTTGATTCACCCTGATATATTGCTAATTGCACAGGAACTCTGACATGTCTACAAGTTCGTGTTTTACATACGTAACTTCAGAATATATTACAAAGTCTTGTTAGTGCCTCGAATTGTATTAAAGACACAAACGTGAATGAAACTAGCCCCTGAGGAAATGTACAGCATGTTAGCGTCATTGTCAGGGCGAATGAAATAACATCGCCATAAAAACTCACAAATTCAAGTTTCTCACTGTGCATCATGAAGTATAATATCTGGAACATATACGTGTACTTTAATGTATGCAGTATTTTCAAGATTCCAATTTCTTTGCTAAATATACGATAACTCTCTCTCTCTCTCTCTCTCTCTCTCTCTCTCTCTCTCTCTCTCTCTCTCTCTCTCTCTCTCATCCGACGCCTGCATGCTGTAGCCAAGCAAACCATTACAATATTCTAAATGAAGTAATTTCTGTAAGTATTCGTAAAAATGCTTTTATGCACTGCCCTCGGGTCACGCCCCTTAGCACCAGAATGTCCACTACTCTGGCTGTCAAGAAAACTAGTTTACCGAAATAAAGGCAATTCATGTTCAGTTTTAGAAAACTGTGTGCAGGGTTTGATGGCTGGATCTTAAACACGCTATTGCTACATCCTTCAACTCTCCCCCTCCTCCCCTCCCCAAGCCTCTTCCACCCCCACTTATCATTGAATCTTACGCGGTTTCTTTGCGTGCCAATCTTCATCTTCACAACGCACATCTTCATACTCTACACCTGCCAGGGCGAACAATATACGAGCGGGCTCCGCAGCTCCTCGGATATTGAAATAGTGCAATCTGTATTCCGACATGTTGTAGGATGATGTTACTTGACCGTGCGACAGGGATGGAAGCCTTTATTAAGTGTAGGATCAGAACTTGTTTCCACTTGTCGGCTTGTGGCTAATATTTACACTGACTAATCAAATGCTCGATAAATTTTGGTTTATAGGTCGAATTCAAGTAGGTCTACACGAACCAGACGTTCATAAATCGGAACGCTCTCAGTCAATCTGTACCTAACAACGCTGATAACTGTACGGCAAAAGTGTCGAGGTTATATTTCAGAAGAAGAAAATGCAGGGTCCATAAACTTAGCTCAATTTGTACCGAATATATCTGAGGGGACCCGAAATTCAATGCTAGAAAATATCTCTCGACAAGTGTATGGTACAAGAATTGTTTGATGGATAATGTAAAACATGTCATGATGATTTTTTGTTTTTGTTTATTGTTTTTTTTTAAAGGACACGTGTCATTAAGGAGAGAGAGAGAGAGAGAGTGAATGCTTGCAACGAGGGACTTAAAACCTGCAAACATTCCTTTGCATGCCTGGGAAAATGATATGATCCCTAGATCCAAACGACTTATTCGGCCACGATATTTGCCTAAAATGACATTTCTCTTTTGAAAAAAAACATAAATAAATAGCTCATGCTGACTAATAGATATATCTGTCAGATGAAAAAGAGATCATTTGTAGAAGGGTTTCAATTTGGTTCTGAAAAACTGCTGATTCAGATTGATAGTAGACTTCATGAAGTCACAAGCTGACTGGCAAGTTTCCGTCTTCATGAAGTCACAAGCTGACTGGCAAGTTTCCGTCTTCATGAAGTCACAAGCTGACTGGCAAGTTTCCGTCTTCATGAAGTCACAAGCTGACTGGCAAGTTTCCGTCTTCATGAAGTCACAAGCTGACTGGCAAGTTTCCGTCTTCATGAAGTCGCATGCTGACTGGCAAGTTTCCATCTTCATGAAGTCACAAGCTGACTGGCAAGTTTCCGTCTTCATGAAGTCGCAAGCTGACTGGCAAGTTTCCGTCTTCATGAAGTCGCAAGCTGACTGGCAAGTTTCCGAAGCCGACACATGGACTTAATAAAGACTCTCTAAGCTTTACTTCGAAACCAAATATTTATAACCACATTTTATTCAAAAAGTAATCATAAATTTACTATGAAAAAAGTGTTGACCCATAACATCCCGTATGAATATTTACGATATGAGAAAAAGATTAGTCAAAGAACACTGTCCATTCCTATTCTTCAATGGTACTGAATTTAATATCAATATTTGCCGTGTTGTAGCGTTCAACTTCAGACATCCTCTTTTCACTGAAAGAAAATGCCATTGAGCTGATGACATCGTCATCCTCTGTACAAACCCGATACTGTAGTGGAAGCTTGTTATAACTTCGGTTAAATTATGAGATTGCACTGAAAAATATTAATATTTATTCAGAATTTTCATTATAATTTTGATCTAAACATTTTTAAGCTGAATTAAGTTCCAGGCATAGTTCTTTTTTTATTACACAAAAACGCCACAGTAACTGTTTCTTTCCTTGTTACAAACTTGTTTTCCTTTGCCGTTACCGTTATCTGTCATTTGCCCATGTAATAATCTCTGCAACTATGCATGCAGTAATCTTTGAACTTTTTCTGTGTGATTTTAAGTATCACGCTGATCCGTAAAGTTAATGTAAAATGGATATAACAAATGTTAAACAACAGTTAATGCCGTTTATCAGGAGATAGGAGATAAATAACTGGCGGCTACCTGCATGGACACGATAAATCACCCATGTGTAGCGGTTTTAAAACATTCTGCATTAAATCGTAAGGAGCACGAAACGCACCGGTGAAGGAACTTCAGTTTCATATAGTAACCTTTGGGTCACTGTCATCATATTTATAGAGAATCAAGTCCACGCGCAATGAGCCAGTTCTTGCTTAAGGGTTATTGGTAATGCGAATAGGTTTAACAATGTGGGTGGGTGTGGTGTAGCCATATATCACTTTTAGTACGCAATAAGTGAAAAGTTATAAATTATTAACTTAAAAAACTGTAATTTAATTGTGCAGGTACAATTTGTTTTGCAGAAAAAGATATTTATAAGAGCTAAAAATAAGGCACTTTGATATTGCATTTTATGCGCAACAGATCACGGCATTGAGATATTATTGAGCTATTGCATTGTAATTATCGTGTTGCATGAAGACAAAGCAAGATGCAACGAGCGTTTCATTTTTCAGATATACTGAGCCTTGCGTACAATGCATGTAGCAAACGTCACGATGCCATGTAATGGGGGCTGCCATAATGGTCTTCTTCCAGTTAACTCGGTCTCATGACTGACAGTCATATTTTACACATACCTCTAACCCGATGGTTATCAAACTTTCCATATTGAAAGTACAGTTGTGAACGGTACTGTTAAAAGCGAAGAAAATTCGTAAACATTCCTGAAATACATACTATGAAATGACTTATTTGCGTGTTTACATTTTACTTATTTTCCCCTCTTCTTTCACCTCATGTGGTTCGGTAAATATTACTCCGTTGAAGTTTATATCTTCACGTATTATCAGTCCTTCGTTCTTAATACTCATCTAAAGACAATGAAAAGTACTTGACATTAGCTAATTATCCTAAATAAACCTTATATTTATGCAGAAATGGGATATATATTGAATTAGCTTGTAAGTATGAGAACTATTGTAATTGTTTTAGTAATTTCCGTTAGTGTGTGAGAAGGAACTTTACCTAAAGCCAGCGTGTAGTTCAAATTAAGAGAAAGACAAATTTTAACAAATTTTAACAAAATTACAAACTGACAAGGAAAGATATATGAGCAGTTGCATGCTTTAGAAGAAGGTACTTCGTTCAATTCTGTTCGATGTTTCGATTGTCAATAATCGTGAATTTTAAACTAAGTATAGCGCGACATGCTTATTGACGGTGGATATGACATATATACATGTATGCATCCATGTGCTTTTCTACAGTGAATTTTACGGCGTGTCGAATAAGCCACATGCAAATATAGAAAGACATATGAACGGAAAATATGAAAATATTCCAGACTGTTCATTTTGGGGATCATCATAATGTTTGGGTCTGAAAATTGTGTCATTAATGTTATTACCAAAATACATGTACAATTGTGTCATTCTCATCGGCATAAAATGCCGTTTATGGCCAGTGCAGGCCTCCCGACCTTTTTTTAAAAACTACTGTCAAGGTTGTTCAGGACTGACAAAACTCCATTTTATCTGCAAATAGTATCTGCAGAAAAACAGCTCATGTTCAGTTTCTGCAAGTTTATTCAAAATCCACTTCTCCTCGCCACTAAATGGATTGTTCTTAAGTGTTAGTGACATTTCTTTGTCACTGCATACAGACTCCATATTGCTGTACACTGCATCAAAATATGTGGACAACAAGGTATGAAATTGTTTTTATTATATATTATTCTTTCACATACTCACTGCTAAAAGTTACAGGATACTTAACTGAAAGAAATGTGACATCACTATTACCATAATATTTAGTCATTTCTTGACAATCAGATTACCACCCCCACCCTCCTGTACTGAATTGTGCAATACCAATAGCCCTTAAAAGCCTAACTTTTTCCTTAAGACCTGTTCTTATGTTCTTCTTTTAAACTGGAGGGGGGGGGTCTTAGTGGAGAAACAGTGTAAGTGGCTTGTGGGGACAAGAAGACATTATTTCTCAGGGGAACGGATCTACATCCGTTACAACGTCCAATACAACGATTTTTGGAAAACATAAAACAACGAATCACACTGAGTGAGAAATTACACAATAGTAGGAAACTGAGACCTCCTAACTGTCAAATGTTATTGCAGAAAGTCGTTTCTTTTTTATATTTGTGACGTAAACTTAAGGATATGGACAGGTATCGAAATTGGTACGAGGAATAAAGCAAATATATACCTTCACAGGTCTTAAACACATATCATTTTCTCCATCATTAATCGTACTTGTAATCCATCGTACTTGTAATCTCCCCTATCCATCGTACTTGTAATCTCCCCTATCCATCGTACTTGTAATCTCCCCTATCCATCGTACTTGTAATCTCCCCTATCCATCGTACTTGTAATCTCCCCTATCCATCGTACTTGTAATCTCCCCTATCCATCGTACTTGTAATCTCCCCTATCCATCGTACTTGTAATCTCCCCTATCCATCGTACTTGTAATCTCCCCTATCCATCGTACTTGTAATCTCCCCTATCCATCGTACTTGTAATCTCCCCTATCCATCGTACTTGTAATCTCCCCTATCCATCGTACTTGTAATCTCCCCTATCCATCGTACTTGTAATCTCCCCTATCCATCGTACTTGTAATCTCCCCTATCCATCGTACTTGTAATCTCCCCTATCCATCGTACTTGTAATCTCCGATTCCATCGTACTTGTAGTCTCCCCTATCCATCGTACTTGTAATCTCCCCTATCCATCGTACTTGTAATCTCCCCTATCCATCGTACTTGTAATCTCCCCTATCCAATTCAAAACAAATTAAGAATAAGCGTAGCTAACAAACGCCCGTTTTCAGTAGAGAACGTTCAGCCAAAATGTTCAAAGGAGTTGTTAGCTGAAGGGTAGTTCTGTCAAAGGCAGATTGTTCTCATAGGTGAAATACGTCAAGGTAGTAAAGTCTTAGTTAATGTCCTATGAGCCATATTTATTTTTAAGTTTTATTGTTTTATTTTTTATCGGTGTCGATTGTGTTATCATAGTCTAGTTAATAAGGTGAAATGTGATTTAAAGGCATTATTAAATGTGATTTAAAGGGATTATTAAATGTGATTTAAAGGCATTATTAAATGTGATTTAAAGGCATTATTGAAACACGTAAAGTCAATAGGGTATCTAATACTTTAGGACATGGAGAAATTTCTGGTTATATAGTGTCCCTACACCTGATTACTGCAAAAGAAAGTTTGCATAAGCATGTCACTGGAATGTAATTTGTTGCAAAATCGGTTTGGTACAGAACATGGAGAAGAGACTCTGGTCAGCTGTTTGCTTGGCAAATAAGAATTAAGGAAACCACAGTAAAACCTGATTACTGAAAACTAACTCACTCATCAGCATACTGTTGAAACGTAATTGGTAGCACAGTCGGTTTGGTACATAGCAAAGGGAGAAGACTCTGATCAGCTTTTTGCTTGATAAATAAGAGTTAAGGAAATCAAAGCAAAACTTTAAGATATACATGGTCAAATTATGTATATGTTCACCAGAAATTTTTTATTTCTATTTTGGTGTTGTTGCATCACTACATGAGTGGGTTGGTCTAAAAGATTACTACTCGCTTGAAATGTCAATATTATTTTTTTCCCCTAATTAGCACATGCCCACACGAGTAGTTGATGTACAATAAATTCTAAAATAAAATAGGATCCACTCGACATACATTACAAATATTTATAGCATTAATGCCGCTATCTTAAAGCTATTTTCTGCAGTATTACCTCCTCTTTGGTTTGCAAAGTTAATTCCCTTGAATAATTCTCCCCCCCCCCCCATCATCACAAGTGGTTAACAGTGCAAATGGGTTGCAATAAGTGGTGCTCACGTAGGGTTGGAGTGTTTCATCTTATCAGTAACAACAAAACGGTCGTTTGGGATTGACGAGATACCCTGCTATGAGGGGAAATCACCGCCATAATTATATATATATATATATATATATATATATATATATATATATATATATATATATATATATATATATATATATATATATATATATATATATAGGTAAAATACGATGTATATTTTGATTTGCGTTATTCTTTGTTTACATTTTCTTTGTATGGAGGATGTTACGGGGTACAAAAACAAAAGCAGCAAACAATAACATCCAACACAAGGTAGATTCCCTTGAAATTGTAATCTTCACTCAAGCTATGGAACAGGACTACTACCCCTTACACACAACAGATTGATCTTTTACAACAGGTCGATAGGTTATTACATATCTTATTTCCTGTGGAAAAGTTACATAATATTGACAGGCTGATAGGTTATCACATATCTTATATCCTTTGGAAAAGCTACAGAATATTGGAAGGCCGATAGGTTATCACATATCTTATTTCCTGTGGAAAAGCTACAGAATATTGACACAGTCAGGGTTCATGAACAATATACATGTTTGCCTTTAAAGTGATGACAGATCACAGACACAGATCCTAAGCATCAATCTGATAATTTGGGAGAGATGTGTGATATATGTTGAACTCACTTCTAATATTACCGTGTATGACTCCTTAAAGTCATTTAAACTAACACTACCTTATCAACAATACCTCTTGTCTTAATGATAATCAATATTATGTAATAGCTTGGAAGAACAAGTTACGTATTAATTTGACGGTAATAGATGTACATTCTGAGTTACATCGGACAATATTTCTTTACAAAATTTGATATGTCTGATACTGAAATATTGCAATTTCATATCACAGAATTCCATGTAAGTCATTTTATGTGCATATTTGTAATATTACATACGTCAACATTCTACATTTCATCATTTCTTCTCTGCACTCCAACAATTTATTTAACATATGTTAATTACCACAACGGTAAAAAAGAACATCCTAGAAGATACAATCAAGCACAAATAATTTTGAAGGAGTTAACATAATGTAAGTTGCAATAAAGTGATCAGTGCATCTTTTATCTTAATTGGATATTAAATTAATGACCCATTATGATAACATATAGAGCTATTACATCTCTCATTGAAAACTGCCACAGGGTCCGATATATTACAGATTCTAAGCATATGGAAGACATATCAGCGGATCCCTGATTCGACCCACAAGCCCTGGTTAACTTGCTGTGTCTCGTCAGAAAGAAGAAACTTACTTATTACTCTGTCGATATTAATCCAACTTGATTGGCAAAATAGCTGACACTTTCTTTAAAGCTTAATATTTATTTGTTTAATTAGTTATTCCTCATAACACGCTGATAGGGGATCGGATTATTCCTCATAACACACTGATAGGGGATCGGATTAAATAACGATCTTCTTCTGTCCATCCTCTCGTCCATTCTGTATGTAACCCTATATCATCCTTAACCACTAGCGGTAAATTCACCAATCCTTTTTCATAAGTTGTCGGTATGGTAACTATAAGTAAGATATGTATGGTAAATATAAGTGAGACAGGTATGGTAAGTATGAGTAAGATAGGTATGGTAAGTATAAGTACGATAGGTATGGTAAGTAAAAGTAAGGGAGGTATGGTAAGTATAAGTACGATATGTATGGTAAGTAAAGTAAGATAGGTATGGTAAGTATAAGTAATATAGGTATGATAAGTATGAGTGCGATAGGTATGATAAGTATAAGTACTATAGGTATGGTAAGTATGAGTAAGACAGGTATGGTAAGTATGAGTACTATAGGTATGGTAAGTATAAGTACTATAGGTATGGTAAGTATAAGTACTATAGGTATGGTAAGTATAAGTACTATAGGTATGGTAAGTATGAGTAAGACAGGTATGGTAAGTATGAGTACTATAGGTATGGTAAGGACAAGTAAGATATGTATGATAAGTATAAGTAAGGGAGGTGTGGTAAGTATAAGCAAGAGAGGAATGGTAAGTATAAGTAACATAGGTATGGTAAGTATAAGTAAGATAGGTAAGATACGTATGAGTAAGACAGGTATAGTAAGTATGAGTAGTTATATGTGGCGAAATAGCCTCAAATGGGATCATATAGCATCAAGGGGAAATTAACATGAAGATGGCACTTGGGCCTCAAAAGTGTTTATAGCCTCAAATGGGGCTCTATACCCTCAAATGGGACTCTATAGCCTCAAGGGGAAATTAACATGGGGAGGCGCTTCAGCCTCAAAAGTGTTTATTGCCTCAAATGGGGCTTTATAGCCTCAATAAAGGTTTATAGTCTCAAAATGGTAACATTGTTAGAAGTGGCTGACCTCAATTGCGGTGACATAGTAACATTGTTAGAGTTGGCCTCAATATGCGCCACTATAGGTACGCACGGGAAATCCGATGTTAAATTTGTCCATAGGTTTAACATGGGAATTAGTTTATAGGGACAGAAGTGTTTATGGGGACAGATGTATTTATGGGGACAGCCGTGTTTATAGGGATAAAAGGTTTTATGGGGAGAAAAGGGTTTGGTGTAGACCCATTGATATTTTGACATTGACAGCAAGAGTGCTTTTTTCTTTTTTACCGCGTGAAGAGACATTAAACGACTGGTACTCAAAGGGTCGATGTATATTGTAGATCAGTTTAAATCATTCACCCCGATCTCCCTGAGGTTCTTCCCTCCCGTTTGTGTACAGAAAATAAGTATGACATTCACTATTGCGAAAAGAAGAGTCCCCCCCCCACCCCCAGGGAAGAAACGTATACCAGATGTACACTCATTTAAATCGTCCACCCCGGAAGCAGGAATGTTCCAAGATTCACTTCTCCCCTCCCGATCTCGTCAAGGAAAATGTCGCGGCTATACTTTGAAATTGGCTGCAGATAAATAACAAGAGTTTTCCCCGGGAAGTTACATACACTGGCTGGTGCTACAAAGACCCCTTTAGGGCGCGTAAATCCTTTCAAATCATCGATAATTACGGCTCAGAGGTTCTGCCATCAGCTCTGCCTATAGAAGATTCCTACAGGAAAGTGTAAAATTGCTAGAAAAAACAAGTGTTTTCCTTGGAAGTGACTTACAATATTTGGTAGCCCAAGGACCAAGTAGGGCCCTGGTATGGTCTTGGCCAGTTTAAATCGTCCACTCCTACCGCTGGAATGTTACATGATAATTGGAGCTTTCTACTTTAATCATACTCTTTAGGATTCTTACTTCCATAGAATGAAAGCTTTCATAAGAGAATTGATTTTTACTCAAAAAATATCACTGCCCATTTTCAAATCTTTACTAAGTTAACTCCCTTGTTGCATATTGATGCTCTTTTTGTTCCTCTGAGACCAACACCTGTAGCGTTGTTACTGTCTATATGTCTTTATGTCTATTAACGGGTGTGTAGGTCACCCAAGAGATCTTTTGTTTTAATGTTTTTATTTTATTTCAGAATTTATCATACATTTTCGCTCGTGCTAGTTTTAAAGTACCTTTGGAAAATGATGTGTCCATATTAAGTCCGTTTTACACGCACAATCTATTCCTAAAGTTCATCGCCTGGTTGAGGCCATGGGGTCTAAAATAAAAACATTTTAGGATTTAGTTTTTGGCTATAAGGTTTTTGTTTTGTTTTGTTTATGTTTGTCTTTTCTTTTATCTTTCTTCATAACTTATCATTCATCTGAGGCACTTTATAATTAAGATATAAACACTTTCTTACATCTCTAGCATAATCGCAAGCCACGGGCGATAATTCGATACGCTCCTTATCACTGCGAGTGCGAGTACATTTTTCTCGCAATTGTAACCCAACGTGACCTTTCACGCTGTTTGAATGAGCCAATCAAAGTTTCTCTTCCAAGAGCAGTCACTTATAGATCGATAAAATGGGCACTTTCGTTGATATGTAGTAGATTGTCTCATTGTGTTGTCGATGACGTATTATTGTTTATGCGTACTCATGAAAAACGAGGAAATCTCCAATTAGTCAATCTGATCTTGACCATCTTACTGAACAGTTACCAACACCTTTTGTTTACTTGGCGACTTTAACAGCCACCATAGACTTCGTTATAGTAAAGATCTCAAGATGAGAGGGAAGAAGATAGAAGACTTTGTTTCCAAATACAATCTTTGCTGTCAAACCAGACAGCTGGTCATTTTGACAAACGTAGTTGATCCAATACCCCTATTTACAAAGATACTCCAGAATGTTGCTTGAGATATAATAGCATAAAATTCGGCCATTCCAAAACGTGTCAATAAACCATGGTTTTGTGATGAATGCCAAGACGCCATCAGAGAAAGGAAAAGAGTCCTTCAACATTTCAATGCCAATCCAACAACTGAAAATCAGAATAAATACCTTACGTAGAGAGCTAGAGCTCGTCGTATCATTGGAGAAAGCAAGAGGAAAACATGGAGATCATATGTCCCTAGGTTGAACTCTAGCTCCTCTATTAAATCTGTATGGAATATGGTACGAAAAATCTTTAGGAAAAATAAAACATGGATCAAACATTTTAAGAAATCTGATGAAATAGAATAGCCACAACCGTACCAGAAATCTCAAATACGCTTGTCGAAACATTCTCGAAAACGTCTCTCAAAAGAATCATTCTGAAAAGCCATGTCAAAAACATAAAAGAAAAGGTTCCTCTAGATTTCAAATCTGCTAGTGCTGAATATTACATTAAACATTTCACTCTCAGAGAGTTACAAAACTCTCTTGATCGAACCCATGACACTTCAACAGGACCTGATGATATCCACTATCAACTTCTGAAACACTTACCCGACAGAGCTCAAAATACACTGTTAAATATTTGCGATAAAACATTTGGGAAACCGACCACTTCCCGCAGTCTAGGCGAGAAGCAACGGTGATACCAATACCCAAACCTGGAAAAGACCAAACCTACCCTTCCAACTATCGTTCCATAGCATTAACAAACTGTATTTGCAAAACAATGGAACGGATGATAATAGATAGACTTTTCTGGTATCTCAAATCCAATAAACTACTAGAAGTCCCATGTGTATTCAGACGCCAGAGAAGCAGAATAGACCATCTTTTCAGACTCGACTCATTTATTAGAGAAGCGTTCATAAAGAAAGAACATATAGTTGCCGTCTTTTCGACTTGGAGAAAGGTTATGATATCAGATAGAAGTACGGCATAATGAATGATCAATTAAACCTAGGTCTTAGGGGCCGCCTACCTAACTTTATCTCCATTTCTTTGAAAGAGAGAAACATCATAATTAAGGTAGGCATCGCCCTTTGTGAATGTTATCATTTGAAAGATGGAAACATCAGAATTAAGGTAGGCATCGCCCTTTGTGAATGTTATCATTTGAAAGATGGAAACATCAGAATTAAGGTAGGCATCGCCCTTTGTGAATGTTATCATTTAAAAGATAGAAATATCATAATTAAGGTAGGCATCACCCTTTGTGAAAGTTATCCGAAGAAGATGGGTATACATAAGGGGAACATAGTGTCAGTCACTCTATTAAACATCAAAATTAACCATATAGTGAAATGCCTTAATTCAGGGACTGATTGCTCATTATATGTTGAAGACTTTTTGATCTGTTATAGATCTAAGATTATGCATACTATTGAACATCAACAACAGATAAACTTAACTAGAGTTCCAAAATTGGCAGAAGAATGCGTGTTCACATTTGTAAAATTTAAAACTGTTTGAATGCACTTTGCCCATTACATCGTAGTCATGATGACCCAAAGCTCTATCTCGACGGTTGCATTATTCTTGTTAAGGAGAAGACCAAATCTTTTCGACCGTAAACTAACTTTTCTTCCACATATTAGATACCTCAATGACAACTGTCAAAAAGCCCTAGATTTAATACGAAATTGGGCAGCAGACCGGAAGGTCTTGCTCCCATTATACAGGTCATTAGTAAGATCAAAACTTGACTATGGATGCATTGTGTACGGATCAGCTTGTAAATCTTACATGCAGATACTTGATCCGATACGTAATCAGGGACTTACACTCTGTCTAGGTACATTTAGAACTTCCCCTTCAGAAAGCCTATATGTTAAGGCAAATGAACCATCGCTTTATCTCTGACGAACGAAACTGGCTCTTCAGTAAGCTACCAAACTATCTTCTAATCCATCAAACCCCGGATCGGATGTAGATTTTAGGTCCTAATACGAAACTTTGTACGCTCAGAAACCAAACTTCATTACACCTTTTGGTATATGGAGTCGTCCTCACATACAAGCAGCAAAAATCTTAGCTGAAAATACTGCAAAGTTCTGTGTTTCCAACTCATCACAGTGGGTATCAAAACCTCCCAAAATAGTATTTGACCATGGCAAATCCAAAAAGTCCTCAACAAGTCCTCTCTATTTACAGAGTAGATTTAATGAATTTAGAACCTGCTGTCGTAGCCATACATCCCTATATACAGACGGTTTGAAAGATGGAGAAAAAGTGTAAGCTACCGTTGCAACATCCCATGACACCACCTCGAATCGGTTACCGGATAAAGCCTCAATTTTTACTGCAGACATTACAGCCATATTCAAAGCTTTAAAATACGTTCAAACCTCTTAAAAACAAATTTCATAATCTTTTCGGATTCCTTTTCCACGTTGAAAGCCTTCCAAAATCTTAAATCTGACAACCGGTTAATATCCCAGATATTACAGAAACATGATGTTCTCAAACAATGTGGGAAAAGTATTCTGTACTCTTGGCTGCCTAGTCACATTGGTGTAAAGGGTAATGAAACGGCCAACGCTGGTCTGCAGTCACTCGTTTCCATTCCATATAGTGACTTCAAATATTGTATAATCAGTATGTTAGTAATATTTGGCAAAATATGTAGAATGAAAACTCCACAAACAAACTTAAAAACATCAAACCCACTATTGGAGAGTGGCATCTCTCGTATACAGTTAAATCGGAGAGATGAGGTTGTACTGTGCCGACCGCGTATCGGATACACCTGACTCATGTACACCTCCTGAATGGTGAACCTCGACCAGACTGCATACCCCACCATTGTTCACTGACAGTCGAATGTGTCGAATTCCACCTTGTGAGACAGAAGTATTTTGACGCGAACTGCAAAGGAAAAACTGTGTGAAGATGTACCACCTGAAAAAATATTAGACTTTTTGAGTGAATGCGGTTTATATAACAAATTTTGACAATATGTTTTAAGGATTTTATGCTTGTTACCTTTATCTTTTATTTTGCAGAATTCTAACATCGTTACGACTTTTATTTTATCTTATTGTACTTGATATTGACATGTTTTTGCAATTCATTTTTACAATTTTCGAACTTTACCTTGGTTGGCATCATATAGCCACTATTGTGCAAAAAGGTGCTGTAAAACCCTACTACATACATACATTTTATTGTAAATACTTTCTTATCTTTGTTTCTCTTAGTGGAAATTATATCCGGGATGTAAAGTTAGAAGCGAAGAACAATGCATCGCTATAGATGGCACCATATGAAACACGCAATGACGTTGCTAATTAGGTCGCGCCAAGCATCATAGCACTGTTGTGCTAATAGCTTGCATCATATCTCGTTTGCCTTATTCAGATCCTTTTCTTAACTTGTAGTTATTTCTTGTTAGTTTGTTATGTTTCTTTAGTTTAGATCGTTTTATGATTCTGATCAGTTTATCTTCTCTGTGCCAAGGTGTAAATATTTATTGTTTTACACGAGACACTCTGTGTATGGCTGTCTGTTTGTTTTACAGGAGACACTATGTGTGTATGACTGTTGTTTGTTTTACACGAGACACTCTGTGTGTATGGCTGTCTGTTTGTTTTACACGAGACACTCTGTGTGTATGGCCGTCTGTTTGTTTTACACGAGACACTCGGTGTGTATGGCTGTATGTTTGTTTTACACGAGACACTCTGTGTGTATGGCTGTCTGTTTGTTTTACACGAGACACTCTGTGTGTATGACTGTCTGTTTGTTTTACACGAGACACTCTGTGTGTATGACTGTCTGTTTGTTTTACACGAGACACTCTGTGTGTATGGCTGTCTGCGTATGTTTATATTGTCCCCTGAGGAAAACGCTGGTTTACATCGAAAAGTTGGGAAGCTTTGTTATATTCCCCTGTGCCGCTTTCCCACTTTTGTGGCATTATATCATGATGGTTTGCATTGCGATTTTCGCTCTAACCAACTTCTTGGGATTCCTGCATATATCAAAGTCTAGGTCGAAAGCTATGTTTATGTGTGTGTGTGTGTATATATATATATATATATATATATATATATATATATATATATATATATATATATATATATATACTTGTGGTTATTATTTATTTATTTATATTATTTTATATACTTCTCAATTTGCCACCCAATGGCTAATTCCCGAGTGAGGGAAAACCGCGTTTCCTTCTCTGCAAATGCATCTGTTTTTTTTTTTTTTTTGGTGTGGGAAGCTCACTAGTTTCAGAGACATGACCTAGAAGAAAATTCCAGAGCTACTATTGGATATGCATTTGTTTTCTTGGTACAGATAGCCTTAATGTAGATTAATTCACCTTTTCATGCTCATCAACTGTTCATTATTATTATTATTATTATTATTATTAAAACTATTGCCATATAAGGTTAAAATAACCTAACCACGCACACCAAAAGGCGTGATCAAGCTTTAGAAAAGTGATGGCACTATCTACACTTTACATTATACACGTAGGTAGGTAGGTGCGTACATACAAAACTACGGACGAGTCTACTGTATAGCAATATCCGTGTTCTTTGCAAAAGCGCGGGATAAAGATGTGTTGAAGAATGACAATATTGGATTAGAACCTCTGGAGACTGCAGACCCATCGCCGGCAAGTAAAAGGTGGTACGGCCATATAAATACACGCAGAGGTGAGTCGATGGGTGGGATCCTTGCTGGGATCACCCCTTTACTAGTTATTTTCTGATACAGAGCATAATGCAAACATTCGATCAGGGTCGCATTTGATAATTAATTGAGTAATTCTTTTATGAGCTTATATAATATCTCATGTACATTTTTTGGGCCTAATCCGAGTCTAATCGGAGACATGATTGGACTAAATTTTTGTAACAGTTATATATATATATATATATATATATATATATATATATATATATATATATATATATATATATATATATATATATATCCACTTTTATAGCCTGACAAACATGCTATGTCGTGGAATCTATTTTAAATATTTATAGAACTCTTCTGTTATCTTTTTTAGGGGTACAATGGTTTCTGAGAGAAACGTGCATCCCGCATTATTTTGTGGCTGATTGAATACTAATTTTCTCGAAAACTTGGAATGAACACAAATGAATGAATGATCATTTTAAGATGGAGAGGGGAGTGGGAAGGGATGATTTCACAACACTTCAGAATTACCGGTTTAAAACTAAGCCAGGCCTAAATAAAGCATGCATTATTATGCCACCAAGACAGAGAGACTTTGTCAAGCTACAAATTTACATCCTTCTGCAGTTATGATAAGTCAACTTTTTCTTAGTGCAAAAGTCATACTCTTTAAAATTAGTTCGTGCCTAAAACTTCATGTATCATTCGACAAACAGGGTTACATAGCCTCAAGAAAGTAATGCTTTACATTGCAGTCCTGACCAGAACCTAACACACACACACACTGGGTTTGCCTACATGAAAACATGATTTTTGTTCAACAGGAACCATTCAATTTGAGAACTGATGTACTCGACCATTGTGATAAGGCGGTTCGCTATGTAACTCAAATATGAATTAGATTTAGTCCACTTTCCAAGTAAGTTAAATGATATTCATGCGCCATGTGCATATTATCATAATGAAATAAACATCCATACAAAGCTTGCAAGTAGTGAACAAAGCATTTAACCCGGTATAATATTCTAACAAAAGTCAAAGTTCAGTTTGATAGAGCCATACTTAAAGATGCGTCCTCGACAAATCAGGACAGAATCCGGATGAATGCAGCAAAACAACCTACGAGCGAAGTATACACGAAACGATATGCCGCAAAACAACCTACGAGCGAAGTATACACGAAGTATACACGAAACGATAACGTTTAAGGATTCAAGGCAAAGAATAATCTTCTGTTTATTTTATCACCATCGTTATCATCAATATTCATGTATTATTGTTAGTATCATTTAATATCGTCATCAGTAGAATCTTTATCTTCAACATGTTAACTTCTATTTGAACTCTCTATCTCTTTTCTTCCTTCTTTCATATATTGGCTATTATTCGACACGTGAGTACAACAACATTGACACTGTACGAGTCCTACTCGAATACAAAATGAATGAGCACCCGTTCAGAAATATCGTAATATAATATCGAATGTTGTAGTACATTAAATCGCTATAGTGTTCCTTTCAAACACAGTTTGTGGCTGTCATTTTAAAACAAAATGTGCAAGGTATTAAATGTGTTTGTACATTTTCCTGGCCTATTCATTTGTTGACATGAACTTCTTAATGAAATATATATATTAAAGATCCTAAAATTGCTGTTTTTGTGCACATGTCCAACAAATAAGCTCAATAATACAATCAAAAGACTGTTTGCTAATTTGACATGTCAGTCATTGGACATAAGGCGCCAATAATTATCATACATTTCTTAGGTTAATATGTTTTCCCAGTTGTTTAAACACTTCATAGCCACAAAGCACAAGACAGCAGAGGTGTGAAAACTTACCTCCTTGACTATCAAAAATCATATAATTGAATGATTGCCCCAAAGTCTGTTCCATAGACGTTACATCTGTCCCTGACACTATGTGTTTTTGTAATTGAATTATTGCCCCAAGGTCTGTTCTATAGACGTTACATCTGTCCCTGACACTATGTGTTTTTGTAATTGAATGATTGCTCCAAGGTCTGTTCTATAGACGTTACATCTGTCACTCACACTATGTGTTTTTGTAATTGAATGATTGCCTCAAGGTCTGTTCTATAGACGTTATATCTGTCACTACACTATTTGTTTCTGTAATTACATTGTGTCACAATATCGGCACATCAGACCTTTAAAGCAAAATATGTATAGCCTATGCCTGAATTTTAAAAAAAAATTATACTAGCAACAACAACTAACTTTTATTATCATCTCCTGTGATTTGTTTGGGATAAATGCCCATCAATTCAGTGTTTTTCAATGGCACAGGTACAATCTTAAATCAATGCATATTAAATGAGAAATAGTGAAAACATAGTTATTGATTATTTAATATTTTATTTTAAACAGAGAATGATACATTGGTATACTTATGTATAATATATCATGCTATACATGTATTTACCAATGCATGGTTCTCTGGCACATTTTGTCAGTGCTTAAGGTTTTTGAATGGCAAATTGGATAACACATTTATTTTATTTTGACATGACTGACAGGCAACTCTCTTAGAATATGGGAGGTACCTAATCTAGATTTAGAGGGTACCCAAGCGTCGGGCTATCTTATGTTTTTTTAGCACTATATCAACAAAGAAGCATACATGTTCGTCATTTCAGCATAAACAATGATGTGTCTGAATTCAATGCATAAACATAATCAAAAATACCAAAAGATAAAGAACATTTACAGCTCATTATGCATGCACTTGTACGTGTCATGGTCATTAAACGGCGTCAGTATAAATTTCAAACCACTAGAATTTTCTCTGCTAGATTCCATAGGAATCTGAATACTGCACAACAGCATGAATAATTTTGTTAACAAACTGAGTCATTTTTTCTGCAATGGACAGTTGATTGTGTTATGACTGTCTGACAAGACAGCTAAGTCACGCGCACACAATGGCAACTTTTGTTTTTTTATGTTTAAGTTCCAAACCGCCCATCAATATCAGTACAGGTTTGGGGGATGATTTATTGGGCTATGCCTGATAATTTCAACAATTTTAGGCTGTGAAACTGACGATGATGACAAGTACTTAATTATGTATGTAAATGAAGCTGATTTATAATTCAGACGAGAAACTTTTTTTGACTGCTGAATTGTTTGGTGCTTGGTTGTGTATGCCAGTTGACTGAGGAAACATCTGTTGACTATTGTTTACTCTGGACCAAGTAATGATTTGTACACATCATGTATTAAAGACAGGCACAAAAAGAAGACTTAATGGCTTTAATGTTGATGGTTCAATAATAATTTGATTAACAATTATCAGCTTTTTAAAGAGCTGATATCTTTCACAAGTAAACTAAGATCTAAATGCAGCGACTGACTGTTGACACAACTGAAATGAACATTCACAAACAGAAACTTTTAACATCTTCATTCATATAAAAAAAAGATGCAATGATAAGACATTTTGTTCCTCAAGAATACAACACATCTTGCCAAATTATTAAATCAAGCTCCTGTTTATTTTGGAAATTGGTGAAATTATTGTCAAATTTTGGGAGCCACAATTATGTTATTATCTGAATTTGTGTTATAATGAAGCGTTATAGCAGGTTTCATTGTACTATGTTCATATTTCTGACACTGTGCATTGATATGATGAATGTATTATACAATGAACCTGAAATTTACACTTAAACAAAAATTAACAAAAGTCGTGAAGCATGACACTTAGCTCACAGTGACCTACTTTCGTAATAAGGGTTTAGTTCTCATGGAGATGCATCCCCACAAAGTTGTACGACTCTTAGTGGTATATGACATACGTATTGTAAACAAGTCATCTTGAGATCACATATCCCCACATTTCCCCACTTATGTAAAGACTTCTACTGGAAGTACCCTATTACACTCTTAATTTTGATATTACTTATGCTAGTAACCTAAGGTGCAACACTCTAGTTATATACTATTTATGCTACATCTGTTGCCATGGTAACATAACAAATATTGAATGCAGAAAAGTGAACGATTGATGTATAGATGAACACACAAATTGACGAAAATGATATTAAAACTGAAGACCTGTGAATAGCAAAAGGCATATCTACATCACTAGTCCAATAAGTGTACCAAATTTCAAAGTAGTCCAATAAGTGTACCAAATTTCAAAGTAGTCCAATAAGTGTACCAAATTTCAAAGTAGTTCAATAAGTGTACCAAATTTCAAAGTAGTCCAATAAGTGTACCAAATTTCAAAGTAGTCCAATAAGTGTACCAAATTTCAAAGTAGTCCAATAAGTGTACCAAATTTCAAAGTAGTCCAATAAGTGTACTAAATTTCAAAGAAATATCTTAAATAATTCAGCATTCTTTACCCCGAAAAATAAAGTGTGGATAATGAATGAATGAACAAATGGATGAAAAGATTTAAAAGAAGAATTGTGAAAAGCAAAAGGCATATCTGGATTACTAATCTAATCTGAGTACCAACCCGTACAGAAAAATCTCACCAATTCACATGAGCTGCTCATAAGCTTCACATGAGAACCTTGTTAGAAACGTATGCAAACTGGGTAGATTTTGCAAGATCATGTGTGCAGTTTGTTAGATCTTGTGAGCCATTGAAAAACTAAGCAAATTTTCTCATGTGCAGATTTTGTTCACGTGAAAATTTAAATGTTCACATGAGAATGTATGACTTAGAAAACATTCTTTCCCCTTACATCTGACTATGTTTGAAAATAAGGCTGAGTTCTAATTTCTCACGTGAGTTATCATGTGAGAAATTTGGACTTTGATTCTGATCAGACATATGTTAGATTTATTCTAAGTTGGTTTTTCTCATGTGAGTTAGAGACCCATCCCATTCTTCCAGCATTCTATAAAGAATTATGCTTCAAGAATTTTGCTTTCAAAAACCAAATAAAATAATAAAATAAAATCACATAAGATTAAATGTGGTTTTCTGCGACTGAGACCTAATCCGGTATCGAGACAATAATACCGGTTATTTCCCTTGTTTAGAGTCTGCATACTGGTTTACTGATCGCAAAATAAGCACATAATTTTTTGAAGGTACTACAACACACAACTCCCATGGTATTATCGCTTTCAAACAGGCGTCATTTTAAAATTAAGCTCGTTAATTTGGGAAAATTCATTGCAAACAATACCAATATATGTACAGCAACTGATCATAGAAACCAGGAGATAATTTAAAATTATGGAATTATCATGTTGGTGAGTAAAATCAAGACCGTATTGCATTTTGCCTGTTTACGGGTACAGCAGTTTGGCTGCCGCTTTCGCAGCTTTGCCCCCACTATTTAATACGTCATTGAGACGATATTTTTTCAGATCTTTATTATTTACTGCTGCACCTGCCAAACTGCAGATCTCGATGCATTAATGTTGTTAGTTATCAAGAATAGTGTGACGATATTATTATCCTTGATCTACCATGGTTCGTGCCCTCAACGTTAATTTTAACGCTTATATTATAATATTGTGAGAAACTATTAAAATCGCCATAGAAAGTCTTCAACTATATCTGCTTAATTTATTTATAAACTCTCCAAATTCTTTGCGAGCTACCGTTTTTCCGAGCGTGACTAAATGTGTCTGTTTCCGGAAGTAGATCTGTGGTTCGTGCACCAACAACACTTTCTCTCCTGTGTAACACTATACCCATTAGTGTCCATTTTCCCAGCATGTCTAGTACTTTCATAGTCTCTTATGTTCATCATATACGTGATCGCACTCCCTTGTCATCTAATTTTTGACATTTAGGTGGCAGCTGCACACCTTGCAAGTACTTCTACATGTTTACAATTGTCAGTGCATAATGCACTGAACGTTTATCAACAACAATATAAATATTAAAACATTGTTTGGTATAAGTCAATAAAAGCAATCTTTTCTGATTGGTCAATGCTAGCCTGATACCCTATACCTTTTGTTATCATCAGTAATGAAATCAGTGCTTGGATGTAGTACACCTAGCTGGTTTCATGTGCATGAAGACCATCGCTTTCACAATAATCACACTAATATGCTTGATGAGTGAATGAGTGTTTTACACCTGCCCATTTGTGCTTCGAGCATTTATTGTTACATAATGCATGCGATATAATAATTATAATAATTGAAAATCATTATTATCACTTATTTATATACGAATCGTCTTTTTTCTCATGTTAGAAATCTCACAAAAACATGCATAATTGAACTTGAATATGCCCATCTTCACTAGATTTTAAAATCACTTTCAAAATCTTTTTATTGCTGCTAAATAAGTTTTATTCCCAGGAACTTGGTTCTTTTTCATTGTTGTAAAAAATATTTATCAAATACAAATCAAATCCTAGTCATTTTTTTTCTATTGGTCACGTGAGCAAGCTCTTGCTTTCATTAACCATTCCTTCTCATGTGATTTTACATGAGCAGACTTGCTCACGTGAGCAAGGTCTTGCTCATGTGAGGAAATGCTTGCTCACGTGAGCAAAATCTTGCTCATATTAACAATTCCTGCTCATGTGATTTTCAGATTTTGTTAGATTCTATTGCTCGTGTGAGTTCTACCTAATTTGCATGTTAAAATGCACATGAGACTAACATGAGTTAGATATCACGTGAGAATCTTATGTTCAAAAGGTTTGCCAAATTTGGTGTGGGTTGCTTACATTAACCATTCCTACTCATGTGATTTTCACATGAGCAGACGTGCTCACGTGAGCAAGGTCTTGCTCATGTGAGGAAATGCTTGCTCACGTGAGCAAAATCTTGCTCATATTAACAATTCCTGCTCATGTGATTTTCAGATTTTGTTAGATTCTATTGCTCATGTGAGTTCTACCTAATTTGCATGTTAAAATGCACATGAGACTAACATGAGTTAGATATCACGTGAGAATCTTATGTGCAAAAGGTTAGCCAAATTTTGGTGTGGGGAGTTTCAAAGAGATACATTGATCAGTTTGAGAGTAATGCTCATTAAACTAAAATGTTTATGAACAGCCAGTTGGATTATGAATAGACAGACATATGGACATAGTGATAACTATATCTCATGGTATTACATACAAATGATAAAAATGAAAAACAATGTTGTCATGAGCTACAAACAACATCTTTACCAAACGTGGATTCATAATACAAAAAAGGTACCTCCATTTGCACCAACACAGAATGGGTATATCTCATGGCATCTAAATAATAATGTAGTTTAGAACCTAAGCAACAAAAATAGTTAAGATGCAATGAGGATGTACAAATGCACACTTTTACATTTACAAATGCAAAATGTACAAGTTAATACCTCAAGAAGTAAATAGTTTCCCTCTGTTTTATAGCTCAGGCAAGCTCAATATAACACTTATGACAATCCCCAAAAAAGAGTTTAATCCTAGGTGAGCTAAAAATCAACATTAATCTTAGGTAGTTCCCATTTAACATTACTGTGTAAACACATAATACCAACATTCTGCAAGGCTTTCCTCAAAACACGTGGTCAGGAATGAGCGAAAGTTTACTGGGGATAAAGAGAATTATATCAGAAATTGATAAAAGGAAACTGAATTTTTTTGGCAAATTACACCATATTCCAGAAAATGTAACAACGAAAAGAATATTTTTATTCAGACTATATCTATATCTTTCTAGAAAAGATGTTACAGAACAAAAAGGCTTTATTCCAGATATATGTAGCATTTTGCAGAAATATAATATGTATGAATTTATTGAAATTTTTGTTAGAGACAAAATATTTCCAGGAAAAATACAGTGGAAACAAGCTATAAAACATGCTACTCATAAATATAAAAACGAGCGCTTTACAAACTTGTGCCATACTGACATTTCCTACAAAAGATTCAAAAATGTTCACACTTGGATAAAACCCTCCATTTTATTGAAAACTCCAAAAACAACAAGAGAGTTACAGTTAATTACATCCCTTGCAAATGTTCTGATAACTGTTCCAAATAATACTATGCAAGTTTGTAAACACTGCAGTTACTCTTACACAGATGTAATAATCCATGCATTTATTTCCTGTCAGAGCACTGTGCGACAAACGAGATATATTTTGGACACATATTATAATTAAGTCTGACATTCGTCTTGGCGTGTACCTTCATAATATATCAGATGAAGAATTTATTCAACATCTCCTGGGCCAGAGTTTTCCAACGGTATCGGCTTAGACAAGCCTGAAATACTGAGAAATTTTATAATGTCTGCCTCAGTATTCTCTGCAACTGTAATTCATGGATTCTTTTCATAGTAATAAGATTGATTTTCAAATTATAAAGATTTGGAATTATGTGATCGTAGAAATCTTGATAATCGTGTCATCATGCATGATATATTTTTTAAAATATATTACATATAAAATATTATTTTCTGTAGAATAATGATGATGTGTACAATAATTAAGTATTGGAGGATTGCACAAGAGTGCACCATACTTTTAATAAGTATAGTGTCCTCATATAAGAATCCTCATAGGGAAGACTCTTAGATTCCTCTCATGTGCACCTCTGTTAATTGTATATAACTTATTCAATTAATTTCAATATTGTTTTCTTTTTCCATTGTTTGCATCCTTATCTCTGAAAAGAGGAAATAAAGATTGATGATGGCTGAGGAAAATTGTACTGGTGGCAAGGGCAGCAATGAAGGCTACTCACATCTGTTAGATGATGCCTGACAGAAATTTTCGGAATTTAGGCCTAAAAGAATATTTTGAAGGTAGGAAAGATCTTATGGGGCTGTGAATATTGCTTGTTTTCAAGGATGTGAAGCCTGTTACAAAATGTTGCATGATGTCTGCGCGTCATTGTTGAGAATTTAGACCTAAAAATAACTTTTTTAATTGATATTGTATGTGTCTTTTTTGTTTTACTTGCTATTTATTTCTTCAGTTGTATTATTTATTTTTAATCATTTAGACCGTGGAGGCATAATTCACAGTTATGAAGCCTCCACGTGCTATTTTTAGCAATTTCGGATTCAACAGAATATTTGGAAGATATTCAAGGTCTAAAGGGAATGTTACTACCCCCTCCCCCTTGGAGCCATATTTCACATTTATGACGGTTATTTTTATATTGCATGCTGCTTGCATGCCATTTTTCGACATTTAGTCCTTAAATGACGATTTTAAAGGTAGTAAAGGTCTTGAAGGGAGTTGTTACATGCAGTGAATATTTGAAAGATATTAAAGGTCCAGAAGGGAGTGGTATTATCGTCCCATAGAGTCATATTTCACAGTTATGGGGGTTATTCCAAATTGTTGCATGATGCCTGCGTGCCATTTTTCGGAATTTAGTCCTAACAGTTTTAAAGGTGGCAACAGTATTGAAGGAAGATGTTGCATAAAAAGAATATTTGGAATGTATTTAAGTTGTAAAGGGACTGTTACCATCGTCCCACCGAGTCTGATAGAAACGGATTGAAATTTTCCACCAATCAGAACGTGCGTAAGAAAATTCAATCAGGGCGTGATCATTCGGAACTACCTCGGCTATTTCTGCGATACTAAAATATGCCTCGGATGTATGTCAGCGCAGTAATTTACAGAAAAATCTTAAATTGTGTTTGCTGGAAATATCTCCCACAAAGAAATCTTAATCTATTCGAAATACTTTGGCATTTCTGTGATTGGATTGACTGTAGGATTGACCAAAATGTTACAAGTGAAAAAATAGTTCGATCTTTCGTAACTTCCCGGTCAATCCTTGTTTCGTAAATAGCCAAAGTGGTCAGAATGGAAACCATCGACATACATTCGAGGTATGATCTGTAGAATTGACCTTGAAGTTGCGTATATTGTCTCTCCTCCAATCAGAAGACAGTGTTCCTACGATTTACCTTTGTGGAACAGTTAAGAACAATACGTATGGCTAAAACGAAGACAATGTATTGGGCTGTGCCTGCCGCGGATATACATCGTATACTCGGAGTGATGGTACACTGGCTGCTGCTACTACTACTGATGCTGTAGCCACTATTCTTCTTCCAGAAGAGGATGACTTCAATTTAGCTTTGGCTGATTTCTTATCATGTCCGAATTTTTGCTTGCGGCGGTAGTACCACCTTAACATCCTTTTCCATCATTACCAGTGCATGATGATTTCAGAATGAAACAGAAGGAAGAATTGAAGAAGTTTTTGCAACATTCACAATCCAAGACTTATAAACCTTTAAGGACTACATCAACCCTTAACACCACTGGAGTGGAGGCAGATGGGGACAGTGATGTGCGGCCTGCGGTGTCTGACCCGGGAGGTGCGACCACTAAGGGAGAGTGGTGGCAGACACCAAATGGCCCTATTCAGGTCCACCCAGATCTCTAGAAAAGATAGAATCCACTTAAAATTATTGCCGATATGTTTGTTTATGCTTTTGTATGTATATGTCTATGTTTAAAAAACACTACTAAAACTTAAAACCCCTTACCCATGTCGTATGTGTGATAGTATAATATGTTTGTGTGTGCGTATATGTGATGGTGTGTTTATATGTATGTAAGTATAGCGTGTGTATAAAACACCCACCTTTTCGTTAGATAGCCTGTATAGGGTGTGGGATAGTAATACAAAGTAGGTGATGGATACTAGGGTGTGTACGTGATCAAAACTAGTTGATGGATAGTAGGATGTGAGTTGGTAGGTGCTGGATAGTAGGCTATGTGTTGAATAGTATATCCAAAGCGGGTGCTGGATAGTAGGGTGAAAAATTGTACATTGCGTTTCCCATGGGGGACAATAATTTCTTTTTACATGGAAACTGCCTATAAAAGTCCGCAAGTTAAAATTACATTTCACATTGGGGTCCAGGGAGTCCCACGCTTGATAAAGCTATGGACATTTTAATGATTACTATTTCCCATATGGGGCCATACGGATAAACAACGTTAATCTACGGCGTAATGTTCATTTCCCATATGGGGCCATACGGATAAACAACGTTAATCTACGGCGTAATGTTCATTTCCCATATGGGGCCATACGGATAAACAACGTTAATCTACGGCGTAATGTTCATTTCCCATATGGGGCCATACGGATAAACAACGTTAATCTACGGCGTAATGTTCATTTCCCATATGGGGCCCACGTTACTTAAGTCATTGAATGGGCAAAAGTTGCTTCAGTTATTAAGGTTTGTAATAGACATTTTCTTCATTCATAGGTGTATCTTACAAATTTGTTGGTGTTATTTTTCATTAAATGAAATTATTATTTATTGCATATGCTATAGTCAATAAATATATACATTTCATAATAATAGTCTTTTATAAAAAGGTATACATTACACTACATACTCTTGTAAGACATTTTTCAAGATTTAACTTCACAACCTATCCTAAAATTCTTACATAGACTTAAAACATCGTCAGGTCTCCCATCAAGAATATAAAGTACTCTGTTCACACAAACCCAAGTCGCAGATTTATTATTCGTTTGATTGTTAACACATTTGTCCCTGCAAAATGATTCAAAAAATCTCCCTGTCAACTTCCTGCAAAGTAAATGCACTCATAGAACTGATGCAGAACTGGGCGCTCAGTCTATTTATACCACTTTGAATGGTCATGCAATTTCTCGAGAAAGAATGCAGCAGCTTGGGATTTCAAATTGTGGCGTTATTCCAAGTTGTCACCCAACATGATGGGTCTCCGGTCACAATTAATACTTCTGGGTCAGTACCAACGTATGTAGTCCCAGTCTATTTTTAGAGCATCTTTTCCTTTCTCGTTTTTGTGTTGATGCATGAGTTAGATTTAGTCATTCTTGGTATTGAATTAAAGGAAATTATTTATTCTTTAGAATATGAGCATTATGGTGCGGTTGTCTGCGTATTTTATCGACAGTACAGAGCAGCGGTCTCCAAACAACGCCCCGCGGCTTCGATTTGTCCGGCCCGCAAAGTGTTGTACTTTTCTAGAGGTATGCGTAAGCAAAGTCGAAATAAATAGAAAAGGAAAGAAACGATTAGAAGAGTAAAAGAAACGAGAGTAAATGTGTTATTGTTAATAACTGTGTTTGATGTATGCAAATTGGTGATAATTAAATAAGCATCAGCAGTTCTGATGAGAAACATGTAATACTTGGTCAATCAATTAACAATTACATAAACTTGAGTAACAACTGCATTACGCATTCTGTACAATGAAACGTATTGATGATCAAATACGTAATATTCTAGAGCAGTGGTTCACAACCTGTGGGCTGCGGACCCCTGGGGGGACGCGGGATTATTCCAAGGGGTCCGCGAATTCACATAGCTTCACAGCAAGTATTGCTCCTCCAGTCAGCTCATGCTTTCCTCTGTTATCATGTTCGAATTTAGCGCGCCAAGCTGATAAATATTTATCCCTGCCACCGCTTACAAGTACAACTTTTATCATGTGGGGGTCCGTACCATTTTTTTAGGTTAAAAAGGGGTCCTCCTACTCAAAAAGGTTGTGAACCACTGGTCTAGAGTCAATGCAATGCATGGTATCAAAACATGGAAAGAAGATGTAGACAATAAATTAACATGTATTGAACAGAATGGTAATGAGAGAGAAAACATAATTCAAGAGTTTCAAAAACAGACTGATAACAACAGAAGAGAAAAATGATTTTAGATGCACGGAACTGCTTTAAACATAGGTTCAACGCGATATCTGATGCAAACAATACAAACCGGAAGAGAAAGAACTGATCAAATACCAGACATTACAGAGTGGGTTGGGGGAAAATGTTTGAAGAATTCTGGAAGACTCGAAGACTTAACAATATCAGCTGGAACCATTACAGAAAGACGAATTGTGAAACTAAACAAAAAAAAAGAAAAAAAAAAGAGAAAATTTAAAGATCGCCATGAATGGTTGTAGTACCAGTAATACTAACTCCAACAACAAGATGTCTGCTAATACTTTGCCAGAACTGTAGAAAAGTGAATGTTTTAGAAACAATACCCCAAAATTCGAAGACAATAAAAACTAAATAAATGTGAATAAAATTATGATCAGCAGAATAAGAACAAATATAAGTTGTATATTAGTGATTTTTACGAACAAAATGTACTAAAACCATGTACAGTGATGCCGCTTTGATGCTTGCAGTGAATTGAATGCTTGTATTACAGATTTAATGGACTATATTCGTGAAGATAATTTTGATCTCGTGTTCTTGTTATGGTACAAACTACTGAAGTTACAGATTAGACGAAATATTTTTAATAGTATGCATTCTACGTATGCATTCTCCGTATGCGTGCAGCTGGGGTACAGTAAGATGACTGTTTAACACCGCTTTTATTTGCTATGTTTAATAACGATTTGGAAGTGAAATTGTCAGAAATTGAGGTTCCGTGAATAGATTTAATTACGTTGCAGTTGTTTTTGACTTTTTATGCAGATGATATAGTAATTTTGTTTCCGAAATAAAAGGTTTCCAAATTTGTTTTGGATACTCTTGGATACTAATGGTAACTATTGGTATAAATGGCATTTAAAAGTAAATACAAACAGGACACAAATTACGTTAAATTAAAGGGCTGGAAAAATACTAGAAAACACTAAGATTCGTTTATAGACTTTGAACCAAGAAACTAGTATAATAAAAAAAGAATTCTTTGCATTGTTTTTATGTTGTATTATTTATATTGGATTTTAAAAAGTCACACACACACACACACACACACACACACACACACACACACACACACACATATATATATATATATATATATATATATATATATATATATATATATATATATATATATATATATATATATTGTTATGTATGATATTTATATAATATTATAAATATTTTAGGAAATTATAAATGTTTCTTCACTTTAATATTTGCTTAAATCTTAATGTTATCAGGAAAAACATGTTTAACTAGTGTCCTTGAATTAGGTTGTTTTGATCAATATGTTTTCTCAATTTGAAGGTCAAGGTTGAAATTTTGTTTACAAGTAAAATTCCATTAAGATGACTCATATTCTAGAACATTCTGTCATGTGACCAATCTTTATATATACCATGTTTGGTGGACATTTATTCAGTTCGACATTACCATCAGTCTTGTAAAGAGCTATTACAGTTGTGAAAATTCATTATAAATTCTAAGAGAGGAATTATTTTAAATATTCATTGGATTATAACAGTGCTCATAAACTTTTGGATTTTGGATTTTTAATTGATGATTTTGGAATTTATGTGAACTTATTCAGAGATTTTGGAATACTTCATTTTGACATCAGCACATCAAGATATCTAGTACATCAGGACTTTGGAGACCATTAGCACATCATAACATTCAAGGACACAGCAGTGAATTCGGAACATTCTATATTTAGGACTTGTGATTAGAACAATCATTCTTATTGGATTATTAGGATTTAAAAACACATTACTGTAAGTGACTTTTTGATTTTTCATTTTAATTATCTAGTAATAAATTGCTTGTTGATTTTTACTTGATTTGTTGGTTTCACTTTCTTTCTGCTACATTTTTTTCTTAGACCATAGAGTCGTAACAATATATATATATATATATATATATATATATATATATATATATATATATATATATATATATATATATATATATATATATATATATATATGAGGAGCACGTGGACTAAATGAATAAAGTCTTCTCCCTGATGAATAATGCAGATATGCAGCTGTAATAATGTATATAGATACCACCCAAGTTTGTTTGTTTGGGGTTTGTTTTTTTTTTGTTTGTTCTGTGCCACCTTCCGAGTTCATGTATATCATAATATTTATTATTGTACTTGCCATGGTTTATTTACTTTATGCAATAAACTGTATTCGTTCATTGATTCACCTGATAATGTTGACTTTTCTGTACTACGTAACACGAAATATTTTTTAAACCTATAATAATTTCAGTTTTGTTATTTGTACAATTGTGCATAACTTTTAACATATGTGTACTGAATGATAGTCTATTCAGTAATAAAGTTGGTTATATAACGTGTATTACAAAATAATAGCAGCAATACAGCGGATTATGTGGTAGCGTGAACAGAGTGAACCGAGTTGCTTCCTTCATTACAAATTTGGACTAGTTGATTACAGAATCGCCAACAAGGATTGTCGGATTTGTTCCAAGCTAGCATTCAGTGTTAGGTACTACGGGACATATGTGTTTGCAAACGACATAGCCACCTTTAACTCCTGCTACTTCATTAGCATATTCATTTTTATTTTTGCTAAATCTTGTTGAATTTTTCAAGCATAATAGTGTATATGAAAATGATTACAACCTATGAATTTGGTAAAATTCGGCCTTTAACTTTTTAAAAATACTTATGTTCAAAATTACTGTTTAATGCAACTAAAACATGGTCAGTTGTCTAACTGTCTAAGGTGTGTGCAGTTAATTAGGTCTTATCAGCAATCACAGATGGCATGTGATTGGTCAGTTCTTCGGTGTGGCAGACCGGTGGGGGAGTGGCGGTAAAAAGTATGATTTTATCGTCAAAGATTTCAGAGAAAATGCAAGGTTCCTTCTTGACTTCTATTCGAAGGACAAGAAAGTATTAGAAACCTTGTTTGAAGAAAATCATGTTTTACCTGATTGTATGAAGGGACAGATAGTATATATCGTCTGTACTGGCGTATAAGATGGGTCCAATTGCAAACAATAATGACCCTGATCTGTCATCGCATAATGTACAGGCAGACCAGGGTCTGCGTTGTGTGTTCTACTGATTATTCCTAACAAACTGCATAGACCCAGGTCTGCTGGCGCATTATCTGACAGCAGATCTGGGTTTATGCAGTTTGCAGTTGGGTTCGACTTATAGGCGAGCATACCCTTAAACACAAGGAAGGAACAAACATGTCTTGGCTGATTGTATCAATGGAGAGATAGTAAATATCGTTTATACTCGTGTGTAAGTCAGGTCCAATTGCAAACAACAATGACCCTGATCTGTCATCGCATAATGCACCGGCAGACCAGGGTCTGCGTTTTTTTGTTTGTTTGTTCTATTGATTATTCCAAACAAACGGCATAGACCCAGATCTGAAGATTATGCGGCAACAGATCTGGGTCCATGCAGTTTGCCGTTTGGTTCGACTTATACGCGAGCATACCCTTACACACAAGAAAAGAACAAACTTATAACGAAACAATTTTTTTTTTATTTGACTACAAGGTGATTGAATACATCCATAGAGCAATGTGTTTATTTTATCCATTAAATATATATTATTTTCACAATAAGACATTATTTAATTATTCGTCTTGATTCTGCAACTCTGATGATCATATGATCTCAGCAAGTTGATCGCTTGATATTTCTGGGTATAGTCAAAGAGACAGTTTTGGTGCATCTCGTATTGTAAATTCTTGTTGACTACATACTTTTTGATACATTTGCACGCGTCTTTTTCTCTGTTTGTGACCTTGTCGTAGTCAAGAACTCGTACATGAACCATTTGGAGAACTTGAGCACAGCAGAACCTCAATGAACATTTTATTTTGTTGTAATGCATTCATGGAGTTTATTTAATTCGTCAGATCTATCTGGAATCTACATGTCAAAATAAAAGCCGTTTTTGATTGAAGTTAGCTCTATTTAAAAAAAAAAAAAAAAAAAAAATGAGCCAAAAAACAGATGGTACACAAATGGTTCCTAGTCCAAAGGGGGAAACTGATTCAAACAGAAGAATAAACAATTGCACCCTAAGGTGACAAGAAAAACATTGATATCGGACAGAGAAGTCCCATTTCAAATATCACGCGTAACGTTTACCGGATTGCTTGCATCTCTCTCTCTCTCTCTCTCTCTCTCTCTCTCTCTCTCTCTCTCTCTGTCTCTCTCTGACTCTGTCTCTCTCTCTCTCTCTCTCTCTCTCTCTCTCTCTCTCTCTCTCTCTCTATATATATATATATATATATATATATATATATATATATGTGTGTGTGTGTGTGTTCAAGTTAGTATCTCCTGATGAGTTTCCTTTGTATTAATTACCTAATAAACTTTAGAAATGTATGCCGCTGTTATCATAATATCATCGTATCGTATCTTGCTCATACTGATCAGCCAGCACACCCATTTCCTGTTACTTCAGCAGTCGTAGGAATAGGTGAAATGTTAAATATTTTAAATATCATATATCAGTGTATCACTTTAAAAAACCCCAAAGCAAACTGAGAGCCATTGATAACAGTGGACGCAATAAAATAGAATAACAACCCTTGCTATACTAATGGAAATAAATGTGCACAGAGCTTTCTTGAAGAAATAGACAAATAAAACCTATTTTCCATCGGAATTCGCCACCTGTGTGGAAAATTCCATGAAGTGGCGTTCTTTTTAGGGCGGGTGTGTTTATTCGGTCTCCAGTAAGTGTATCTCCAATAATGGGTCCACAATTGGCAACCTTTTATTAATATACTCCGACTATAGTGTAATCATGCAGAAATTGATGCCTTTAGATATACAGGGAACCAGACTGGATTCCGGTCAGTAGTAGTGGGGGGGTATTGAGGTACAAAGAGGGCACTTGGGGTACAAACGGGAGTTTAACATGGAGAGGGTACTTGGGGTACAAACGGGAGTTTAACATGGCGGGGGTCTCTATAGGGACAACGGGAGGGAGGGAAATAGAATTAATCTTTCTTGAAAAAGGGTGGTCCTGAAAAAGGACCGTTGGTTTTTTTTGTGTTAGAGTTTATTTAGAGGAGGTGTGGGCACCTCCCTGGCTTTGCCCTGCATGCAGGGCAGCTCCCCCTCCATGTAGCTGCACTCATGCAAGGCTTGTTGTTCTTAAGTATAAACGGAGGATGGTTTGTTTCAGGATTCCAATTTTCCTTATTGGAATCTTCCATCATCCAGTGCTGTTTGATGGGAATTTTGCTTTCCCTCTCCTCCTTTTCCCTCTCCTCCTTCTCTTTCTTCTCCAAGTCTTGGAGGAGGTGACACACCACCTCTAAATACACTCTAACTTGTCGGATTGTTTCAGAGCGGTTCATTCTGTTGAATAAACGGGGAAGCTTAACCGGTGTAGACGTGGTTTTAATATACTAGAAGCGCGAACGTGAAGGAAAACATCCTTTTCACCTAAAAAAAAACAAAACAAAAAAAAAACATTACCCACTACCCCGCGTCTGACGTCATTCTTTCTACGTCATTCTTGGCTTCGTGGAGTTTACACTCCATGAACCCTGACTCTAAAAAAAGCGCGGACCTAAAACAAACTACTTTTGATAAAATCAAACCTACACACTATCCCATCCCTAAATTTTGTTTGTAAAAAAACTTACACACACTACACCACCATTATTTTTTTATATAATTTTTTTATATAAAATTTTTTCACACACCACACCTTACCTTTTTTTTAAAATTTTTTTTATATCAATCACACACCACATAAAACATACATAGGGAGACTATGACAAAAAGAAAAAAATATATATACACAACATATAAAAAACAAACACTTATATTTTTTTTTTAGATCGATAGAAAGAGAGAGAAAGATTGTATGTGCATCTCTACTCTAAAACAAAATAACACAAAAAAAACCCATTAGATCGATAGAAAGAGAGAGAAAGATTGTATGTGCATCTCTACTCTAAAACAAAATAACACAAAAAAACCCATTAGATCGATAGAAAGAGAGAGAAAGATTGTATGTGCATCTCTACTCTAAAACAAAATAACACAAAAAAACCATTAGATCGATAGAAAGAAAGAAAGAACATATTCATTATTTTTTTTTCAAATTCAATAAAAAACTACACAACACCATTTTTTTTCAACAATTCACAAATTTGTTTTATTCAACTATTCCAACATTAAAAAAACTAACAATTCAACCATAAAATTTTTTTCAAACAGGAACATATTTACAAGGTTGACAACGTTGGGAAGGTAAAGTAAATGTCAAACTTTCTACATGGACATCATCATTTTGATGTACATTACGATGGTGAGCTAAAGACAAGAGATAACCATAACGTTGACAAAACCATTGTTGTACTTTAGCATCGTTTCGAACATAGTCACTATCAAAATAAGTCAATAAATGTTCTAAGGAATATCCAAGACTGCGTTGATGAAGATAATGAACACAATATTGTCCACACACCATAGAATCTGATCCTTGTAGTCTCACATTATTGAATCGAGTCGAGACGGCATTTCTTCTCATAAACTCGATAATGTCTTTTTCCAAAGGAGGTAATCCATAAGAATCAAAATATTCCACACAGTGATTGTTGGGAAAGTACACGGCAATCCAATGGGTTCCTGGTAGATGACTGTCGTCAGTATTGATGACATAAGTATGAACGTTTTTTGGTTTACGATGAGGTAGTTCATCTTTAGCACATACCACAGGATTCCAAGAAGAAGTATAGGAACTGCGATACAATAAGTAATGAAGTTCCCTGGTATCCATTTTTTTGTCTTCAACAATGGAAATAACTCACTATCAATTCACACCTGACTTTATGCTTGAATTGTTCTGTCTTGTAATTCCAAGAATATTCACGTCGGATAGGTTCTGCACTCTGATGAATGAGTCCTTCGATCCGTTTGATCTCCAGAGAAGTCAATGGAGGAAAAGAAGAAGTCTGTAAGACTTTATATCACTGTGTCAACACGTGTTCATCTGAGAGTTGTGTCCAGGCCGTTTCCAAATATTCATCCAATTGTTCTTCACCTGTCAACATCATACATTTGTCGTGTTGTATCTGACTGGGATGATCGTTTTGACATCCATAACATTGATCTTTAATCAGACTGTTAATGATTGGACTCAATTCCTGAGCATAACAGGTCACTAACTGTTTTTCGTGTTCTGGCCATCGACAAACCATAAATCCAGTAAACACAGGAACGGAATGGTTTTCTTCTTCTTCTTCTTCTTCTTTTTTCTTCTATTTGAGGTACTAAATAAATGACTTCGTCATTATCATTATCCTTTGTGGTAGTTGGTGACTGGTGAATCACTTCACAAAATCCCTCATCTATCTCGATAGGTTCTTCTACGTTCTGCATCTTTTGTTTCTTCTAATAGTCTACAATGACTTCTCTCAAACTGTTGATCTCTAGAGTGTTATCAAATTCTGCATACAAGATGACGTTCACTGTCTGGGTTAGAGCTTGACCAAACTGAAGTTCCACACGAAGGGGGCCTGATTTTATAGGGTGGAAATGTCCTTCATCGCTGCCTTGGTCCGGAGTGAAATCAAATCCCCACAAGGCATACCCTCCTGCATAATCCTCGTACGTAATGCCGTGGCTACTGTCTCGGCCTAACTGTCCTGTGGCTTCATACAGGGTCAAGTAAGATCGTAAGTAATTTCTCTCGCCACCAAAGTCAGGTTCAAAAGGTCTGGTACACAAGGTCTTGCCATCTCGACTGACATCTATCTTGGTGACGTTAAAGTGTTCAAACTGGAACGGATTCTGACTGATGGCTCCGTTGAAGGCTGCATTAGAAACCATACCAATGATCAAACGTTTAGGGAGCTGTCCTTGGAAGATGTGATCTTCGACTATGGATCGGAGTCCAGCGGCTGCAGTAAAGGTTTTCACTTCCACGCGTCTAAGAGGATACTTAGCAGTGGTTCTGCTCAAGGTTTGACTGATGTCGTTAGCTACTTTGGGTAAGACTTCTACACGTCGCACATAACGTTTGGCTTGTTGAATGATGGTTTTCCACTCGTTAGCAAAAGCTATCAAATGGAAAGCGGCACTACTGCGATTCAGTCTCAGACGTACATCTACTCCGTTCAACAAATACTTGTCTTGCAACCACATGTCCAAATGCAAACGATCCATCAGTTCTAAACTGTTCCCTCTGATTTTCTTTCGGCGTTCGTTAAATCCCACATTATGGGGATCTGCTGGAATTATTTTATGAGCAGCATCATCAGTCTGGTCAATCCTCGCCCCTGTTGACGGGGTTATGTCGTTGAAGGCATCCGCGGTGTCAGGTTTCCAGACCACTGAAGCATCCAGATGAGTGTTCTTGGCATCTTTTCCGTACGACAAGAGATTTTCCAAATAAGCAGGGTAAGGGTAAGTATCCAAACTGCTGCTGATCAGTTTGTTATTCAAGTACAAATCTACTCCACTGAACAAAGAATGAAAGAAATTATTGACGGGAGCTACTAGGGAAGCTTCCACAGGAAGGCTGTTGTCACTTTTTTGTACTAGCAGTTTCAGGTACAAGTAACTGTTATTCAGATCGATGTAATCTTCGGTTTGTCCTTTGATATCAAATTCGATAGGAGCTGAATCCGTCAAAGACGATACAGGATGAAATTCCACCCATTGGGATTCTTGCATTGTCATCATGGTGGGACGCATAGAAAACAGTTCTAGTTCGGACTTGGTACATTCGTAAGAATCTCGGTGCATCATTTTCACAGTTTAGTAATCAAATACGTCTAATTCTCTACCTTCTTTTCTTATTTTTTCTGGAAGTACTACTGTCGTGTGTTCTTTTATGAACTTTGAAAGGATTTTGAGGTTGTCGTCTCTTTCTACCTTGTCCTTGCTGCTGTGAAGTAATGCCAGAGTCTGAAGCGTGAAGCGTATTTATAGGATTTTCTCGGAGACCTAAAAGATCTTTACCAGTCGTCATCAACACATTTTTGCCTGCTCTCAAAAAGGCTTCTTTAGGATTTTGTTTGTCGATGAGGACGTTTTGCAAAAATTCTTTTCCTTGTGTCAAAGCAGCATCTTTTAAGGCATGAAATCCTCGAGTCACCATCGGTTTCAAAATAGGAGCTACCGTCCGAAAAGCTGATTTTAACATATCTCCTAAACCATGTCCTCGTTGTCGAGCCACTCCTTGGTACACTGGATACATTTTTTTTTGAGGAATGTTAGAGAACTTGTTTTTTTCGAAAATGTAGTTTCACCGTGACTTTTCCTTGGTCAATGAATGGAACACTTTGTCCTAAATCTCCTTTTATACTAATCTGGACACTGTCAAAATACGATTTACTGACTGGAAGATAATGAGGATGTACAAATTCACGGTGAACGTGAAAGGTGTTGCCACCAACACTAGCATTACTAGTGGTAGTACTACTTCCACCCTCTTCGTCCACAGTAACACTAGAACCACCACCACCAATATCCAATTTGAAAGGAATGACTCTCAGTAACGGAGCAGAGGTGTGTCCCACCACGTTGTACTCCACCACATCGGAGTAGACAAACATTAAATTCAGTCCACCATTCAATTCAATAGGATGTTTAAATTTATGTCCAAATTCTACATTGGTTCCAAACTCTAAATCGCTTTCAGCGGTAAAATCTTTATTTCCACCCAAAATACCAAACAATCCAGAGCAAAATTCAATGGTCAAGTATTTTCTCTCTTCCAAAGGTAAACCTTTATCTTTCTCAGTAAGGAGTTGCCCTCTCTCTTTGAAAAATTGGACAATTAAACGTCGTGCCAAAGCATGGTAAGCAATTCTTACAAATTTATTGGCTGCTGATATGGCATATTGAAATTGGCGTGCAAACTGGGTTCTAATGGTGTCCACCAAATGTTCAGGACTAAAATAATACCCTGTAGGAATTCTCAGGGTAATCTGAGAATAGACAATAGGACTAGTAGATTTAGGATCTGGTACTAACTTTTTAAATGATCCTTTCATGTCTGGATCTTCAGGGTCTTCTTTCCAGATTTCAGGATCATTATTTACCAAGTGATCATGTATTTTTTTGTTCAAGATTTGTACAACCATAGTGTTTTGAGTTTTGTTGATGTTTATGATTTGCGTAGGATGAATGATTTCTACCAAACTCACTTCCCAATGAGCATCGTGATCCAATTAAATGGCTTGAGGTAATTTGGCCGTGAAACAACATAAGCTGTTGTTGGGAAACACATCCATGGAACTGTCACTAGGTAACGTTAAATAAAATTGGTCATTCATAGTTCCAAAGTGGTGGTTCTGGTGTCCGAGGTGTCACTCAAGTGAACAGAAGAAGGATGTTCAAAAGGTTCCAAAAGAGGACTGGTAGTATTTTGGTGGTGGTGGTAACTGGACGAAGAAGAAGAAGATGGACTGGCGTTGTTGTGGTGACTGTTGTCGGTCGTGGTCGTAAATTTCAAAGAGGGACTGGGTAAAAGATAACCGATGCAACTGCTCAGTAAAATGGTCCACAATTGTTTGTCTCCTTGTTGTAAACTCAAATTGGCAATCGCTGCTCCGATGACACAATACACTACAAAGATTTGGCAGAAAAAGACGATTTGATTTTTAGGCACACGTTCTCCGCACCACACCCAAAGTGGTTGTTTTTGTAATTCTTGAAGAGAAGAAGAACTCTGTGAAGGAGTCGTTGAAGTCGTCTGGGTGGCTACTGTGTTGAATGGCATGTTGTGAGTTTACTTCTTTTTCTTTTTATAGTCGACGACTTGAGAAGCTGCAATCCAAGAATCAAACTAGGGGGATATCCTTTCCAACGTACTTTGACTTCTTCTATTCGACGTTTACCCACTTTACGTGTTCTTTGTTCGAGAATGCTTTCGATGTCGTACAAGGTGTCTTCTTTTTTAGTCACTCGTTGTAACTCAGGCAAGTAAAATGTTCCTTTGAGTACTTCACCGTGCATGTCTTCCAATTTATAGACGGGAGGATCACGTCCACGGACGGGGGTAGTGACACGAAACAATTCGGTAGTCCAGTTAGGTAAATAACCTTTGTCAAAAGTACGTTTGGTTTTCCGATGCGAACCCAATCTCCCGTCTTTAACTCCAACAAGGATGTTTTCTTTTTCTTCTTTTTTTTGGTCTGCTGGGGTGAACCAAATAATTTATCAAACACAGACACTTCGTTTTCAGGGCTGACCTCTTCGGGGGTACATCCAATGCTACGATGGTACGATTGATTGTACGCTTTGACCAAACGAGGTAACACGTCGATGTACTTGAGAGTATGTTGATGTGTAAAATATTTCCACATGCGTTCTTTCAAAGTTCTTTGAAAACGTTCCACGATACTGGCTTTGGTTTCAGGATTTTCGGTCGTAAAAAAATGAATGTGTCTTTGCTTCAATTCTTTTTGAAAAGCTTGGTTTAGAAATTCGGTACCTTTGTCCGTTTGCCATCGTAAAGGTTGACGTCCACTTTGTTTCAAGACCAATTTTAAGGCCCGTACCAATTCGGTACTGCTTTTAGAAGTCAAAGGCACGACCCAAGCAAATTTGGAAAACACATCGATGACACAAAACAAATATTTGTGACCACGATTGTAAGTGGCTAAATGAGAGACGTCCGCTAAATCGGCTTGCCATTGATGATCGATCCCTTCCACTTGAGTGGTACTTCTAGAAACTTTACGTCGAATGGGTTTGTGTAACGTGTACGTCGATTGTTCTTGTAACCATCGTCGTACTTCAGGCAAACGTACACTTTTCAATTGACTTTTAGCAGCTCGATATAATTTTTAAACTCCTCCGTAACCAGCAGCATGACCAGGATTGTAATAAATGCTAGCTAACAGTTTCTCCATGATGATTTTCCTCAAGAATAAGTTAACCAAGTTCCAATACTCTTTTCTTCGTGAGGTATCTTTTTGGATTGTTGTTGTTTACGTGTCCGACGTGCTACTGGGGTAAATGAAGAGGGAGTTCGATCATCAGGGGTCATCGGTTCTGTTTTGACTTCTTTCTTTACTTCTTTCTTTTTCTCTTCTGAGGGTAAAGGGGTAGACCTTTTCTTTTTTATCCAATCCGGGGTGGCTAACTTTTTTATTTTTTTAAGAGGTGGAGTTAGTAAAAACTCTTCTTCTTCTTCTTCTTCTTCTTTTTCTTCTTCTTCTTCTTTTTCTTTTTTGATGGTCACATTAGGTTCGCTTTTCATCAGAGCCTTAAAATCTCTCAGAGTGGGTGAAGCTGTTTCGTCGACTGCTTTTTGGCGAAAGAGTTGTAGACGTTGTAAAAGTTGACCGTACCGTTGGGATTTTTCTGTTTCAGACACATTGTTTTGTTCCATCAGGGATTGTAATTCTTGTTGTAACTGAGACATTTCGTTAAGATTAGGATTGGGTGGTAAATGAGGTATCCGTTGTTCGTTCCAACGATGAAATTCCATCCATCGTTTGTAAGGTACTAAAGTCAGTTTTCGTCCTTCTATTTCATTCAAAGGTACCAAAAAGGTGTGGTCTTTTCAGAGAAGGGTGGTCCTCTTTATCTTCTTTTTTTTTATCGCATGACCCCTCCTAAAAGTGGTCCAGCAATCGTTCCTAACAAAGGAGCGGCTATTTTTAACAGCGGTCCTAACAGCATAGGTAGAAATCCTCCTCGTTGTACCAACATTTTTTTCTTTTGTTGAAGAGGTATTTTCTTTTTCACCATTTGACGAAGAACATTCCGATGTTTCCCTAATTTTTGTTTCTGTATCTTGGACAAAGGTACCGTTCCTTTCAACACGTTCAAACAACATTCACACACGGTATCAATGATTTCTTTAGGAGCTGTTTGAATGAGTTGTTTTCGCATGGGAGAATTGGATTTGCTCAAGACAGACAAGACATCCCAATGTTTAGCCAGACGAGGGGGAAGTCGTCCTTTTTTGGTGGTTTTCTTCTTTTCTTGGTGGTGGTGGTGAACATGTTTGGGAGCCATCTTTTTTAGTCGGTAGAAAACAAGTCTGAAGTCTTTTAGCAGGGTACCCTTCTATTTTATACTGGAATACGTCTCCACTGATTGTCTGTACGACGTACTAACTTCACGACAGGTCTGACTTGACGTTGAGGTGTTTTCAAGGGACTAAATCGTCTCAATTCTTGTTTAGATAAATCCACTAAACTTTGTAAGATGCCAGTTCTTTCTTGGACTTTGGTTTTAGGGGATGGTACTTTGTGGGTGGCTGCTGCCATGGCTAAATCAGCTGAAGTCGACGGCCCCGACGGGGTAACTTTAGAAATTGGTTTCCATTTTTGCATCAAATTAGGAAACACGGATCTTAAGTCTGGTTTGACAGGCATCATGGTAAAAGAGGGTGGTGAAGAAGACAAAGAGGAAGAAGTGGACGCCAAAGGAGACCTTGTCACTGCTGGTGGTGATGGTAAGGATGGTGGTGTCTTGCGGGTGTACGTTTGCGTCCTGGCTGCAGTACCTCTTTTACGTCGGGTGTTAGTGGTGGCAGTAGGTGTGGTTTTCTTCTTTTGGGTACGACTTTTCTTTTTCTTGGGGCTGGTTTTCTTCTTCTTTGGACTTTTCTTCTTCTTTTTAGGAGTTGTTTTGGCTTTGGTATCATTAGGATCCCATTTCAAAAGGGAACGAATCATAACCCCTCCTAAAGAACCACTTCCACCAGGAGTTAAAATGATTTGTTTTTTAGTCCGTGAATCGATTCTAGGATCAGCCAGTTGTGACAATACCGATTTATGTTTTTGAAAAAAACGTTGAGTTTGATGAGGGATGTGAATGATGCCTTGTAGTAATTGACGTGCCGTCAAAGTAAACCATCGTAACACTTCTTTAAGACTCGCTTCTAACAAATGAGCACGGACTTGTGCATTTTTTTCACGACTGATGCCATACAAGGCACGAATCAATTTAGCCGAAGGATGAGATTGAAAGGAAGTCATCTTCTCTCCAAAAAAAGAGTGTGAGGACAAAAATGACGTCGTAGGTTGTTTTTATAGTTTTTTTTTTTTAAATGAGCTGAAGGGGCCGTGTAAATGACAGGACCACCTTCTTCACTCCAAGAATGAAAGATACTGGCACGAAATCTCAAATAGTCAGGAGTGGTTGGTTTTAAGTCAATGAGTAAATACTCGTGAGGGGTTTGAGTGGCATCGTCGTACGCATAATTGAGCCAAGGAGCTCCTAACTGTTTGGCTAACACTTGTACTTGAGATTTGTCTCTGGGACTTTTAAACAAGACCACGTAATGAGCATTCAAACTAATAGTTCGATGGGCTTTACTCTGTTGAAATAAATTTTGTGTTATGTACACAATACTAGCATTACGATGGTGACCTTTTCGTGTAAACCAAAGTTTAATTTCTTCTTGGTCTTCTCCTAACATGTCATCAAAAATAACTAAATGAGTTTGACTCACGTCAGACACGATTCCATCGTCTTCGTGAGGGATGCCTTCTACAAACGAAATGGTTTCTCCTTGACTTTCTTTCAATAACGTGTAAGACGGTTGCCACTCTTTGTAACACCACACGATACGTTGAGGTGAATGATCAAACAAATCAGTTTTGTGTTCGATCAATCGTTTGACAAATTCGGTTTTGCCTGAACCACTCGGTCCAGCAATCAACATGTTAAATGGATGGCGCAGATACAAAGCATTCCAACTTTGACGATCTAACTTTTCGTCAATCATTTTCACCACAGAAGAGGTAGTAGACGAGGTAGAAGAGGAGGAGAATGATGTAGCCATGATTGAGGTAAGAAGATTTTTGAGAAGAAGACAAAAAACCCAAGGCATTTTATACGATTTCATACACGTTTATTTTTTAGAGAAAAAAAAGTAACCAACCAACCAACAAATAACATATTTTTTTTACAAGTCATTCATTTTTTACAGTACGAGTGAGAAAATAGCCAAGTAAAATCATCAGGTACACAATGATGGCTCCTACGGAAACCATCAAACTGTCATATAAACACGTCAATGTACAACAATAGTTTCATGTCCTAGTCATGAAAGACACTGTGTTTTGGGGTGACATTCTTCTGGTCGTCTTTTGTTTTTTTGAATCCTCTGACGGTAGCGGTGGTGGTGGTTAAGAAGGGTGGTGTTCCTCCTCAAGAGGTATTGGAACCACACAGTGGTTGTGTCAGGTACTTCTTTTTCTTCTTTTAGGGTTTCCCATCGAGGTTCCCCTTTTTTCACTTTTAGAACCTTATGGATAAGTGGCCAAATCTTTGTTGAACTGGGCCACTTCTTGTAACCAATATTGGAAACCAAGGTTTCTCCAGGGTCGTACATCTTTCCAATGGAAAAGGTGTTGGTGTAACTCACTAGCAAAACACACTTCTTGAAATGTTTTATACACAGATAAAGTGTGACGAATGTCTTCTTCACATGGAAGTGCGTCACTAATTTTCATTACCACTCTCAACGCTTTACGTACAATGTGTCTTTCGTGGACTGATAAAATTAAGTTTTTATAGTCTTCATCTTCTTCTACTAAGTCCGAAGAAGAACACAGGGTCATATTGTTTTTTTTTTGGAACTCAACAACAATTGAGTCCAAAACAACCACGGATCGTTCAAAAGAATCCAAGGCAAACACTTGTCCTCAAAAATATTCCACAACGAATTGTTTGGAAGTTTGGGTTTCAGGTTGTTGTTCACTCATTTCATCTTCAAAGTCACTGGCATGGACTTGAGCCAGTACTTCCTCTAAGGGTGTTTCAGGCGGCACGGAATACCTTTGTCGTCGTGGCCTCATGGTTTGTTCTTGTTCTTCTTCTGTTTTATCATGGTTTGGGTGTGATCTTTTCATCTTGAACTTTACTTTGAAACTGATTCAGTTTTCACCCAGGCACCTTTATATAGAGAGAGGAGAGTATATAAAGAGAGACCTTCGTACCTTCAGAATCAGTCTTTGGAATTGTACTTTCAAACTGTGAAGATGGAAAAGTACTGCGTTCGAGATAAAAGTCAAGATACTTGCTATATCTGCCAAGAGAAAGGTCATTGGGCTACACAATGTCCACAACGGCAACACCAAAACAGAGATAAAAGACAAGATACTTGTTATATCTGCAAAGAGAAAGGTCATTGGGCTACACAATGTCCACAACGGCAACACCAAAACAGAGATAAAAGTGAAGATACTTGTTATATCTGTCAAGAGAAAAGACATTGGGCTCCAGAATGTCCACAACGTCAACAGCAAAAGAGAGACAGAAGAAAAGATATCTGTTATCATTGTAAAGGACCAGGACATTGGTCTTATGAATGTCCTCATAAAGAAGAAAAAGAAGAAACTCTAGCAGAGGAGAGGGAGGAAACCGATTCAAAATCAACAAACCTAAAAGAAGAAGAACATATCATCAAGAAAAGTAAGAAGAGAGTAAGAAGAATGGAAGACAGTGAGAATGAAGAAGAAGAAGAAGAAGAAGAAGAAAAGGAAAACAGGATTCCTATGAAGAAGAAATTAAAGAAACACAAGAGAAAGAGTGAGAATGAAAAAGAAAAGGAAACTATGACTCCAGTGTTTAGATTCAAGCCACACAAGCATTACAGAAAGTGAACTTTGGTTTTTTTATCAAAAGTAGTTTCTTTTAGGTCATGTGGTTTTTTAGATTCAGGGTCATGAAGTGTAAACACCGCGAAGCCAAGAATGACGTAGAAAGAATGACGTTGGAGAGTATATAAAGAGAGACCTTCGTACCTTCAGAATCAGTCTTTGAGATTGTACTTTCAAACTGTGAAGATGGAAAAGTACTGCGATCAAGATAAAAGTCAAGATACTTGCTATATCTGCCAAGAGAAAGGACATTGGTCTTCAGAATGTCCACCACGTCCACAAAAAAGAGATTTTGGAATTGAATTGAATAAGTACGTTCATAAAGTGTATGATAAATATGCTGCAGACATACTTGGAAATGTCTATCATTTGAAGTCTGGAAGGAAAGTCAAAGGAAGATTGAGATCAACTGGAATGATAGATATTCAGGTTGCTGGTAAGGAAGGAAAGAGGGAAAAATATACAAATAGAGGGAGATTTGTCTTTGAAGCGGTGAATGGAGTGGATCTACCAAGACAGAGTAAAGTGGTACATCTCAATGATGTACTTGATGATGATAGAATAGAAAATCTTCAAGTGATGACTGCTAGTGAACAAACATGTCTACACAAGCATATGAAGAATGATAAAGAAAAAAGGAGAGTTAATTTTGGAAGTGCTAGAAGTGTGTTGTGTCAGTTGGTTGGTGAGACTGAGGAAAGAAGATTTGGAAGTATGACAAAGGCTGTTCAATATTTTGATTGTCATACAGGAAGTATCTACCGTTGCTGTACGGGGATTTATAAGTCAGTTTTTTCGAAGAAGTTTCAGAAAAGATTTCAAGCTAGATGGGAAGAGCCAGAGAAGAAGAGTCAAGTAACTAAAGGATTTGTGAGACCTGTTAAATTAACTGACTTGAATTCAGGATTATATAGTAGAATGGATTCCACTAGTGATGTGGCAAGATGTTTTGGATTGGATCCTAGTGAAGTTTACAGGATTTGTCAAAAACGGAAGTGGATTCGAGATGATAATGGACATTTTATTAAGTAGGAGTTTATCAATGAGAGTCCAGAAGAAAGTTATGAGAGAATTGTAGACAAGAATCTTACTGAAGTGCCAGAACAAGAAGACGATGAAATGGTAATAATATAAAAATGAATTGAACTGTATTGGAATTATATGAAATTGTTTTTATTACAAGGAGTAACATAATGTATATAAATTAAATAAAATATAATTATTATTATTGTGATTGTTGAAAAAAATGGTGTTGTGTAGTTTTTTATTGAATTTGAAAAAAAAATAATGAATATGTTCTTTCTTTCTTTCTATCGATCTAATGGTTTTTTTGTGTTATTTTGTTTTAGAGTAGAGATGCACATACAATCTTTCTCTCTCTTTCTATCGATCTAATGGGTTTTTTTGTGTTATTTTGTTTTAGAGTAGAGATGCACATACAATCTTTCTCTCTCTTTCTATCGATCTAATGGGTTTTTTTTGTGTTATTTTGTTTTAGAGTAGAGATGCACATACAATCTTTCTCTCTCTTTCTATCGATCTAAAAAAAAAAATATAAGTGTTTGTTTTTTATATGTTGTGTATATATATTTTTTTCTTTTTGTCATAGTCTCCCTATGTATGTTTTATGTGGTGTGTGATTGATATAAAAAAAATTTTAAAAAAAAGGTTATGTGTGGTGTGTGAAAAAATTTTATATAAAAAAATTATATAAAAAAATAATGGTGGTGTAGTGTGTGTAAGTTTTTTTACAAAAAAAATTTAGGGATGGGATAGTGTGTAGGTTTGATTTTTATCAAAAGTAGTTTCTTTTAGGTCCGCGCTTTTTTTAGAGTCAGGGTTCATGGAGTGTAAACTCCGCGAAGCCAAGAATGACGTAGAAAGAATGACGTCAGACGCGGGGTAGTGGGTAATGTTTTTTTTTTGTTTTGTTTTCTTTTAGGTGAAAAGGATGTTTTCCTTCACGTTCGCGCTTCTAGTATATTAAAACCACGTCTACACCGGTTAAGCTTCCCCGTTTATTCAACAGAATGAACCGCTCTGAAACAATCCGACAAGTTAGAGTGTATTTAGAGGTGGTGTGTCACCTCCTCCAAGACTTGGAGAAGAAAGAGAAGGAGGAGAGGGAAAAGGAGGAGAGGGAAAGCAAAATTCCCATCAAACAGCACTGGATGATGGAAGATTCCAATAAGGAAAATTGGAATCCTGAAACAAACCATCCTCCGTTTATACTTAAGAACAACAAGCCTTGCATGAGTGCAGCTACATGGAGGGGGAGCTGCCCTGCATGCAGGGCAAAGCCAGGGAGGTGCCCACACCTCCTCTAAATAAACTCTAACACAAAAAAAACCAACGGTCCTTTTTCAGGACCACCCTTTTTCAAGAAAGATTAATTCTATTTCCCTCCCTCCCGTTGTCCCTATAGAGACCCCCGCCATGTTAAACTCCCGTTTGTACCCCAAGTACCCTCTCCATGTTAAACTCCCGTTTGTACCCCAAGTGCCCTCTTTGTACCTCAATACCCCCCCACTACTCCGGTCTGATCTAGTATGGACGATTTCCACTCATTTTTTAGTCGGTCTTTTTACCGGCATATGTGATAACAGCTCATACATTTCGTGCACATGTGTAAATGTACATTTTTGTTTCTCGTAACAATGGGACATTTCAGCTACATGAGGCCCTGGTTAGTCGATCACGTGGTTTTAGGGTATAAAAGTCGTGTCAGTTTATGATTTCGTTGGATTTCAAGTTCTGAGCTGGTGAGTAAGCATGTTTCTTTTGTTATGCCAATGTAGAACCGAAATGGCTAGAACATATATATAGGATTTAGCGTTTAATATTTACGGGGGGGGGGGGGATTTCTGCCAATGGTATTGAATAATAATAATAATAATAATGAAAAGGTAATTTTCTTAGTACAGGAACTAATCTACCACGAGGCCTTCAGTTATTTACAATAAAAACAGTATATACAGCACAATGTGACAAAATTTAGCTTAACACTAAAGAATTGAGTTATTCTGAAAATCTAACTAAGTTTAAAGTCTGTAACTGTGCACAAGTATCTGTGAGCACAAAAATATAAAGTATTGTATTGAAAAATTCATATGTGAAAAAGATCTATGAGCAAAGAGAGGTATTTATATTAGAACTGTTCGACCATCTTAAGATCCCATCCATTTAAGACATTGATTATGAAAAGAAGAAATGCCAGGAGCCTGCCTTATGTCACTAGGGATGGTGTTCCATACTAGTGGATCAGTATATTGAAAGTTCTTTTTAAACAATTCCTTATTTGGCTTTGGTCTAATGTAATTTTTACTTCAAACAGATCTTAAATTTGGATTACCATCAGCATCTCTTTGTTGAAAGATATTGCTTAGATAGACCAGAATGGCATTATACATGAACTTAGCCTTTCTAAATAATATTCTATCATTTATTCGTAAACTTTTATACAATTCATTGTCCTCAATTGTCTATACATTGCTCTAAAATTAGATGGCATTTTGGAGTCTTGAAAGTTTTGTTGTTTGAATTGGAGGAATTATATGTACCCCAAATTACATTACAATAGCCCAAATATGGCTGAATTTAACTTCTATAAAATGTGACCCTATACTGAAACTGAAAAAGGAATGAATGTTCTGATGATCTTAAGTATCCAAATATAAGAATTAACCTTTTTTGAAACATGTTTAATGTGAATAGACCAGGTTGGATTGTTGTCTACAAATACACATAGAATTTTGTCATGAGAAGTCATATTATGGTTAACATTGTCAAAAAGAAATTGGGAGTTTGTCACTATCTAGCCTTACTCTTGTTGTAAGCTATTAGTAGCAACAGGCGCCGCCGCTAGAGGGCACTGGCGATCAAGATTAACATTTTCTCAAACTGTTAACCTCATTACACCATGTACTTTCTCGGCTTTCGTATGTAAAAAGCCGACATTATTATATCCGAATGTATTCATGGTTGAAAGGTCAAATGTCTATATTTAGCGTTTATGACATTGGGCCTTTCGTACAACATATTCGGCGAAAATAAACGAAAACTGAATTTTTCAAAACGCAGAAAAAGTAAATAAACGAACATATACACTCACATTCGCCAACTTTTAAAATACTTTGGAGTTATTTTTACGAGAATAATGGTAAAATATGTGCGAATATTTGCGGAAAACCACGAATTACGTCTTTTTATTGGTCACTCGTGCCAGCAAGAACGGTAACTCTTCCCGGCCCATGTTCAAAATGGAAACAATGACAACAACACGACATAAAGAGGGTTCAAAAACACACGAAAACTTGATTTTATGAAAGGGCAGACGTTTATACAAAGGAATCAGATTATAGAAACTTATTGTCATTCATTATACCAAATTTATTGCAATATTTTGGTACAACTTTTGTTGTGTAATGTAATTTCGAGATTAGGGACTTGACGGTAATGATATTGAAAATATGTATGTGATTGTGATCACTTAGGTATTATCATTGTCTGATCATCTGCTATAGGTCGGATTCTTATCTAGAGACACTGGTATTCAAATTAAAATGTTCATGTTTAGTAGGGGCGAAAAAGAGGTAAAAGTTCAACTTATTTTCAGAATTTTGAAAAATGAAAACAAATTCATTTGATACCATTTTTTTTTTTTGAATATCAATATGAATATTGTCATCTGTAGTATTTCTCTATTTAAACAAAAACATAATCATAACTATTTATTGAGAACCAAATCAGTGCCAGAAGTAGAATTGTGGAAGTATTCAAAGTAAGTTATTTTTATGTTTTTTTGTCATTGATTTTATTTTACAGATATGAAAACTGACCAAAAATATCTTATCATAGCTTAATTCTAAAATGGCAATTGTTATTTACTAAATTGTGACTTCAGATCAATGTATATATGTACAAGAAAACTGTAATGCATTTGCACTATCGCTTTTAAGAGTAACATACAATTTAAATTTGTGTATGACTCATGATTATGATATTTCATGCAAAAATGTTAGGGGGTGGGGGGAGTGATAAAAAGGAACTGAAAGGCTTCAGAAATACCTGGAAAATAGAAAAAGTGAATTTATTCTTGAAGCTGAATGTTCACAAAACATTTATATATAACCATATGTAAGAAATATGGCAACTTTCAGCATAAAATAACATGATGTAAAGAATTTGCAAAAAGTGACCAAAGACCAATATTAACAATGGTGGACGGCTCATGAGTTTGAATGCTTCCTGTGAATTTATTTGAAAAGATATCATAAAGATGGGTTCATTTTTTAATTATGCGCACTCATATTATGCAGAAAAGGTTCCATTTTAAGAGAACATATAATTTCAACTTGTGTATGACTGAAAAATATAGTGTTTCATGCAAATACGTTAGGGGCGTGCTTGATAAAAAGGCACAGGGGGGCTTCTGATTTACCTGGAACATAGAAAAAGTCAATTTATTCTTAAAGCTGAATGTTCACAAAACATTTCTATATAAACGTGTAAGAAATATGCAAATTTCAGCTTGAAATAACATGTGGTCAAGAATTTGCAAAAAGTGCCAAAGACCAATATTAAAAATGGTGAACGGTACATGTGTTTGAATTATTCCTGTGAATTTATTTGAAAAGATATCATAAAGATGGGTTCATTTTTGAAATCTGCAGACTCAAATTATGCAGAAAACATTCCATTTTTGTATATTCTATAATTCTGAAAAAAATCATCCCCTGTTGCTACTATTAGGACCTGGTTTTTTATGTATTTTTAATCATACTGTTTTCCTTGTACCAAATTTCAAGCCTGTTAAGATCATCTTGTAAGTTATTTTTACGTCCTGACTGTTGTTTTGTTTTAGCTAGTAGGTCATACAGGGCTGAGCAAATCCCTTAGCCCGACGTCCCGGACTATTCTGTTTCGAAGTCGGGCAAGTAAAATTTTCCAAGTCGCTAGTCCGGGACAAGGGTTCTTTTTTCCTATTTTAAAAAGTTGGGAAGTCCTTATTTTTTCGTGCTTTAATCACTATATCTACCTTTATTTGGCCATTCATTCCCTCCCGGCATACTGAATACTTGATTCTACCCCTCTTCATGTATACATTTACATCCTGTATAACACCTACAGGTGTTCAGCGATAACTATCGCATATGTGCACGTTCTGTTACTGCTTGACTGCACATTGGGTTAAGCGGCCAAATTATGGGCAAATCAAAACACGTCAAACAAAATAAAGCCGGTATAAGTAATTAGTAGTGTTTTAAGTGGCTTTGTTGCACCGTGTTTACTCAAACCAGATTCTCTCGAGCAGCTCACTCTGATTTTAATCCAGCGAGCCAGCGTAATTAAATTAATGAAAGGTACTTTACCAACATCAGAGTTGGTTTCCTTTATGAACTGATTAAATGAAAATTATGATTCTTTCTTACGATTCTTCAATTATGCTAATTAGTGAACTGTCTCTGTTCGTATTTAAAAGAAAAAATGTTTGTTATGATCACTTTAGAAGTAGTTGTCAAGCAAGCTGATATTTACTATGTGGATAAAACGAGTTTGCTAAATTATTTTCGAAAGGAAGGTAATAAGATCGATTCGTAGAAGGAAAATTCTTGTGAAAGTGGAGGGATAAAACGTACGACTGCTACTGAGTGTGAGAATTCCTTAAACCATGCGAGTTTAAAAATTCTAATGAATATTGCACCAAATGGACCAGAGCTTGAGGACTTTAACCCAGACACAGCTATCAACTGCTGGCTTAGTGCTGGTGCAGGGGGCAGACATGTACATGTACATTTTTTTCAAATCCAGCAGCTAAAACACATACATGTACCTGAAGTAGCCAAATGTATATCAACCAATGTTTTTGAAAAATTAAATTCTTTTAAGAAATAATTATGTTGTATATAATTTCATTAGTTCTTTCTATGCATTAAGTACATACATCTCATCAAATCTCGGTAATTGATTACCATTTTGGGACAAGTGAAAAGTAAAGTGGGACAAGTGAATTTTCTGAAACCACTTGTCCTGGACAAGTGGATGAAAAAAAATGTGCTCAGCCCTTACCTATTTTTTTTCTTTTCTGTATTTATTTTTTTGTATTTATAATCATACTGTTTTTCATTGTACCAAATTTCTGTATTTATTTTTTTGTATTTATAATCATACTGTTTTTCATTGTACCAAATTTCAAGCCTGTTAAGATCATCTTGCAAGTTATTTTTACGTCCAGTTTTAATTTTACCTGACTTGGATTGTGTGGTATCATTTGCATAAAGATCAGTGGAAGAAATTGAATTTCTTATTTTAAAATGCAACTTGTTAATAAATACAATGAATAAGAAAGGTCTAAGGATAGAACCTTGTGGTACTTCACAGTATTTTTACTTTCAGAAAGGGGACCATTTAAAGATTCTTTTTGCACTCTATCAGTTAAATAAGAAGCAAACCAGTTTAGGGAGTTTTCATTACATTGCTAGAATGTCAGTTTTTAAAGTGCAATTTTATGGTCTACAAGATCAAAAGCTTTACAAAAATCAACCACAATAGTGCCATCCATTTCTCAATCTACTGCTTGTAACCATTTAATAATCATAGAGTGGTTCTGTTGAAAGATAAACTGATCATCATGAGTCAGATTATAAGTGTTGAAATAGTTGATAAAAGAATAATGCACCATTATGCATACATGCCAGCCTTCCAGACAGTGTTGGTGGATGTCTATATCAACATGGGGTTTTCACTCTTAAAGACTTCTTATGATGCCTTGTTGGTCCTAAATGAAAATGGTGCTGAAATGACCTCCAATATGGCAGCCATCACAGCCATCTTGAAATCTTGTTACAGCTACTCTTCCTGAACAGAAATTCATATTGGGATGGGGTTTTACCAGAAGACTTTTTATGATGTCTATTTGGTCCTAAATAAAAATTGTGCCATTTTGATTTTCAATATGGCAACCATGGCGTTTGTATTGAAAATCTTGTTACCACTACTCCTCTTAAGTGGAAAGTCATATCAACATGGGGTTTTCACTGCTAGACTATTTATGATGTTTAGTTGATCCCAAATGAAAATTTTGTCACAGTGGCCGTCTTGAAAATCTTGTTATTGCTACACCTCAGTGGATTGTCATATTGACATGGGTTTCACCAAAAGACTTCTTGTGATGTCTAGTTGAAAATAAATAAAAATGGTGCCAATCAGACATTCAATATTGCCAACATAGCTGCTATGTTGAAAATCTTGTTAAAGCTTTTTCTGCTCAACAGAAAGTCACATGACATGGGCTTTCCACCAGACTCCACATCTAGTTTCTCACTGTCCCTATGTCCATACATCTGTACCATGTCATTCTGTCCATTCCAAAAAAACCGTTAACAGACAAATCAAATAAGATTTTTTGAAACAAATATTTGAGCTTTTTGGACTTTATATTTTTGGGACTGGGTGGGTGTGTGAAGGCCTTGCTAGCATGATTGTGCAAAAATCACTTGACATAGATAAATGAGATTAGGAAGCATACCTGCCAGAGTCCCAGAAAGTGTTTTCATGCCCCAAGTGGAGTCAGTGCATGTGATCCCAAAAATGCAGTGTCATGAGAATAAGCTATCTTTTTATCTGAGCCTATATAAAATGACTGAAATTTAAATTTGAATAAAAGAAAATAACATTGGTTTTCTTCAAAGCAGTTAATACACTTGCAAACAAAAAATAGTTGGTAGACTTCGCATTGTCAAATGTCATCACCACACACACACACATGTATGTGCACACACTCACATAATCACAACTACACAGACATTAAATAAAAAAATACACAAAGTTTCTGTCTTTAACAACCATTGCATTGTGGAATAAAGGCAGTCTTTGCTGCTCTTGGTTGTTCAGTAGTGGGTTTGAAGGCAATGCAAGTGGCATTTGTGTTATCTCATTAAAGACTATGGGACTGTTGTTAAAACTTCCCCAAAGATCTTGTTGAATTTTTCTCAGCATAGAAAATTATCTTTCTGCATCTGCACTGTTGTGGTGCAGTGTCAAACATGCAGTGGCCACCCAAGTTAGATTATCATATCTTGGTTTTCCTGAAGGTAGATGACAAACTTTATTCATGGCATGGTCATACACCCAGTCAAAAATAGCGACGGTCTTGTCACCTCCCTTGTCTTTAGATTCATCAATCAGGACTTAGTATTTGTTATTTTGGCATAACTCAGTTACTTGATTGTCCAACATTGGCGCAATTGCATTATTTATGATATTCATTGCTTTTGTCCTTTTACAACTGCATTTGCTAGCAATATTGCTATCCAGGAACATTTCCATACACAGGTCTGAAAAATGATTCGCAACTGAAAACAGATTGTGCTCTGGAACAAATTTGCAGCAAAGTACTTTAGCTCTTGTGACATCTTCTGCTGATGATTGTTTAAACCTGTAACTTGCTTTGGGATTGAGCTGTACATTCATGCATTGTCCCATTGTTAGTTGTAGTTGCTATGTGGACGGAAGTCGTACATTTCAAAATGACCAATGTCTATATGGTGTTTGCAGTATGTGCAAAGCAGAATGGCTAATGCCAATATTGTGCTTGCAGTATGTGCAAAGCAGAATGACTAATGCCGATATGGTGTTTGCAATATGTGTAAAGAATAAAATGCTCTCTTTCTGCTGCACTTCACAAAGTCAAACTTTGTCAACCAGGAGTTCTGAAATTTAGTTTTGCTGGGCTATTCTTGCTTCACAAATGGCTTTTCCTTCCCTGAATCACAGGTACATTTTGAACTTTTGCCTTAAAAGATGAATCGCACTAGTCTTGTGCACTATTCTGACTACCAAAAATAATCAGGTTTTGCATTTCATATATGGAGTAAACTCAGACTTCAATGAAATGTTGCCTTTGATCATGAACTTGCCAAAAATATTTAATAAAGATGGTTTAAACATTCTCATTCAAGGCAATGATGTGTAAAAACTTGTTATTCAACACACATCTCCTTGATTTACCAAACTTCAAACAAATTGGGTTGTTCCACTTAGTGTACTTTAGCAATGCAAATTAGCAAATTATCGTAACAAGTTCTCCCACAGCGGTGTTCAAAGGACTTAATACAATATCACCTTAGCTATTATCAACCAATTAAGTAATCTTGTGAAATGGTAGCTGTTCATCTCTGACCACTTGCCTTTTAACTGCCTCTATGACAATAGCCGAAGATAGTTTTACTGAGCTCTAAGCAGGACTGTTGACTATTCATGCATACTATAGGTTACAGGCATATATCATGGTGGTTAAGATAGTCTCGATCTCTCTTATTGAGGCCCTTGGTGGCCTTTACATGTCACTCTCACATCTCACCTCTGTCCACACAAGTTTGAGTCTCGATTCGACCAATGTGGGTATGTGCAAATGCTTGGCAATAGCTTCCCATGGATCGGTTGTTATTCCTGGGGTCTTCCCAGGTTCTTCCTCCACCAAATATACTGGCCGCCAGGTGTATCCTATCATGTGCTGACAAATGGCGCTAAATCCCACACAACCAAACCAAACCCCTCTTTCTTTGTTTTGTTGTTGCTAACATTACTGAAAATCTTTTTTTTTCAAAGGGGTTTGGGAGTAAAGAATTTTTTTTGCATGATAACGTCTTATGGCATGTACAAGGAAGGTATATCTGGATGGGTTAATTGATGCCTCTGAAGCAAATTTGCTGCTTTTTACAGAGCTTTGAACTTGTATGACTTGTATTTGTTTTCTTTGTTTTTTGTTGTTCTTGTTGTGGCAGTCAGTGTATAAATATGTCACAAGCATTATACTGCTGTTTGGAGGTGTGTTCAATGGCACCATGTGTTGTTTTTGATGATGATGACAATAACATCAAAAAAATGACAATAACATGTGATTCCTGTGAGGGATGGTTTTTCATTGGATGACACATCACATGATTTGATATTTCCTTATGGTGCATAGTTATTCTTGGTTTGGTTTTGTGGTTCTGACACCATTTTTCAGCATGATAGGCTATATTTCACGGCCATTATATTGGTGGAGGAAGAACCTGGGTAAAAACCAGCGACCAATGGGAAGCTACTGGCAAGCTTTCTCACATACCCACCTTGGCCCAGCCGAAGACTCAGACCCACGTGGACAGAGGGGAGATGTCAGTGATCTGAAAAGTCTAGCGCCTTAGACCACTTGGACACCCGGGGCCTCAATTATTCTTGTCACATGATCATGATATTATTGGCTTATATGTGATGTCACAATATTATGTTCTTAGTGTTGTGCAGTTGAAATGGCATATATAGAATTCTAAAGCAGATTCTTAAATTTTTTTTCTATATCGTGTAATAAAACGTTATTGCAGAACTTTTTTTGATGAAGATGAAGTTTTAGGAACAAGTAAACCTATCATATTAATATCGGTGGTTCACATCAGTCAGTATGATGTTTACTGGTTCATAAACCTCGATATTCACCTGAATAAAAGTCTATTATTATATAATATTGTGCTTTGAGAGTATTTATATAGGAATAGATATAGTGGTAGCAATGGTTATTCCCTTGAGGAACTACTATTGCTGCCGCAGAGGCATCTGCAGTTAGTTTGTATCCAGGTGTATGGCAAAGAGTCTGTAATTGTATAATATAATTTTTCTTTCTCTCATTCTTCCTCCTTCTTCTCAAATAGTTCTAAATGCAATATTGCTGTACTAGTTTGTATTTTTTTCTTTTTCAGTATTATTTTGAGCAGTGCCTGAAATCCTCCATAGCCTTTAAGAATATTTAGATAGAAATTGGTGTTGTTGCAGCAATGGTTATTCCCTTGAGGAATTACTATCGCTGCCACAGCGGTGTGTGCAGTACGGTAGTGACAAGATCCATGGCACGGAGGAGAGTTGCTGAGGTATGTATTTCACCTGAAATAGTGTTGAAAATATATCCATTGTAATGTAAAGAAAGTCAGGACAGTACCCATGCTGTTCTTAACAGCGTCCTGAGCAAATATTTAGCCTTAAAAATCCTGTCCATGGCATTTATCCACTCGCTGCAAGTTATAGAGAGAAAATGAAATACTTTTATGTCCTTGTTTTAAAGGTCAGAACTTGTTATGCACAAAGGTCTTAAGATCTACAAACATAACCTATGGTTCTGTTGTCCAGTATAGAAACCATTATGGAAAATTACTTGCCAAAAGCTTGTTCATTGTATTGATGTTTCCTCATAAAATTAATATTAATGTTGCCTTTATTTCCATTGTTGTTAGTTTATTGTAAACATTTGTACATATTTTCATGCAAGTCCTGTGCCAATTTATATATCATTTTAAATCAGTACAACAGGCTGGTTTTGATGACTTTAAAAATGAGTTACTGGGAATGGGTGCGGATGTGCTTTTTTGGTATGTTTGATCATTGTTACACATTGTTCATACAACTTTGAAAAATCTGTGATTTTGATGGGTTGCCTTGAGAACTTGAATTTTAAAAATGGTTTTATCTTTGAATAGTCCTTCAATTTCTTCACGGACTCCTTGTTTTGTTCCCAAATTCCTTGAATTTATCTTTGGGAATACAAAACATTAGAACTGAATAAAATATATCACTTTTTAAATTCAGATTTTTTAAAATTTACATATTTTCCAAAAATAATGAACAGATAAATGTTACAGATTTTGAGGTCATAAAAATTGTGTTACATCTCAGATTCACTTTTTAAATTTTTTAGAGTTGTTATAACTTGTCCAGGTTACATAATTATAAAACACCCGATATTTATTTCTGTATGAAAGGAGATAGTTCCTTATGTGTATTGTGTAAAACAATATTTTTGGGGGTTGAACAAAAGATGTAACACAAGACACTGATGAGATAATTTTCAAACAATTTCAATATTATCATTGAAAAATATCCAAATGATATTGTGGTTGTGTAATTATAGAGGATGCAAAAAACAAATCTCTGTTCTTATATTTAACACATTGGTCAGGATATGGAAACTGTAGCCATTAATATGCTGCAGATGTAACAGCACACCATTTTTGCTTTTTAACAATGATTGTGAATACATCAGATGGTTATCCAAACGAATGATCGTCAATTTGAAACTTAAAAGATGATGAACTGTCACTGGATCCAGATTTGCTCTGGAGTCAACCTGAATTTTCCTCGGAATGGAAAATGTCCTTTCAGTGTCTGCATTAGAATGTGGCAATGTCAATACAACTCTACTGAGTCCACCAAGAAGCTTAAATTGTTTCTTGCTTGTGGATAGTTTCAGATTACTGACTGTCTGCCAAAACTGTTCAAGATTGGTACTGTCTGGGTCGATTTGGGAAGTTCTTCTTTGGGAGTCGGAATGTAGTCCCGAATTTCATATTCCAGGCTAGTGCAGTTTTCTCATTCTGGGTTAATGTCATGAACTTCTCAGACAGCTTCACCACTGCAATACAAAATGCAAAACAGAAGAACTTTCTAATAAATTTTGTTTTTTATGCTGCAGTTGAGATTTCTAAGAAATATTACATGTCCATAAGATTTAAATCCAGAAATTACACTTCTATCAATATATTTCTCTTGGAATTTCTTGAAAAAGTTTTAAAAAAACAACCAATGGGGTGAAATTTTCTTTCAAAGGTACCCATCACTGCTTTTAATTTCCAATTAGTAGTGCAGACTAATAATATTGTTTCATTGTTCACCCATCAATAGCTAATAAGTATCAATATAGATCATGGGAGAAAAGACGACCTACCTAATCAGATTAATGAGTATTGATTGCACTCCCAAGCATCTAATGTTGTTTTAATGTCTGTAAGATTGTCCACATGAAGCACTGAAGCATGCATTATACCATCACACCCTTTGTGACTTTAAGCCTAATTTAAAGATTCCTTTGTTGTCATCATTATCCTCACTATCACCATCCTTTAACAACAACAATGAAATCCAGAAAACGATTATCACTTAACTAGCATTACAAACGAAGACAAAATCCTCATTCAAGCCAAGGCATTATGGATTCCTGTACTGTATGCATAATATTCATATTATTGATATTACACGTATTATTATTATTATTATTATAATTATAATACAATTGTGATCATGATTTCTTATGAACAATTAAAAAGTTAAACTTGCATAATACTTGCAAGAATATTTTATTCAAGCATGCAAAGATGAGTTCTGCTGATCCAATGTTACATGTTGGTATTCCAAGGAATCTTGTAGATATCCTGTTTACATGAACTCAGACTGTCAGCATTTTATTACTTGTCGGTGAGAATGGTGAATTTTTGATTATGGCACATGTCTGTGATATTCTCATCCCAATGAAAACCTAAAGCTTGGTTCATAATGCAAGCGGTTTTTGTCTGTTTGCATGAGAACTTTTGTGCGACTTCCAAGTATAGGAACATTATTTTGACTAGATCTGAAAATGATCTGCTGCCAGAAACTGGAGGTTATGTTTGGCTATAAAGTTGGCAAATAGTGTCTCGGCACATGCAACTTTGTCCACATTTGATGCAGAATCCGCGAACATGGATTAAAGTGATGGCATATTTGTTGTTGCAGTTAATATGCTTTTATGTGATGGGGTTTCTGCATGACACATGATGTCATTCTTGCCACCATAACAGATTTTAAAAGCAGCTTTACAGGAAGAGCAGAATACATATTCATATCGCTTTGAACTTGATTCCATCTATTGAAATTCCCATTTCTATCCATCACTGAATTTCATGTGATAATTCAGTTGCTTCAGTTTTGGTGTTTTGGCATTGGGAGATAATGCACGCTTAGACATCTTGACGAACTTTAAACACTGAAGTCAAACTGGCCCAGTTTTATGCCACTTCAGCTCTTGAGTAATCCAACCATAATCAATTAACATTTTTAATCCTGTCTAAATTACTTTGAATCATACATAGTATAGACTCTAATCCATCTCGACAACTTTAAACACCTAAGCAGAACATACCTTGTGGAGAGAATCAAAGTAATGCATGTGTGCATCCCAATATTTAGAACCCTGATTTCACAACTTATTTGTCCATCTACACAAAGATACATATCTTTGCACATAATTGTAAGTGTACTTGTTCTAACCACCTATCATTTCCATAATTTGTGTCGTTTAGTCAATCTATGGGGTAAATAATCATGAACAAGAAATTATACAGTGAGATGCAAGAAAGATGCCAGTTTTTGTTGTCCTTGTTACATATTCGATGAGCAGTTACGTCATATTTCATCTCAAGTTTTTGCATAAAACATTGTATTACATATTATAATAAGTGAATTCTGATTTTTTTTAATATCTGAGTACTAATACCTTTTAATAAAAGGTTTGCTCATTTCAACCACTAGACATAACAAATGACACAAAACTTGGTTACTGTAGATTTTGGTACATGTTACACTGCAGCTATCTAATATTATATTAATGGGATGTTACACGTATCAAGCAAACATGAAAGTTATCTTCCACCCTCACCCACCCTCAATATAATTAGTTGTATGAAATCACCCCAGAGCCAACGATAAAGAATGTTATTTAAATTTTTAAAAATCAGATGAAGATGAAACATGGACACAAAATTGGCAGATTTTAAATGGTATGTGTGTGACATCTCCGATATCCAATTTGAAATCAGCGTGAAGTTTTACTCATATTGATTAAACGTAACAACTATCTTTAATTTTTCCTTAAAGAATTACTGTTACAAAATCATCCCCAAACCAATGATCAAGAATGTTATTTAAAATTTGTAAAAACATGATACAACATTAGATTTTAAACGAGTACATGTGACCTCTCCACTATCTAATTTTAAATCAGCATGAAGTTTTACTTATATTGATTAAACATGAGAACTATCTTTTCCTTTTCCTTAAAGAATTACTGGTACAAAATCATCCCCAAACCAATATAAAAGAATGCTATGGGCATTTAAAAATTGAATGAATACATAAGAATAGACATGAACATCCAGCATCAATAGCAGCTGGAAAAAAAATAAGTTTCTTGAAAATCATTATCAAAAGTAGAGTTGTTTCCAAATGAATTTCAGGCAAAATTCTAAGTACATGTAATTTAAATCCATCACCAATGTTAATTTCCATCTGTCTTGAGCAATATTCAAAAACAGTTTTTTAGAGAAATGTAACTGTGCCAATTCTTCCAAACCATGTGCTTTGTACATGAGAAGCTCTCATAAATGAGTCTTTATACAGGTCATAAAATAAACAAGGCTTGATTAAAATACAGCCATCCTTTTTTTCCCAGTTGCTATAAGTATTTTATACGAATCCGATATGTAATATTCTGACACCAAACCAATTTACATAATTGTGAAAAAGATTAAGAAAAATTGATTGATGATTTCTTTTGGCGACTTTTACCATGAATGACAGCAGTCGTCATTTCTGCTGAAGATAAAACATGATCTGGAACTGAATAATTGGCACAACTTTGGTCTGATTTTGGAATGTAACAGTTATGACACCATATTACATATGAGACATGGTGACAAATAATTTTAAAGTTGATATTTCTTTCATTATGGGGATGTTTGATGAGTTTTTGAGATGTGTATTTATTTTGATTTCCAAATAATTTAATGTCAATAACCAGTCGCTTTTTAAGAAGCCTGGTATTGTGAAAGCAATTAATTATGACACCCTCACCACTGACACAACAAAAACTTGAGAATGTCCTTAACATTTCACATGAAAATTTCAAGTGTTGAATTCATTTTACTTGTGATCAATTAAAGATATATCTGTTATCTCTCTGTTGTTGACTTCAAATGACTGTTTCAGGAAATACTGCCATTTTTGTTAGAGAGGTAATAATTATTTTATGACCTAGAGTTCTGTACCAAATACATAAAATGGGTTAAAATTGGGTGGATCAAATGACACATGACATGGGTAGTTACCAGATGGAGTAATGTTTGTTTGCTCCTAAGTGGTACACCAATTGTGTTTTTTTTCTTTCTTCTACTTGTGTATCTATTTATGAAGGGAGAAAGAAAGTGACATAAAGAAAAAGTTCAGTTTCTGTAAGAAATAAAATACTCCTTGAAAACTTTTGGAAGTCCTTGAAAAAAACTAATTGAAAAGTCCTTGAAAAACAACTCTCTAGAATTGAATGAACCCTATTACATATTTATGTCATGTCATGCAAAAACTTTGAGATGAAATTTGTAGATTACCAAGTCAAACAGTTTCAAATAAAAATTGAAAAGATTAGGGTGTTCACATTTTTGGCTGTGTTGCAAAGCAATTCCAGTTTATGGATAGCTGTCAATCTTTCAGGAAGTATGTGTGTAGGTCTGTCTGTTGGTGTATGGTGTACCACATTGGGGGTCCTGTCTTTAAGGTCAAGGTCACAGCTCAGTATTGTACATTTTCATCACACATTTTTTTCTTTTTGCAACCATTTGAGATTCAGGGATGAAACTTGGTATACTGTACATCATCACAGGAGCCACTGTAGCTCAGTTGGTAAAGCACTGGACTTGTAATCCAAGGGTCACAGGCTTAGTTGTCAACCAGGCCAGCCTGAGTTGGCTGCCTTGGTGTGTCCTTCAGGTAGGCAGCTCCCATTTCCTCAGCATGATATGGCCAGTGTGTTAAAAGTGCCATTAAACTAACATCACCATCACAAGGAGGTGTGTCATGTACCACATGGTGGGTGCTATCTTTAGTGTTGTGGCTAGATATTTTACATTTTCATCAGGAGTTTCTTTTAACCATTTTATGTTAAGGGATGAAACTTGGTATGCTTGTACATCATTGCAAGGTGTGTCATGTACCATATTGTAGGTGCTATCTTTAAGGTCAAGGTCATGACTCGATATTTTAATTTTTCCTTCACACATTTCTTTCCACTCGTTAATATTGAAGTTTTTCTAGACTAAGGGATACAATTTGGTGTACATATCATAATTACTAGGTGTGTTGTGTACCACATTGGGTCTAATCTTGAAGGTCAGTTACATGTCTTATCTTGAAGGCAAGTTTGAGGTAGTCTCTATTAAATGGCAGGGCTGAGCAAATTTTTTTTTTAACCACTAGTCCAGGACAATTGGTTTCAGAAAATTCACTAGTCCCACCTTACTCTTCACTAGTCCCACCTTACTTTTCACTGGTCCCAAAATGGTAATCACTTGCCGAGATTTGATGAAATGTTTCTACTTAATCCATAGAAAAAAACAAACGAAATAATATTCAACATAATAACTTTTTTAAAAGAATTTAATTTTTCAAAAACATTGGTTGTTATACATTTGGCTTCTTCAGGTTCATGTATATATGTTTTAGCTGATGGATTTGAAAAAAGGTCCATGTATATGTCTGCTACCTGCACCAGCACTCTGTCTCTTAGTAGTGTCATATTTGACATTTTTTGCCACCACAGATTGTTGCTTATGTCTCTTTGGAGAAATAGCTACCGCACACTCAGTATCAGTCTTACGTTTTATCCCTCCACTTTCAAACAAATTTTCCTTCTCCGAATCGCCATTATTACCTTCCTTGCGAAAATAATTTAGCAGATTCATTTTATCCACAGAGTAACTAACAGCTTGCTTGACAACTACTTCTAAAGTGATCATAACATATATTTTGTCTTTAAAATACGAACAGAGACAGCTCATTAATTAGCGTAATTGTTTCGCTTCAAACGCAATATCGCACGTGGAAGTTAATCATCTGTATAATCAGTTAAAAATTAAAGAATCATTACTGTCATTTAATCAGTTCATAAAAGAAACCAACACTGATGTCGATAAAGTACCTTTCATTAATTTAATTACACTGACTCGCTGGATTAAAATCATAGTGAGCCCCTCGTGATAATCTGGCTTGAGTAAACCCAATGCAACAAAGCCACTTAAAACACTACTAATTGATCATACTGGCCTTCTTTTGTTTGACGTGTTTTGATTTGTCGATAATTTGGTCGCTTAGCCCAATATGCAGTCAAGTGGGAACAGGATGTAAATGTATACACGAAGAGGGGTAGAATCAAGTATTCAGTACGCCCGGAGGGCATGATTGGCCAAATAAAGGTAGATATAGTGATTAAAGCATGAAAATAAGGACTAACCCGACTTTTTTAAAAAGCACTTGTCCCGGACTAGCGACTAGGAAAATTTTACTTGCCCGACTTCAAACATGACTAGTCTGGGACGTCGGGCTATGGGATTTGCTCAGCCCTGAATGGGCATAGTTTACTTTTACTGACAGAGTACATTGGAGCAGTGAGTCATCTATATAGTTGCCTTTATAAATTAACAGACAATGCTTTTTTTTAGTTTTCCAAATAAAGTTTTAAAAACCAATAGTGTAATGCCAATGCCGCGTGAACTTTATTAATACTATATATTGCGTAAAACATCTAGATTTCAGTTGTTGTTGAGGGGTTTATTTATTTTGACAATCCTAAGTTATCGGAACCATTAAAGCAATTTCTTGATCATCAAATATTTAAGACTTCTAAATGTGATTCTTTGATTGTTTAACTATATATTTTGCAAAAGTTGGTGAAACCCATGTTTGCTAGACACTGGAAAAAACTTGAATGCAGAACAGCAGCAGCTAGTTACATGTACAATAGGTATCTTGGTACAATGTAAATAATGTAGAACTACATGAAACGGAGGTGGTGGGGGGTGGTGGATATGTTGTAATTGGTTGCTAAAACCTGAAATTAGTCATGATTGGAAACAAATATATAGAGTTAAACCATAGGAATAAAAAAAAAGAAGGGAACAAATTAATAGCAAAAGATAAGGATTAAAAATCGGTGGCTAAATGAGCATGTTCATGCTGTCTAAGCATCACAGAAAATAGTATCATGAACTATTGAGTTCCTTATAAACTACATATACTCTGCCTAGAGTGTTTTTCACCTCGTGTCAATAATATAAAGAATGTTTGAAAAAATCTTCCACCATTCATCTGATGAATGATACAACTCCTCATAAAAATATACTTACTAGGAAAGTTTGATGTTGGTTGCTTTGTTGGTTTTGATATCATTCATAGGAAATGGGGGCAAAGTGCCTTCCCAAGGACACCAGGCAGCTGACCAGGGCTGATCTGGGCTGGTATCAAACCCATGACCAATGGATTTCAAGTCCAATGCTCTGCCAACTAAACTACCGCAGCTCCCAGAAAAGTTTTCAAGAGGCATTTCAGTAAAGTGACCATAATATGAGCCAGAATATTAACATTCACAAAGAGCAATGAATGTTATATTAATCATTGTAAAAGAAGCATAAAAAATGAATGAATTTCTCTACTTGTTTTGTGGTCTTCTAAAAGTTTGTGTCTACCTCGTTCAAAAATTTATCCTTTTTGAGAAATCTTTGGTTGTGGAAAGTGATTCTCATTTAGTGAAATAGAAAAATGTTAAGATAAACTTCTGTCATTTTTTTTTGTGACAAATAAAACGTAGCTGATCAGGATAAAGATTGTTGTGGAGAGAGAGGGAAGTGATATTGATGCAAAATTAATTTCCCTGGGAATATTTTTGCATGAAAAAATCTTCAGCAATTATTTTTCCATGAAGGAAGTTTCAATTATCACGGTGTTAAGATTGTACACAAGTCTAATGTGTGTTGTCATTACAGTCTCGGGTTTTGTGGACAGTTGATTTTTTCTGATTAATTTTACTTAGACCAATAATGATCTAATTCAGTTGCCAATTTTGCTGGTTATCCTTTAAAAAAGATAACTGGCATGAGAAATTAGAACTCTGCCCTATTTTCAAACATAGTTCGATGTAATGGTGACAAAATGTTTTCTAAGTTATACTTTCTGATGTCAACATTCAAATTCTCACATGAGCAAAATCTGCATGAGAAAATTTGGTTAGTTTTTCAATGGCTCACAAGATGTAACAAACTGCACAAATGAGCTTGCAAAATCTACCCAATTTACATGCATTGCTAACAAGTTTCTCATGTGCAGCTTATGGGCAGCTCGTGTGAATAGGCAAGATTTTTCTGTACTGGAAGGACTGTACAAACAAATACACATAGGAGCAGAGTCAGAGAGTAAATATGTGAACAAATGAATGAATTAACAAAATAATAAATGAATGTACAAGAAAAGAGACAAATAGGGGAATTACAAAATATATCAATGCGCAAATAAATGAGAATAGATAAGACGGGGTAAATCACGGTATTTGGCCCAGATGTGTTGCACATGGGCGTCAAATTTCAACTTCACAGAATTCTGTTGAAACAACTTGATTTTGGAAGTTCAACACTTTGAACCTCTGAAAATTTAATGGTTTATTGAAGAGAAAATGGCAAGTTTATTTTTTTCTTGTTTGCTTGAGGTAGAGTAGGTTCTGGTTATGGACACTACAGGGTGAATATAACAAGCAAAGTCAGTCATGGTTTTCACTTGAACATTTAATTTTTTGTAATATAACAAACTTGAACTCATAAACAAACAAAAATAATAACTTTTATGTGACTAGATAGGTCATAGGCGAATAAAACCTTGCTCTCTCTTCAACACCTGCTGAAACACTATTTTAACGGAGCATAACTTTATCAGAATATACTAACAAGGTCAAGGGAAATGGAAAATATTGCTTATATATTGTTGTTTGAACCTATAGGCAATAATCAACCACATGTTCTAGTTCCAGAACTGCATATGAAAAAAATTAAATTAATGTACCAGACAAAGGTCCAAACAGTTACGAACACTATATAATTCACGAAATGAATAAACTTATTTTGACATGTTCTGCTTAAATAATCTCTTTCATTCCTTTATCATTAAGCAGAAATTGAAAAAGATAATGAAATCTTGGAAGATTGGTACATTTATTATTAACTAGAGCCCATTAACAGTCTTGCAATACTGAAAATATGAACCTTTCATATCAAATTATAACGACAAGCTATCAGTATAATGCTAAACTTATGAAATTAAGTGTTTAATGAATATATACAAACAAATTGAGGTGTTTCTTAGCACTGTGTTTGTCCCAAAGGGGCCTCTCTTAATTACAGCTCCACGAATGATGTTATATGCATTCCTTTTGTCGCTCTCTTTTGCTTTGGCTCTTTCACTTCAGTTAGACTTTCCTGAATTCTTTTAAGTATTGTGTCTGCTACTTCAATTTTTATGCATTCTGGACTTGCAATAACATTCTGTTGTGTGAGAATCTTTGAGGTAGATGGAGAGTTAATCAAATGTTTTAATGCTTCAGCTTTTCTCTTTGGAGTTTTTGGAAGAGCTGATTTCACTTTCCTCAGACTTCTGTATTTGGAATATCTGGAAGAAAAGATATTCCCATCTTGCTGTGATGAAATGGGAAGATCTAGTTCTGAGTTTTTTGATGAACCCTGCTCACTTCCTTTCAGTTGGACTCTCAATCTCCATATTTGATTTTTTTGAACAGCTGTTTTCTTTTCCAGAAGTGATGTCTGTCTCTTAGTTTTCAGCTGTTCTTCTGGGTATTGTTTGTTCTGTCTGCAGACTTATTGTTGCTGTGCAATAATGTTTTCTTGTTTTTGACCTTTTCTCTGTACCGTTGCATTTCATTGCGTTTTCGCTGTTTAAGTAATTGTAGCTTCTCTGGACAGGACTTGGCCGTTTCTTTTTCTTCTTGCCTTGCTCTTTTCTTTCTTTCTCTGTCCCTTTCCTTCAATTCGTCATCTCTGGATTTGTCTAACTTTTGTTTTGCCTTCCAGGCTTTCACTTTCAGGGCATTTTTTCTTCTTTTCATTACATCATCTGTTTCAGTTTTTTTCCCCCTCGATATGTCTACCAGCTCCATGGTTTCCGGATAGTTTGGATGATCTTAAATCCATATTGGATACTGTTGAGGAAAAAAAACAACCTGAATTAGAAATCTGTATCATTATCAAACTGAAGTTGTGCCTTAACATAGTGCTTCTGCATTACCAGTTATTAATATCATTAACCTGTGTCATGTGTAACCAAGAAGTTATTACTTGCACTTTCATTTGCAAATATTCGTGTCTACTTATTAATATAATACCAACAATGTCAAGGTTTTTAATAGACTTCTCAGGATTTATAGGAATTAAAACATTTTACTCATCAAAACCCTTTTGCAGAAAAGAAATCTTGTTTAGGTAGGGCTTTTATGTCAGTATGCATTTAATACATATGTGTATTATAGTATGAACATTTAAAACATACATGTTTACGATGCGTAGTGTCCGTAACCTTTTTGTATCATATTAACATCATCGATATGTACACATATTTGAAACCCTTAAGTGTCAGTTAGTTTGTGCATATATTGAAAACAGTCATCTATTATTCTGAAGGAAAGATTGAAAGTGTACTGAATGGGGAAAAATAGGACATAATTACTTTTATTCTAACTTTGCATTAAATTTCGCCATTTTTAATTCAATAATCAAACAAAATTTAATTTAGCAAAAAGTATTGACTTAAGTATTTAAGATAGGTATGATAAAGGACAGTTTAACACAAAAAGTGCTGTATTCGAGCATAATAATGACATAAAACATTGATATCTCATTTGCCTAATATAGGTTATGGACTCTACAGAAAATATTGGTAGAGTATTACACTTTCATACTTACCATTATTTCAACTTTGACATAATTTCTTGTCGGTAATGATGTTGAGGAATCCCTCCATGCTTCCAAATTACTCGGTTGAAGCCAAGGCTGCTGGAATGTACTACTTGGATGCAAATACAAAGGACTTATTTTTCTTTTTTGCAGACAAACAATTAATGATGCAATATTGCATAAGGAAATTGTTGCATCATCCTGTAACATGGAATATTTTCAGCCAAAGATGATGCAATACTAATGATATGGAAAGTTTTAGTTTGATATTGGTAAAGTTTTGAAAAATGGCTCCAGAACTATTACATATATTTTCAGGTTACGGACACTATAGTTTTTTGTAGTGTCCGTAACCACGTTTTGTCCATCAGGAAATTTGTAATGAAAAATATATCCATGACTTGTATATTTTTGAAACCATACCCACAGTATGTATAACCAAAATTAATAAAACTGTTGTGAGTGTCTTCAAAATAGGAAAACTGTGAGTGGTTACGGACTCTACACATTTTTCTGCACCAGGTTTTATTTCAGTGGATACTCAATAAAAAAAAAATGAAGACTCCAATCTGACATTTCTTTGGTTTCTGCAGCATTTATAACTATAGCTTAACTTTTATATATGAAATTCAGTAAAATAATATGAAATCTTTCCTAATAATTACAGACATAACTAGAAGAGGGTAACAAGAATATAAAAAAGCATAACAAAGTATAGGTTCCACATTTGTATTGATATATCCACCAATTTTCTACCGTTACTTTCGACAAATACATTAAAATTTTTCTGATGAAATTTTCTGTAAGAATACTGACGACACTGTTCTGCTAATATAAGGAAATAATAATATTCTTTGTTGAAAAATGAAATAATTTTTAGTGCAACAGCATAACGGTAAAAAAAAGGCCATTTTGGGGGTATATTCACAGGTGTTGGAAAAAAATTTAATTTTCGAAAAGAACTGAAACTGGGAAACACCTACAGCATGCACCCCCATATGTTTCTGGACATTAAGATTGTATTTTAGGCCACAACTGTGGCTTCTATGCTGATATAACATGTAAAAGCTGCAAAAAGGCCAAATACTGTGATTTACCCAAAGAGAATAAAGAAATGAACATTACAAGAGTAGAGGATTATTAGATCAAATAGAAACTTGTTTTCATTCACAAAGGGACATTTAATTTTGCATGTGGACAATGTAACTACAGTGCAATCTGCCATAGCAGACACCTCAATATAACAAACACATGTTAAAAATGAACATTTGTTCATCCTCAGTAAAAATTCTTTTATTAATGTCCTTTTATATAACAGACACCTGTCTAACTTATGCCCATCGGAATAAGACCCAATATTGATCTTACAGTTGTGCATAAGGACATTGTTCACATTGCAAACATGGCATCAGAAACGCTGATCAGGTCTCTGCTTTTTGTTCTGATACTATCATTAGTAACCAACAGCTGAGTGGCTCTACATCTCCTTGTGCTAATAAACTTTTACAATGTTTTTCAGATGCAGACTCCAGAACTGGCAAGGGATGCAGAGACTGTGGTCGATGTCCTCCCATTGCTGGATCTCCCTGACCCCCTGTCAGACCCCTCCCCTGTCTCAGAGGTGATTCTGGAGGATCCACTTACTGTGACTCTGGAGCCGGAAGCAGATAGTGCATCCGGAGCATCAGCTGGTTTTGAACTGTCTGACCTAGCGATTTTAGGTACCAATCTGGACTTCACAGTCCAGACAGTGGGACCATCGTCAGGGATGGTTGCTGATGTTGAGGGAGATTTCAGTGGGGAAGAAGAGGTGTTTCTGGTGCCTCATCAAAGCTCTCTCTTCCAGGCTGTGGACCTTGGGTATGTATGTCTGCCTGTATGGAGATATGTGCCTGTGTATATGCATATGTTGGTGTGTTACATCAGTCTTGTGTGTGTCTTGTCTTGTCCTGTCCTGTGCCGTACCCTGTTGTCTGTGCTTGTGTGTATGCATTTGTTGGTGTGTTATATGTCTTGTGTGTCTTGTCTTGTCTTGTCCCGTCCTGTGCCGCACCCTGTTGTCTGTTCTTGTGTGTATGCATTTGTTGGTGTGTTACATGTCTTGTGTGTCTTGTCTTGTCTTGTCCCATCCTGTGCCGTACCCTGGTGTCTGTGCTTGTGTATATGCATTTGTTGGTGTGTTACATGTCTTGTGTGTCTGGTCTTGTCTTGTCCCGTCCTGTGCTGTACCCTGTTGTCTGTGATTGTGTGTATGCATTTGTTGGTGTGTTACATGTCTTGTGTGTCTTGTCTTGTCTTGTCTCATCCTGTGCCGTACCCTGTTGTCTGTGCTTGTGTGTATGCATTTGTTGGTTTTACATGTCTTGTGTGTCTTGTCTTGTCCCATCCTGTGCCGTACCCTGTTGTCTGTGCTTGTGTGTATGCATTTGTTTGTGTTTCATGTCTTGTATGTCTTGTCTTGTCTTGTCCCGTCCTGTTCCGTACCCTGTTTGTGCTTGTGTGTATGCTTTTGTTGGTGTGTTACATGTCTTGTGTGTCTTGTCTTGTCTTGTTCCGTCCTGTGCTGTACATTGTTGTCTGTGCTTGTGTGTATGCATTTGTTGGTGTGTTACATGTCTTGTGTGTCTTGACTTGTCTTGTCCCGTCCTGTGCCATACACTGTTGTCTGTGCTTGTTTGTATGCATATGTTGGTGTGTTACATGTCTTGTGTGTCTTGTCCCGTCCGGTGCCGTACCCTGTTGTCTGTGCTTGTGTGTATGCATTTGTTGGTGTGTTACATGTCTTGTGTGTCTTGTCTTGTCTTGTCCCGTCCTGTGCCGTACCCTGTTCTCTGTACTTGTATGTATGCATTTGTTGGTGTGTTACATGTCTTGTGTGTCTTGTCTTGTCTTGTCCCGTCCTGTGCCGTACATTGTTGTCTGTGCTTGTGTGTATGCATTTGTTGGTGTGTTACATGTCTTGTGTGTCTTGTCTTGTCTTGTCTCATCCTGTGCCATACCCTGTTGTCTGTGCTTGTTTGTATGCATTTGTTGGTGTGTTACATGTCTTGTGTGTCTTGTCCCGTCCAGTGCCGTACCCTGTTGTCTGTGCTTGTGTGTATGCATTTGTTGGTGTGTTACATGTCTTGTGTGTCTTGTCTTGTCTTGTCCCTTCCTGTGCCGTACCCTGTTGTCTGTGCTTGTGTGTAAGCATTTGTTGGTGTGTTACATGTCTTGTGTGTCTTGTCCCGTCCTGTGCCGTACCCTGTTCTCTGTACTTGTATGTATGCATTTGTTGGTGTGTTACATGTCTTGTGTGTCTTGTCTTGTCCCGTCCTGTGCCATACATTGTTGTCTGTGCTTGTGTGTATGCATTTGTTGGTGTGTTACATGTCTTGTGTGTCTTGTCTTGTCTTGTCTCATCCTGTGCCATACCCTGTTGTCTGTGCTTGTTTGTATGCATTTGTTGGTGTGTTACATGTCTTGTGTGTCTTGTCCCGTCCGGTGCCGTACCCTGTTGTCTGTGCTTGTGTGTATGCATTTGTTGGTGTGTTACATGTCTTGTGTGTCTTGTCTTGTCTTGTCCCTTCCTGTGCCGTACCCTGTTGTCTGTGCTTGTGTGTAAGCATTTGTTGGTGTGTTACATGTCTTGTGTGTCTTGTCTTGTCTTGTCCCGTACCCTGTTATCTGTGCTTGTGTGTAGGTATGCATTTGTTGGTGTGTTACATGTCTATGTGTCTTGTCTTGTCTTGTCCCGTCCTGTGCCGTACCCTCTTGTCTGTGCTTGTGTGTATGCATTTGTTGGTGTGTTACATGTCTTGTGTGTCTTGTCTTGTCTTGTCTCATCCTGTGCCGTACCCTGTTGTCTGTGCTTGTGTGTATGCATTTGTTGGTGTTATATGTCTTGTGTGTCTTGTCCCGTCCTGTGCCGTACCCTGTTGTCTGTGCTTGTGTGTATGCATTTGTTGATGTGTTATATGTCTATGTATCTTGTCTTGTCTTGTCCCGTCCTGTGCTGTACCCTCCTGTTGTCTGTATTTGTGTGTATGCATTTGTTGGTGTGTTACATCAGTCTTGTGTGTCTTGCCTTGTCCCGTCCTGTCCCATCCCATGCCAGGCTGTCTTGTCTTGTCCCATCCTTTGCCATGCTGTGCCGTCTTATGTTGTCTTGTCCTGTGCTGTGCCATTCTGTATTGTCCTGTGCTGTCCCATCGTGTGCCAACTTGTCTAGTCTCCCACAACATGGCAAGGGATAGGGTAATGACAAGTCTTAATGGTATGATATGCGACAGGACAGGAGAAGACATACACGCGAGAATGTCTTGTCCTGTCCAGTCCTGTGCCATACCCTGTTGTCTGTGCTTGTGTGTATGCATTTGTTGGTGTGTTACATGTCTTGTGTGTCTTGTCTTGTCTTGTCCTGTCCTGTGCCATACCCTTTTGTCACCGCTTGTGTGTATGCATTTGTTGGTGTGTTACATGTCTTGTGTGTCTTGTCTTGTCTTGTCCCGTCCTGTGCCGTACCCTCTTGTCTGTGCTTGTGTGTATGCATTTGTTGGTGTGTTACATGTCTTGTGTGTCTTGTCTTGTCTTGTCTCATCCTGTGCCGTACCCTGTTGTCTGTGCTTGTGTGTATGCATTTGTTGGTGTTACATGTCTTGTGTGTCTTGTCCCATCCTGTGCCGTACCCTGTTGTCTGTGCTTGTGTGTATGCATTTGTTGATGTGTTATATGTCTATGTGTCTTGTCTTGTCTTGTCCCGTCCTGTGCTGTACCCTGTTATCTGTATTTGTGTGTATGCATTTGTTGGTGTGTTACATCAGTCTTGTGTGTCTTGCCTTGTCTTTTCCTGTCCCATCCCATGCCAGGCTGTCTTGTCTTGTCCCATCCTTTGCCATGCTGTGCCGTCTTATGTTGTCTTGTCCTGTGCTGTGCCATTCTGTATTGTCCTGTGCTGTCCCATCGTGTGCCAACTTGTCTAGTCTCCCACAACATGGCAAGGGATAGGGTAATGACGAGACTTAATGGTATGATATGCGACAGGACAGGAGAAGACAGACACGCGAGAATGTCTTGTCCTGTCCAGTCCTGTGCCATTCCCTGTTGTCTGTGCTTGTGTGTATGCATTTGTTGGTGTGTTACATGTCTTGTGTGTCTTGTCTTGTCTTGTCTTGTCCCGTCCTGTGCCGTACCCTGTTGTCACTGCTTGTGTGTATGCATTTGTTGGTGTGTTACATGTCCTGTGTGTCTTGTCTTGTCTTGTCTCATCCTGTGCCATACCCTGTTGTCTGTGCTTGTGTGTATGCATTTGTTGTTGTTACATGTCTTGTGTGTCTTGTCCCGTCCTGTGCTGTACCCTGTTGTCTGTGCTTGTGTGTATGCATTTGTTGGTGTGTTACATGTCTATGTGTCTTGTCTTGTCTTGTCCCGTCCTGTGCTGTACCCTGTTGTCTGTATTTGTGTGTATGCATTTGTTGGTGTGTTACATCAGTCTTGTGTGTCTTGCCTTGTCCCGTCCTGTCCCATCCCATGCCAGGCTGTCTTGTCTTGTCCCATCCTTTGCCATGCTGTGCCGTCTTATGTTGTCTTGTCCTGTGCTGTGCCATTCTGTATTGTCCTGTGCTGTCCCATCGTGTGCCAACTTGTCTAGTCTCCCACAACATGGCAAGGGATAGGGTTATGACGAGACTTAATGGTATAATATGCGACAGGACAGGAGAAGACAGACACGCGAGAATGTCTTGTCCTGTCCAGTCCTGTGCCATACCCTGTTGTCTGTGCTTGTGTGTTTGCATTTGTTGGTGTGTTACATGTTTTGTGTGTCTTGTCTTGTCTTGTCCCGTCCTGTGCCGTACCCTGTTGTCTCTGCTTGTGTGTATGCATTTGTTGGTGTGTTACATGTCCTGTGTGTCTTGTCTTGTCTTGTCCCGTCATGTGCCATACCCTGTTGTCTGTGCTTGTGTGTATGCATTTGTTGGTTTGTTACATGTCTTGTGTGTCTTGTCTTGTCTTGTCCCGTCCTGTGGCGTACCCTGTTGTCTGTGCTTGTGTGTATGCATTTGTTGGTTTGTTACATGTCTTGTGTGTCTTGTCTTGTCCCGTCCTGTGCCGTGCCCTGTTGTCTGTGCTTGTGTGTATGCATTTGTTGGTGTGTTACATGTCTTGTGTGTCATGTCCCGTCCGGTGCTGTACCCTGTTGACTGTGCTTGTGTGTATGCATTTGTTTGTGTGTTACATGTCTTGTGTCTTGTCTTGTCTTGTCCCGTCCTGTGCCGTACCCTGTTGTCTGTGGTTGTGTGTATGCATTTGTTGGTGTGTTACATGTCTTGTGTGTCTTGTCTTGTCTTGTCCCGTCCGGTGCCGTACCCTGTTGACTGTGCTTGTGTGTATGCATTTGTTTGTCTGTTACATATCTTGTGTGTCTTGTCTTGTCTTGTCCAGTCCGGTGCCGTACCCTGTTGTCTGTATTTGTGTGTATGCATTTGTTGGTGTGTTACATCAGTCTTGTGTGTCTTGCCTTGTCCTGTCCTGTCCCAGAGTGGACAGCTACACCTGTGAATAGTAGGTCTGTTAGATGTGGCAATATTTTCTTGTTATATTCAAAGTTATGGCTATTCCAAATTGGTTAAGACTAGTTAGGGCTATCTCGCCAGAGTCAATAAAAGCCGCATTTTGAACTGGTGCACCATTAACTTGTATTGTCTCTTTGAATGTATAATTCAATATTGTTAATCATTATTTTCTTCTTTCAGTTTCCGTGATGTTTACTTATGATTGATGTGTATGTGTATGATTGATATGTATGTGTGTTTGTGATTCTATTTATTTATTTGTGTATGACATTTTCACATTTACATAGATGCATATTTATTTGTATATTTATATTTATCTAGGAGGCAGGGTGAGGTGCTGGAAGGTGTGATTCAACAGGTGATATTGGAATTATTCAGGTCAAGGTCATGTAGGATTCACATTCATGGACAGGTCCTGCTTCCATGTGTCTGTTGATAACAGCTCACCACTTGGTCTTCAAATACCTTTATTTGCACATCGATGTGTGCTGTAATTTGATTGGCTAGATTCCTGTGTCTGGAAAGATACTATATGTTGTGCCATGTGATATGCTGCAATTGAGTGGTCTTGCAGATGCAATTTTCTACTAAGCAGAGAATTTAATTGCAGTTCATTTTCATCCTTTGGCTTTCTCTATGATCCACATCATGATTTCTTTCAATGCATGTGACTGATTCCGGTATTTAGGTATTAAGTCTTTCAAATATCTATAAACAGTGTTTGTCTTTTTTTGTTTAATATATTATTTCATAACATAAAAATCCTGTGCATATTTTGATTCTGCTTTAAATTAAAGATGGCATGAAGTTTCGGACTTAGATAGGTCATGCAAGAGACTCTCTAGATATAACTGGTGTGTTTTGGGTGAATAATGAAATGTACACGCTAGGGTTTCAAGACTCTGGATTGTAGTTACCATCACAATGATATTCATCCCCTGAAATTACTAAAAAGGTGTGATTCAACAGTTGGTCATGGAATCTATACCTTTTTGATAATGTTATTGCATAGATTAAGGTCAAGGTCATATACCACTGATATTGTAATCATCAATGTTTTGGAATTATTGCAAAAATTCATGTCAAGGTTGAGGTCTGGGTCACATAGAAGGTGATGTCTTGTGTGCCAGCAGGGGTGTGTATATGTACATGTTATCTATTTGTATTATATGTTAATCATTATTTTCTTCTTTCAGTTTCCGTGATGTTTACTTATGATTGATGTGTATGTGTATGATTGATGTGTATGTGTGTTTGTGAGATAGGTAGGGAGAATGCAGTACCCGTTACACATTTGGCATTTGGGACTGCCTGGGGTGTTCATTTTAAGGTAAATGTAGATACAAAAATTGGGGAATTTGGGTAAAATGGGATATAGGTTACTCCTGTGTGGAGGGAATGTTTTTTAAGGGGGAAGAGGGTGGGGTTATAGGTGGGTACTAGGGGATTGCAGTACCCATTAAACATTTGGCATTTGGGACTGCCCGGGGTGTTAATTTTAAGGTTAATGTAGGGACATAAAAATTGGGGATTTTGGGTAAAATGGGATAAAGGTTACTCGTGGGTGGAAGGAATGTTTTTTTGGGGTAGAGTGTGTGTTATAGGCGGGTACTAGGGGATTGCAGTACTCATTAAACATTTGGCATTTGGGACTGCCTGGGGGCGTTAATTGTAGGGTTAATGTAGGGACATAAAAATTGGGGATTTGGGGTAAATTGGGGGTAAAGGTTCTGTGATGTTTACTTATGATTGATGTGTATGTGTGTTTGTGATAGTATTTGCTTATTTGTGTATGTCATTTTCCCATTTTTATATTTATCTGGGAGGCAGGGGGTGTTGTTTTAGATGGGTAGGGGATTGCAGTACCCATGACACATTTGGCATTTGGGACTGCCTGGGGTGTTCACTTTAAGGTAAATGTAGATACAAAAATTGGGGAGTTTGGGTAAAATGGGATATAGGTTACTCCTGGGTGGAGGGAATGTTTTTTAGGGGGGAAGAGGTTGGGGTTATAGGTGGGTACTAGGGGATTGCAGTACCCATTAAACATTTGGCATTTGGGACTGCCCGGGGTGTTAATTTTAAGGTTAATGTAGGGACATAAAAATTGGGGAATTTGGGTAAAATGGGATAAAGGTTACTCCTGGGTGGAGGGAACGTTTTTTTGGGGTAGAGTATGGTGTTATAGGCGGGTATTAGGGGATTGCAGTAGCCATTAAACATTTGGCATTTGGGACTGCCTGGGGGCGTTAATTGTAGGGTTAATGTAGGGACATAAAAATTGGGGATTTGGGGTAAATTCACGGTAAAGGTTACTTCTGGCTGGAGGTAATGTTCTGGAAGGTAGTTGGGTGGGGTTCTTATTTATTTGTATATTTATGTGTATTAGGTACATGGATCTGCTCGATATGGCAATATATTCTGATGTCTGTCCATTTGTTCATCTATCCGTCTGTCAGTCCATTACATACCAAAGTGGTTTACACATAATACCATTACTCCTACATAACATACCTGAACTAAACTTTGCATGGCTTGCACTTGGGGTAAGAAAAAAGTCTATTGATTTTGGGGTCAAAGAGGTTAAAGGTCAAGGTAAATAACTAATGCTTTCTTATTGGTCTATGTTAGGTCGGGCTACGCCTGCTACCGTAAGTAACAGTAGATGGTACTACCTGTGACTGTTGACCCAGAGTGGACAGCTACACCTGTGAATAGTAGGTCTGTTAGATGTGGCAATATTTTTTGTCATATTCAGAGTGATGGCTATTTCAAATTGGTTAGGACTAGTTAGGGCTATCTCGCCAGAGTCAATAAAAGCTGCAACTATACATTCAAAGAGAAAATACAAGTTACTGGTGCACCAGTTCAAAATTCAAATTAAACAAGAGAGATGTCTCTGCACTTTGGCTATTAAATAGAACATGCCATATGCAATTATTATGGTTTGTTATTGAAGCACAGGTTTTAAATATTAACATTTTGGCATGGATCCAGATCTTTTATCAAGGCAAAATTTAACAGGTGTAAAGCATTGGTGACCGGGTCAGTCAGCATGCATATAGATGTATATGCGCATTATAGCAGGCACTGTTGATTGTTTTTTACACTGTGCGTCATTTAGATGCGGCAAAAAGGTCATTCCATTTACACTTTTCCTACAATGATTAATGGAACTGCCCAGGGTCTTACTTTTAAGGAAATTTTGTAGGGACAAAACAATTGGGGATTTATGATGAGGTGCCTGGAGAATAAGTCATTGAAAGGGTACAGCAGGAAGGGAGTGGGTACAGTGGTGGTAAGGGTTACTTGTGGGTGGAGTTAACATTCTGGGAGGCAGGGGGGTGGGGTGGGATATAGGTAGGGGCCTGCAGTACCCATTAAACATTTATATTTACAGTAAGGAAATCCGGACTTAGGTAGAGACAAGGCACAGCTTACAAGTAAATTAGGAAAACACTGGATGCTAATGTTTTATTTTGTTTGATTCATGATTTTGCGTTTATATTTGCAGACAACTCTAGTGCATGATTTGGTCTCTTTCTGACCATTTGCACTTAGGTATGCGAATAGTGACGACTACTTTGCTATCTTAGTTAGGGTTTTAGAGTAGGTCTGTTAGGCTTAGATACCAGTGTGTTAGTGTTAGGTTTAGGATGATTTGGTTTTGTATAGAGCTGTGCCTCATTTGGCATAAAGTTTCCGGTACATATAGGATTAAAATTTATGGATGGGTCCTACTTCCAGGAAAGTTTTATATGGGGGGAGTGGGGCAGGGTTCAGAAGGCACCTCATTTGGAATGTATAACTGAGAAGGTGTGATTCAACAGGTGATATTGGAATTATTCAGGTCAAGGTCATGTAGGATTCACATTCATGGACAGGTCCTGCTTCCATGTGTCTGTTGATAACAGCTCGCCACTTGGTCTTCAAATACCTTTATTTGCACATCAGTGTGTGCTGTAATTTGATTGGCTAGATTCCTGTGTCTGGAAAGATACTATATGTTGTGCCATGTGATATGCTGCAATTGAGTGGTCTTGCAGATGCAATTTTCTACTAAGCAGAGAATTTAATTGCAGTTCATTTTCATCCTTTGGCTTTCTCTATGATCCACATCATGATTTCTTTCAATGCATGTGACTGATTCCGGTATTTAGGTATTCAGTCTTTCAAATATCTATAAACAGTGTTTGTCTTTTTTTGTTTAATATATTATTTCATAACATAAAAATCCTGTGCATATTTTGATTCTGCTTTAAATTAAAGATGGCATGAAGTTTCGGACTTAGATAGGTCATGCAAGAGACTCTCTAGATATAACTGGTGTGTTTTGGGTGAATAATGAAATGTACACGCTAGGGTTTCAAGACTCTGGATTGTAGTTACCATCACAATGATATTCATCCCCTGAAATTACTAAAAAGGTGTGATTCAACAGTTGGTCATGGAATCTATACCTTTTTGATAATGTTATTGCATAGATTAAGGTCAAGGTCATATACCACTGATATTGTAATCATCAATGTTTTGGAATTATTGCAAAAATTCATGTCAAGGTTGAGGTCTGGGTCACATAGAAGGTGATGTCTTGTGTGCCAGCAGGGGTGTGTATATGTACATGTTATCTATTTGTATTATATGTTAATCATTATTTTCTTCTTTCAGTTTCCGTGATGTTTACTTATGATTGATGTGTATGTGTATGATTGATGTGTATGTGTGTTTGTGAGATAGGTAGGGAGAATGCAGTACCCGTTACACATTTGGCATTTGGGACTGCCTGGGGTGTTCATTTTAAGGTAAATGTAGATACAAAAATTGGGGAATTTGGGTAAAATGGGATATAGGTTACTCCTGTGTGGAGGGAATGTTTTTTAAGGGGGAAGAGGGTGGGGTTATAGGTGGGTACTAGGGGATTGCAGTACCCATTAAACATTTGGCATTTGGGACTGCCCGGGGTGTTAATTTTAAGGTTAATGTAGGGACATAAAAATTGGGGATTTTGGGTAAAATGGGATAAAGGTTACTCGTGGGTGGAAGGAATGTTTTTTTGGGGTAGAGTGTGTGTTATAGGCGGGTACTAGGGGATTGCAGTACTCATTAAACATTTGGCATTTGGGACTGCCTGGGGGCGTTAATTGTAGGGTTAATGTAGGGACATAAAAATTGGGGATTTGGGGTAAATTGGGGGTAAAGGTTCTGTGATGTTTACTTATGATTGATGTGTATGTGTGTTTGTGATAGTATTTGCTTATTTGTGTATGACATTTTCCCATTTTTATATTTATCTGGGAGGCAGGGGGTGTTGTTTTAGATGGGTAGGGGATTGCAGTACCCATGACACATTTGGCATTTGGGACTGCCTGGGGTGTTCACTTTAAGGTAAATGTAGATACAAAAATTGGGGAGTTTGGGTAAAATGGGATATAGGTTACTCCTGGGTGGAGGGAATGTTTTTTAGGGAGGAAGAGGTTGGGGTTATAGGTGGGTACTAGGGGATTGCAGTACCCATTAAACATTTGGCATTTGGGACTGCCCGGGGTGTTAATTTTAAGGTTAATATAGGGACATAAAAATTGGGGAATTTGGGTAAAATGGGATAAAGGTTACTCCTGGGTGGAGGGAACGTTTTTTTGGGGTAGAGTATGGTGTTATAGGCGGGTATTAGGGGATTGCAGTAGCCATTAAACATTTGGCATTTGGGACTGCCTGGGGGCGTTAATTGTAGGGTTAATGTAGGGACATAAAAATTGGGGATTTGGGGTAAATTCGCGGTAAAGGTTACTTCTGGCTGGAGGTAATGTTCTGGAAGGCAGTTGGGTGGGGTTCTTATTTATTTGTATATTTATGTGTATTAGGTACATGGATCTGCTCGATATGGCAATATATTCTGATGTCTGTCCATTTGTTCATCTATCCGTCTGTCAGTCCATTACATACCAAAGTGGTTTACACATAATACCATTACTCATACATAACATACCTGAACTAAACTTTGCATGGCTTGCACTTGGGGTAAGAAAAAAGTCTATTGATTTTGGGGTCAAAGAGGTTAAAGGTCAAGGTAAATAACTAATGCTTTCTTATTGGTCTATGTTAGGTCGGGCTACGCCTGCTACCGTAAGTAACAGTAGATGGTACTACCTGTGACTGTTGACCCAGAGTGGACAGCTACACCTGTGAATAGTAGGTCTGTTAGATGTGGCAATATTTTTTGTCATATTCAGAGTGATGGCTATTTCAAATTGGTTAGGACTAGTTAGGGCTATCTCGCCAGAGTCAATAAAAGCTGCAACTATACATTCAAAGAGAAAATACAAGTTACTGGTGCACCAGTTCAAAATTCAAATTAAACAAGAGAGATGTCTCTGCACTTTGGCTATTAAATAGAACATGCCATATGCAATTATTATGGTTTGTTATTGAAGCACAGGTTTTAAATATTAACATTTTGGCATGGATCCAGATCTTTTATCAAGGCAAAATTTAACAGGTGTAAAGCATTGGTGACCGGGTCAGTCAGCATGCATATAGATGTATATGCGCATTATAGCAGGCACTGTTGATTGTTTTTTACACTGTGCGTCATTTAGATGCGGCAAAAAGGTCATTCCATTTACACTTTTCCTACAATGATTAATGGAACTGCCCAGGGTCTTACTTTTAAGGAAATTTTGTAGGGACAAAACAATTGGGGATTTATTATGAGGTGCCTGGAGAATAAGTCATTGAAAGGGTACAGCAGGAAGGGAGTGGGTACAGTGGTGGTAAGGGTTACTTGTGGGTGGAGTTAACATTCTGGGAGGCAGGGGGGTGGGGTGGGATATAGGTAGGGGCCTGCAGTACCCATTAAACATTTATATTTACAGTAAGGAAATCCGGACTTAGGTAGAGACAAGGCACAGCTTACAAGTAAATTAGGAAAACACTGGATGCTAATGTTTTATTTTGTTTGATTCATGATTTTGCGTTTATATTTGCAGACAACTCTAGTGCATGATTTGGTCTCTTTCTGACCATTTGCACTTAGGTATGCGAATAGTGACGACTACTTTGCTATCTTAGTTAGGGTTTTAGAGTAGGTCTGTTAGGCTTAGATACCAGTGTGTTAGTGTTAGGTTTAGGATGATTTGGTTTTGTATAGAGCTGTGCCTCATTTGGCATAAAGTTTCCGGTACATATAGGATTAAAATTTATGGATGGGTCCTACTTCCAGGAAAGTTTTATATGGGGGGAGTGGGGCAGGGTTCAGAAGGCACCTCATTTGGAATGTATAACTGAGAAGGTGTGATTCAACAGGTGATATTGGAATTATTCAGGTCAAGGTCATGTAGGATTCACATTCATGGACAGGTCCTGCTTCCATGTGTCTGTTGATAACAGCTCGCCACTTGGTCTTCAAATACCTTTATTTGCACATCAGTGTGTGCTGTAATTTGATTGGCTAGATTCCTGTGTCTGGAAAGATACTATATGTTGTGCCATGTGATATGCTGCAATTGAGTGGTCTTGCAGATGCAATTTTCTACTAAGCAGAGAATTTAATTGCAGTTCATTTTCATCCTTTGGCTTTCTCTATGATCCACATCATGATTTCTTTCAATGCATGTGACTGATTCCGGTATTTAGGTATTCAGTCTTTCAAATATCTATAAACAGTGTTTGTCTTTTTTTGTTTAATATATTATTTCATAACATAAAAATCCTGTGCATATTTTGATTCTGCTTTAAATTAAAGATGGCATGAAGTTTCGGACTTAGATAGGTCATGCAAGAGACTCTCTAGATATAACTGGTGTGTTTTGGGTGAATAATGAAATGTACACGCTAGGGTTTCAAGACTCTGGATTGTAGTTACCATCACAATGATATTCATCCCCTGAAATTACTAAAAAGGTGTGATTCAACAGTTGGTCATGGAATCTATACCTTTTTGATAATGTTATTGCATAGATTAAGGTCAAGGTCATATACCACTGATATTGTAATCATCAATGTTTTGGAATTATTGCAAAAATTCATGTCAAGGTTGAGGTCTGGGTCACATAGAAGGTGATGTCTTGTGTGCCAGCAGGGGTGTGTATATGTACATGTTATCTATTTGTATTATATGTTAATCATTATTTTCTTCTTTCAGTTTCCGTGATGTTTACTTATGATTGATGTGTATGTGTATGATTGATGTGTATGTGTGTTTGTGAGATAGGTAGGGAGAATGCAGTACCCGTTACACATTTGGCATTTGGGACTGCCTGGGGTGTTCATTTTAAGGTAAATGTAGATACAAAAATTGGGGAATTTGGGTAAAATGGGATATAGGTTACTCCTGTGTGGAGGGAATGTTTTTTAAGGGGGAAGAGGGTGGGGTTATAGGTGGGTACTAGGGGATTGCAGTACCCATTAAACATTTGGCATTTGGGACTGCCCGGGGTGTTAATTTTAAGGTTAATGTAGGGACATAAAAATTGGGGATTTTGGGTAAAATGGGATAAAGGTTACTCGTGGGTGGAAGGAATGTTTTTTTGGGGTAGAGTGTGTGTTATAGGCGGGTACTAGGGGATTGCAGTACTCATTAAACATTTGGCATTTGGGACTGCCTGGGGGCGTTAATTGTAGGGTTAATGTAGGGACATAAAAATTGGGGATTTGGGGTAAATTGGGGGTAAAGGTTCTGTGATGTTTACTTATGATTGATGTGTATGTGTGTTTGTGATAGTATTTGCTTATTTGTGTATGACATTTTCCCATTTTTATATTTATCTGGGAGGCAGGGGGTGTTGTTTTAGATGGGTAGGGGATTGCAGTACCCATGACACATTTGGCATTTGGGACTGCCTGGGGTGTTCACTTTAAGGTAAATGTAGATACAAAAATTGGGGAGTTTGGGTAAAATGGGATATAGGTTACTCCTGGGTGGAGGGAATGTTTTTTAGGGAGGAAGAGGTTGGGGTTATAGGTGGGTACTAGGGGATTGCAGTACCCATTAAACATTTGGCATTTGGGACTGCCCGGGGTGTTAATTTTAAGGTTAATGTAGGGACATAAAAATTGGGGAATTTGGGTAAAATGGGATAAAGGTTACTCCTGGGTGGAGGGAACGTTTTTTTGGGGTAGAGTATGGTGTTATAGGCGGGTATTAGGGGATTGCAGTAGCCATTAAACATTTGGCATTTGGGACTGCCTGGGGGCGTTAATTGTAGGGTTAATGTAGGGACATAAAAATTGGGGATTTGGGGTAAAGGTTACTTCTGGCTGGAGGTAATGTTCTGGAAGGCAGTTGGGTGGGGTTCTTATTTATTTGTATATTTATGTGTATTAGGTGCATGGATCTGCTCGATATGGCAATATATTCTGATGTCTGTCCATTTGTTCATCTATCCGTCTGTCAGTCCATTACATACCAAAGTGGTTTACACATAATACCATTACTCCTACATAACATACCTGAACTAAACTTTGCATGGCTTGCACTTGGGGTAAGAAAAAAGTCTATTGATTTTGGGGTCAAAGAGGTTAAAGGTCAAGGTAAATAACTAATGCTTTCTTATTGGTCTATGTTAGGTCGGGCTACGCCTGCTACCGTAAGTAACAGTAGATGGTACTACCTGTGACTGTTGACCCAGAGTGGACAGCTACACCTGTGAATAGTAGGTCTGTTAGATGTGGCAATATTTTTTGTCATATTCAGAGTGATGGCTATTTCAAATTGGTTAGGACTAGTTAGGGCTATCTCGCCAGAGTCAATAAAAGCTGCAACTATACATTCAAAGAGAAAATACAAGTTACTGGTGCACCAGTTCAAAATTCAAATTAAACAAGAGAGATGTCTCTGCACTTTGGCTATTAAATAGAACATGCCATATGCAATTATTATGGTTTGTTATTGAAGCACAGGTTTTAAATATTAACATTTTGGCATGGATCCAGATCTTTTATCAAGGCAAAATTTAACAGGTGTAAAGCATTGGTGACCGGGTCAGTCAGCATGCATATAGATGTATATGCGCATTATAGCAGGCACTGTTGATTGTTTTTTACACTGTGCGTCATTTAGATGCGGCAAAAAGGTCATTCCATTTACACTTTTCCTACAATGATTAATGGAACTGCCCAGGGTCTTACTTTTAAGGAAATTTTGTAGGGACAAAACAATTGGGGATTTATGATGAGGTGCCTGGAGAATAAGTCATTGAAAGGGTACAGCAGGAAGGGAGTGGGTACAGTGGTGGTAAGGGTTACTTGTGGGTGGAGTTAACATTCTGGGAGGCAGGGGGGTGGGGTGGGATATAGGTAGGGGCCTGCAGTACCCATTAAACATTTATATTTACAGTAAGGAAATCCGGACTTAGGTAGAGACAAGGCACAGCTTACAAGTAAATTAGGAAAACACTGGATGCTAATGTTTTATTTTGTTTGATTCATGATTTTGCGTTTATATTTGCAGACAACTCTAGTGCATGATTTGGTCTCTTTCTGACCATTTGCACTTAGGTATGCGAATAGTGACGACTACTTTGCTATCTTAGTTAGGGTTTTAGAGTAGGTCTGTTAGGCTTAGATACCAGTGTGTTAGTGTTAGGTTTAGGATGATTTGGTTTTGTATAGAGCTGTGCCTCATTTGGCATAAAGTTTCCGGTACATATAGGATTAAAATTTATGGATGGGTCCTACTTCCAGGAAAGTTTTATATGGGGGGAGTGGGGCAGGGTTCAGAAGGCACCTCATTTGGAATGTATAACTGAGAAGGTGTGATTCAACAGGTGATATTGGAATTATTCAGGTCAAGGTCATGTAGGATTCACATTCATGGACAGGTCCTGCTTCCATGTGTCTGTTGATAACAGCTCGCCACTTGGTCTTCAAATACCTTTATTTGCACATCAGTGTGTGCTGTAATTTGATTGGCTAGATTCCTGTGTCTGGAAAGATACTATATGTTGTGCCATGTGATATGCTGCAATTGAGTGGTCTTGCAGATGCAATTTTCTACTAAGCAGAGAATTTAATTGCAGTTCATTTTCATCCTTTGGCTTTCTCTATGATCCACATCATGATTTCTTTCAATGCATGTGACTGATTCCGGTATTTAGGTATTCAGTCTTTCAAATATCTATAAACAGTGTTTGTCTTTTTTTGTTTAATATATTATTTCATAACATAAAAATCCTGTGCATATTTTGATTCTGCTTTAAATTAAAGATGGCATGAAGTTTCGGACTTAGATAGGTCATGCAAGAGACTCTCTAGATATAACTGGTGTGTTTTGGGTGAATAATGAAATGTACACGCTAGGGTTTCAAGACTCTGGATTGTAGTTACCATCACAATGATATTCATCCCCTGAAATTACTAAAAAGGTGTGATTCAACAGTTGGTCATGGAATCTATACCTTTTTGATAATGTTATTGCATAGATTAAGGTCAAGGTCATATACCACTGATATTGTAATCATCAATGTTTTGGAATTATTGCAAAAATTCATGTCAAGGTTGAGGTCTGGGTCACATAGAAGGTGATGTCTTGTGTGCCAGCAGGGGTGTGTATATGTACATGTTATCTATTTGTATTATATGTTAATCATTATTTTCTTCTTTCAGTTTCCGTGATGTTTACTTATGATTGATGTGTATGTGTATGATTGATGTGTATGTGTGTTTGTGAGATAGGTAGGGAGAATGCAGTACCCGTTACACATTTGGCATTTGGGACTGCCTGGGGTGTTCATTTTAAGGTAAATGTAGATACAAAAATTGGGGAATTTGGGTAAAATGGGATATAGGTTACTCCTGTGTGGAGGGAATGTTTTTTAAGGGGGAAGAGGGTGGGGTTATAGGTGGGTACTAGGGGATTGCAGTACCCATTAAACATTTGGCATTTGGGACTGCCCGGGGTGTTAATTTTAAGGTTAATGTAGGGACATAAAAATTGGGGATTTTGGGTAAAATGGGATAAAGGTTACTCGTGGGTGGAAGGAATGTTTTTTTGGGGTAGAGTGTGTGTTATAGGCGGGTACTAGGGGATTGCAGTACTCATTAAACATTTGGCATTTGGGACTGCCTGGGGGCGTTAATTGTAGGGTTAATGTAGGGACATAAAAATTGGGGATTTGGGGTAAAATGGGATAAAGGTTCTGTGATGTTTACTTATGATTGATGTGTATGTGTGTTTGTGATAGTATTTGCTTATTTGTGTATGACATTTTCCCATTTTTATATTTATCTGGGAGGCAGGGGGTGTTGTTTTAGATGGGTAGGGGATTGCAGTACCCATGACACATTTGGCATTTGGGACTGCCTGGGGTGTTCACTTTAAGGTAAATGTAGATACAAAAATTGGGGAGTTTGGGTAAAATGGGATATAGGTTACTCCTGGGTGGAGGGAATGTTTTTTAGGGAGGAAGAGGTTGGGGTTATAGGTGGGTACTAGGGGATTGCAGTACCCATTAAACATTTGGCATTTGGGACTGCCCGGGGTGTTAATTTTAAGGTTAATGTAGGGACATAAAAATTGGGGAATTTGGGTAAAATGGGATAAAGGTTACTCCTGGGTGGAGGGAACGTTTTTTTGGGGTAGAGTATGGTGTTATAGGCGGGTATTAGGGGATTGCAGTAGCCATTAAACATTTGGCATTTGGGACTGCCTGGGGGCGTTAATTGTAGGGTTAATGTAGGGACATAAAAATTGGGGATTTGGGGTAAATTCGCGGTAAAGGTTACTTCTGGCTGGAGGTAATGTTCTGGAAGGCAGTTGGGTGGGGTTCTTATTTATTTGTATATTTATGTGTATTAGGTGCATGGATCTGCTCGATATGGCAATATATTCTGATGTCTGTCCATTTGTTCATCTATCCGTCTGTCAGTCCATTACATACCAAAGTGGTTTACACATAATACCATTACTCCTACATAACATACCTGAACTAAACTTTGCATGGCTTGCACTTGGGGTAAGAAAAAAGTCTATTGATTTTGGGGTCAAAGAGGTTAAAGGTCAAGGTAAATAACTAATGCTTTCTTATTGGTCTATGTTAGGTCGGGCTACGCCTGCTACCGTAAGTAACAGTAGATGGTACTACCTGTGACTGTTGACCCAGAGTGGACAGCTACACCTGTGAATAGTAGGTCTGTTAGATGTGGCAATATTTTTTTGTCATATTCAGAGTGATGGCTATTTCAAATTGGTTAGGACTAGTTAGGGCTATCTCGCCAGAGTCAATAAAAGCTGCAACTATACATTCAAAGAGAAAATACAAGTTACTGGTGCACCAGTTCAAAATTCAAATTAAACAAGAGAGATGTCTCTGCACTTTGGCTATTAAATAGAACATGCCATATGCAATTATTATGGTTTGTTATTGAAGCACAGGTTTTAAATATTAACATTTTGGCATGGATCCAGATCTTTTATCAAGGCAAAATTTAACAGGTGTAAAGCATTGGTGACCGGGTCAGTCTGCATGCATATAGATGTATATGCGCATTATAGCAGGCACTGCTGATTGTTTTTTTACACTGTGCGTCATTTAGATGTGGCAAAAAGGTCATTCCATTTACACTTTTCCTACAATGATTAATGGAACTGCCCAGGGTCTTACTTTTAAGGAAATTTTGTAGGGACAAAACAATTGGGGATTTATGATGAGGTGCCTGGAGAATAAGTCATTGAAAGGGTTACAGCAGGAAGGGAGTGTGGGTACTGTGGTGGTAAGGGTTACTTGTGGGTGGAGTTAACATTCTGGGAGGCAGGGGGGTGGGGTGGGATATAGGTAGGGGCCTGCAGTACCCATTAAACATTTATATTTACAGTAAGGAAATCCGGACTTAGGTAGAGACAAGGCACAGCTTACAAGTAAATTAGGAAAACACTGGATGCTAATGTTTTATTTTGTTTGATTCATGATTTTGCATTTATATTTGCAGACAACTCTAGTGCATGATTTGGTCTCTTTCTGACCATTTGCACTTAGGTATGCGAATAGTGACGACTACTTTGCTATCTTAGTTAGGGTTTTTAGAGTAGGTCTGTTAGGCATAGATACCAGTGTGTTTAGTGTTAGGTTTAGGATGATTTGGTTTTGTATAGAGCTGTGCCTCATTTGGCATAAAAGTTTCCGGTACATATAGGATTAAAATTTATGGATGGGTGTCCTACTTCCAGGAAAGTTTTCTATGGGGGTGAGTGGGGCAGGGTTTCTCAGAAGGCACACCTCAATTTGGAAGTGTATAACTCGAGAAGGTGTGATTCAAACAGGTGATATTGGAATTATTCAGCGGTCGAAGGTCATGTAGGATTACACATTCATGGACAGGTCCTGGCTTCCATGTAGTCTGTTGATAACAGCATCGACACTTGGTCTTCCACATACCTTTATATTGCCACCACTCAGATGTGTGCAGTACTTTGATTGAGCTAGATTCCTGTGTCTGGAAAGATTACTACTATGTTGTGCCAATGAGATATGCTGCAAGATGAGTGGTACTTTGCCAGAAGCAATTTTCTACTAAAGCAGAGAATCTTACTTGGCCAGTTTCATTTTCAACCTTTGGCTCTTCTCATGCACTCCAACATCCACTAGCCGATTTCTTTCAATGCCTGTGCCTCGATCTCCGGTAATATTTAGGTAATTCAGTCATTCTCAAATATCTAATAAACAGTGTTTGTCCTTTTTTTGTTTAATAATCTATTTCATAACATAAAAACCTCCTGTGCAATATTTGATTCTTGCATTTTAAATAAACAGATGGGCATGAAGGTTTCGGAGCATAGAGTAGGTCATGCAAGAAGAACTGCTCACGATAATACTCGGTATCGTGATTTTGGCGGTGAATAATGAATGTACACGGCTAGGGTTTCAAAGACTTGGATTTGTAGTTTACCATCACAATGATATTCATCCCCCTGAATATTTACTAAAAGGTTGTGATTCAACAGTTGGTCATGGAATCTATCCTTTTTGATAATGTTATATTGCATAGATTAAGGTCAAGGTCATATACCCACTGATATTGTAATCATAATCATACAATGTTTTGAATTATTGCAAAAATTCATGGTCAAGGTGAGGTGCTGGGTCACATAGAGGTGATGTCTTGTGTGCCAGCAGGGGTGTGTATACTGTACATGTTATCTTATTTGTATTATATGTTAATCATTATTTTTCTTTCTTTCAGTTTCCGTGATGTTTACTTATGATTGATGTGTATGTGTATGATTGAGTTGTTGTAGTGGGTGTTTGATTAGATAGGGTTGGGAGATATGCAGTACCCGTACACTAATTTGGCATTTGGGAACACGCCCTGCCCTGGGGGCGTTTGTTCATTTTTAAGGGTAAATGTAGATACAAAAATTGGATTGGAATTTGGGTAAAAAAAATGGGATATAGGTTACTACCTAGGATGTGTGGATGTAATGTTTTTTAAGGGGGGAAGAGGGTGGGGTTTATAGTGTGCTGGTACTAGGGGAATTGCGAGTACCCATTTAAACATTTGGCATTTGGGACTTGCCCGTGTTGTGGTGTTGTTAATTTTTAAAGGGTTAATGTAGGGACTATAAAAATTAGGGGAATTATGGAGTAAAATGGGATATAAAGGTTACCTCGTGGGTGGAAGGGAATGTTTTTTTTTGGAGGTAGAGTGTGTTGTGTGTATAGGTGCAGGGGTACAAGGGTGATTGCAGGTCTACTCGATAAACATTTGGCATTTGGGACTGCCTTGGGGGCGTTAATTGTTAATGTGGTTAATGTCGATGGGACATTAAATAATTGAGGGATTTGGGGCTAGAATTTGGGGGTAAAGGTTCTGTGATGTATAAACTTTGATGATTGATGTGTATGTGGTGTTTTGTAGATAGATAATTTGTCTGTATTGTGTGTATGACTATTTTCCCTTTTTTTATATTTATCTTGGGAATGCATGGGGGTGTATGTGATTTTGATGGGTAGGGAGATTGCAGTACCGCACATTACACATTTGGGCATTTGGGACTGGCCTGGGGGTGTTCCACTTTAGAGGTAAATGTAGAAGATACAATAATTGGGGGTTTGGGGTCTGTAAACATTGGGATATAGGTTACTCCTGGGTGTAGGGAATGTTTTTTAGGGATTGAAGAGGTTGGGGTTATAGGTGGTTGTACTAGGGGATTGCAGTACCCATTAAACGATTTGGCATTTGGGACTGCCCGGGGGTGTTAATTTTAAGGTTAATGTAGGGACATAAAAAATTGGGGGTGAATTTGGGTTATAAAAATGGGATAAAGTGTTACTCGTGGGTGTAGGGAACGTTTTTTTAGGGGTAGACGTATGGTGTTATAGTGCGGGGTATTTAAGGTGGAGTTGTCAGTAGCCATTAAACATTTTGGCGTTTGGGACTGCCTGGGGGCGTTAATTGTAGGGTTAATGTAGGGACATAAATTGGGGATTTAGGGGTAAATTGGGGGTAAATGTTCTGATTTATTATGATTTGATTATGATGTGTTTGTGATATAATTTTTATTTTTATTTTTATCACATTGTATTTATATTTTTTATTTTTTGGTGCATTTAAGGTAAATTTTTGTGTTGGTAAAATGTACATTAAGGGAATTTTTTTAGGGGAAGAGGTTATAGTTATTATTTTACATTTAACATTAAACATTTGAGTTGCCCAATTTTATGGTTTTAATTTGTACATAAAATAATTTAAAATGGGGATAAAGGTTTACTTGGGTGGGTTTTTTTTGGGTAAAATATGTATTTGGGTTGGGATTGCAGTAGCATTGGTTTATGTTATGCCTGGGCGTTAATGGGTTAATTTACATTAAAAAATTGGGATTTTTTCGCGTAAAGGTTACTTCTTGTGTTTGATTTTGGTTTAGTATTTTAAAATATTTATGTGTTTTATAAAATATAAATATTTTTTAATTTTCTATCCATTTTTTATTACCTTATTCTCTACATGTTGTACGAAAAAAGTCTATTTATTTGGGGTAAATTACTTAATTGTCAAGGTAAGGTAATACTAATACTAATTGGTATGTCTTTGAGTGGGGCTGCTACAAGTAGGTTAAATGTGGCAAGTTTTCATACAGAGTGATGGCTATTTCAAATAAGTGGTTGGGGAGGTTATTAGTTTGGTCGTCAGTGCAGCAACCTGTACATTCTAGATGGATTACTAGTTCGGTGTCAATAGTTGATTTTTTTCAAAATTTCGTGGTTAGGGCTATCTCCAGTTATGCTCTATACATTCAAAGAGACAATACAAGTTACTTGGCTAAATTCAAATTAAACATGCCATATGTCCTTTGGCTATTAAATTGCCATATGCAATTATTTTGTTATTGAAGCACAGGTTTTAAATATTAACATTTTGGCATGGATCCAGATCTTTTATCAAGGCAAAATTTTAACAGGTGAAAGCATTGGTGACCGGGTCAGCAGTCAGAGCATGTATATGCGCATTATAGCAGGCACTGCTGATTGTTTTTTACACTGTGCGTCATTTAGATGCGGCAAAAAGGTCATTCCATTTACACTTTTCCTACAATGATTAATGGAACTGCCCAGGGTCTTACTTTTAAGGAAATTTTGTAGGGACAAAACAATTGGGGATTTATGATGAGGTGCCTGGAGAATAAGTCATTGAAAGGGTACAGCAGGAAGGGAGTGGGTACAGTGGTGGTAAGGGTTACTTGTGGGTGGAGTTAACATTCTGGGAGGCAGGGGGGTGGGGTGGGATATAGGTAGGGGCCTGCAGTACCCATTAAACATTTATATTTACAGTAAGGAAATCCGGACTTAGGTAGAGACAAGGCACAGCTTACAAGTAAATTAGGAAAACACTGGATGCTAATGTTTTATTTTGTTTGATTCATGATTTTGCGTTTATATTTGCAGACAACTCTAGTGCATGATTTGGTCTCTTTCTGACCATTTGCACTTAGGTATGCGAATAGTGACGACTACTTTGCTATCTTAGTTAGGGTTTTAGAGTAGGTCTGTTAGGCTTAGATACCAGTGTGTTAGTGTTAGGTTTAGGATGATTTGGTTTTGTATAGAGCTGTGCCTCATTTGGCATAAAGTTTCCGGTACATATAGGATTAAAATTTATGGATGGGTCCTACTTCCAGGAAAGTTTTATATGGGGGGAGTGGGGCAGGGTTCAGAAGGCACCTCATTTGGAATGTATAACTGAGAAGGTGTGATTCAACAGGTGATATTGGAATTATTCAGGTCAAGGTCATGTAGGATTCACATTCATGGACAGGTCCTGCTTCCATGTGTCTGTTGATAACAGCTCGCCACTTGGTCTTCAAATACCTTTATTTGCACATCAGTGTGTGCTGTAATTTGATTGGCTAGATTCCTGTGTCTGGAAAGATACTATATGTTGTGCCATGTGATATGCTGCAATTGAGTGGTCTTGCAGATGCAATTTTCTACTAAGCAGAGAATTTAATTGCAGTTCATTTTCATCCTTTGGCTTTCTCTATGATCCACATCATGATTTCTTTCAATGCATGTGACTGATTCCGGTATTTAGGTATTAAGTCTTTCAAATATCTATAAACAGTGTTTGTCTTTTTTTGTTTAATATATTATTTCATAACATAAAAATCCTGTGCATATTTTGATTCTGCTTTAAATTAAAGATGGCATGAAGTTTCGGACTTAGATAGGTCATGCAAGAGACTCTCTAGATATAACTGGTGTGTTTTGGGTGAATAATGAAATGTACACGCTAGGGTTTCAAGACTCTGGATTGTAGTTACCATCACAATGATATTCATCCCCTGAAATTACTAAAAAGGTGTGATTCAACAGTTGGTCATGGAATCTATACCTTTTTGATAATGTTATTGCATAGATTAAGGTCAAGGTCATATACCACTGATATTGTAATCATCAATGTTTTGGAATTATTGCAAAAATTCATGTCAAGGTTGAGGTCTGGGTCACATAGAAGGTGATGTCTTGTGTGCCAGCAGGGGTGTGTATATGTACATGTTATCTATTTGTATTATATGTTAATCATTATTTTCTTCTTTCAGTTTCCGTGATGTTTACTTATGATTGATGTGTATGTGTATGATTGATGTGTATGTGTGTTTGTGAGATAGGTAGGGAGATTGCAGTACCCGTTACACATTTGGCATTTGGGACTGCCTGGGGTGTCCATTTTAAGGTAAATGTAGATACAAAAATTGGGGAATTTGGGTAAAATGGGATATAGGTTACTCCTGTGTGGAGGGAATGTTTTTTAGGGGGGAAGAGGGTGGGGTTATAGGTGGGTACTAGGGGATTGCAGTACCCATTAAACATTTGGCATTTGGGACTGCCCGGGGTGTTAATTTTAAGGTTAATGTAGGGACATAAAAATTGGGGAATTGGGTAAAATGGGATAAAGGTTACTCGTGGGTGGAGGGAATGTTTTTTTGGGGTAGAGTGTGTGTTATAGGCGGGTACTAGGGGATTGCAGTACTCATTAAACATTTGGCATTTGGGACTGCCTGGGGGCGTTAATTGTAGGGTTAATGTAGGGACATAAAAATTGGGGATTTGGGGTAAATTGGGGGTAAAGGTTCTGTGATGTTTACTTATGATTGATGTGTATGTGTGTTTGTGATAGTATTTGTTTATTTGTGTATGACATTTTCCCATTTTTATATTTATCTGGGAGGCAGGGGTGTTGTTTTAGATGGGTAGGGGATTGCAGTACCCATTACACATTTGGCATTTGGGACTGCCTGGGGTGTTCACTTTAAGGTAAATGTAGATACAAAAATTGGGGAGTTTGGGTAAAATGGGATATAGGTTACTCCTGGGTGGAGGGAATGTTTTTTAGGGGGGAAGAGGTTGGGGTTATAGGTGGGTACTAGGGGATTGCAGTACCCATTAAACATTTGGCATTTGGGACTGCCCGGGGTGTTAATTTTAAGGTTAATGTAGGGACATAAAAATTGGGGAATTTGGGTAAAATGGGATAAAGGTTACTCCTGGGTGGAGGGAACGTTTTTTTGGGGTAGAGTATGGTGTTATAGGCGGGTACTAGGGGATTGCAGTAGCCATTAAACATTTGGCGTTTGGGACTGCCTGGGGGCGTTAATTGTAGGGTTAATGTAGGGACATAAAAATTGGGGATTTGGGGTAAATTCGCGGTAAAGGTTACTTCTGGCTGGAGGTAATGTTCTGGAAGGCAGTTGGGTGGGGTTCTTATTTATTTGTATATTTATGTGTATTAGGTACATGGATCTGCTAGATATGGCAATATATTCTGATGTCTGTCCATTTGTTCATCTATCCGTCTGTCAGTCCATTACATACCAATGTTTTTTACACATAATACCATTACTCCTACATAACATACCTGAACTAAACTTTGCATGGCTTGCACTTGGGGTAAGAAAAAAGTCTATTGATTTTGGGGTCAAAGAGGTTAAAGGTCAAGGTAAATAACTAATGCTTTCTTATTGGTCTATGTTAGGTCGGGCTACGCCTGCTACCGTAAGTAACAGTAGATGGTACTACCTGTGACTGTTGACCCAGAGTGGACAGCTACACCTGTGAATAGTAGGTCTGTTAGATGTGGCAATATTTTTTTGTCATATTCAAAGTGATGGCTATTTCAAATTGGTTAGGACTAGTTAGGGCTATCTCGCCAGAGTCAATAAAAGCTGCAACTATACATTCAAAGAGACAATACAAGTTACTGGTGCACCAGTTCAAAATTCAAATTAAACAAGAGAGATGTCTCTGCACTTTGGCTATTAAATAGAACATGCCATATGCAATTATTATGGTTTGTTATTGAAGCACAGGTTTTAAATATTAACATTTTGGCATGGATCCAGATCTTTTATCAAGGCAAAATTTAACAGGTGTAAAGCATTGGTGACCGGGTCAGTCAGCATGCATATAGATGTATATGCGCATTATAGGAGATTGTTTTTTACACTGTGCGTCATTTAGATGCGGCAAAAAGGTCATTCCATTTACACTTTTCCTACAATGATTAATGGAACTGCCCAGGGTCTTACTTTTAAGGAAATTTTGTAGGGACAAAACAATTGGGGATTTATTATGAGGTGCCTGGAGAATAAGTCATTGAAAGGGTACAGCAGGAAGGGAGTGGGTACAGTGGTGGTAAGGGTTACTTGTGGGTGGAATTAACATTCTGGGAGGCAGGGGGGTGGGGTGGGATATAGGTAGGGGCCTGCAGTACCCATTAAACATTTATATTTACAGTAAGGAAATCCGGACTTAGGTAGAGACAAGGCACAGCTTACAAGTAAATTAGGAAAACACTGGATGCTAATGTTTTATTTTGTTTGATTCATGATTTTGCGTTTATATTTGCAGACAACTCTAGTGCATGATTTGGTCTCTTTCTGACCATTTGCACTTAGGTATGCGAATAGTGACGACTACTTTGCTATCTTAGTTAGGGTTTTAGAGTAGGTCTGTTAGGCTTAGATACCAGTGTGTTAGTGTTAGGTTTAGGATGATTTGGTTTTGTATAGAGCTGTGCCTCATTTGGCATAAAGTTTCCGGTACATATAGGATTAAAATTTATGGATGGGTCCTACTTCCAGGAAAGTTTTATATGGGGGGAGTGGGGCAGGGTTCAGAAGGCACCTCATTTGGAATGTATAACTGAGAAGGTGTGATTCAACAGGTGATATTGGAATTATTCAGGTCAAGGTCATGTAGGATTCACATTCATGGACAGGTCCTGCTTCCATGTGTCTGTTGATAACAGCTCGCCACTTGGTCTTCAAATACCTTTATTTGCACATCAGTGTGTGCTGTAATTTGATTGGCTAGATTCCTGTGTCTGGAAAGATACTATATGTTGTGCCATGTGATATGCTGCAATTGAGTGGTCTTGCAGATGCAATTTTCTACTAAGCAGAGAATTTAATTGCAGTTCATTTTCATCCTTTGGCTTTCTCTATGATCCACATCATGATTTCTTTCAATGCATGTGACTGATTCCGGTATTTAGGTATTAAGTCTTTCAAATATCTATAAACAGTGTTTGTCTTTTTTTGTTTAATATATTATTTCATAACATAAAAATCCTGTGCATATTTTGATTCTGCTTTAAATTAAAGATGGCATGAAGTTTCGGACTTAGATAGGTCATGCAAGAGACTCTCTAGATATAACTGGTGTGTTTTGGGTGAATAATGAAATGTACACGCTAGGGTTTCAAGACTCTGGATTGTAGTTACCATCACAATGATATTCATCCCCTGAAATTACTAAAAAGGTGTGATTCAACAGTTGGTCATGGAATCTATACCTTTTTGATAATGTTATTGCATAGATTAAGGTCAAGGTCATATACCACTGATATTGTAATCATCAATGTTTTGGAATTATTGCAAAAATTCATGTCAAGGTTGAGGTCTGGGTCACATAGAAGGTGATGTCTTGTGTGCCAGCAGGGGTGTGTATATGTACATGTTATCTATTTGTATTATATGTTAATCATTATTTTCTTCTTTCAGTTTCCGTGATGTTTACTTATGATTGATGTGTATGTGTATGATTGATGTGTATGTGTGTTTGTGAGATAGGTAGGGAGATTGCAGTACCCGTTACACATTTGGCATTTGGGACTGCCTGGGGTGTCCATTTTAAGGTAAATGTAGATACAAAAATTGGGGAATTTGGGTAAAATGGGATATAGGTTACTCCTGTGTGGAGGGAATGTTTTTTAGGGGGAAGAGGGTGGGGGTTATAGGTGGGTACTAGGGGATTGCAGTACCCATTAAACATTTGGCATTTGGGACTGCCCGGGGTGTTAATTTTAAGGTTAATGTAGGGACATAAAAATTGGGGAATTTGGGTAAAATGGGATAAAGGTTACTCGTGGGTGGAGGGAATGTTTTTTTGGGGTAGAGTGTGTGTTATAGGCGGGTACTAGGGGATTGCAGTACTCATTAAACATTTGGCATTTGGGACTGCCTGGGGGCGTTAATTGTAGGGTTAATGTAGGGACATAAAAATTGGGGATTTGGGGTAAATTGGGGGTAAAGGTTCTGTGATGTTTACTTATGATTGATGTGTATGTGTGTTTGTGATAGTATTTGTTTATTTGTGTATGACATTTTCCCATTTTTATATTTATCTGGGAGGCAGGGGGTGTTGTTTTAGATGGGTAGGGGATTGCAGTACCCATTACACATTTGGCATTTGGGACTGCCTGGGGTGTTCACTTTAAGGTAAATGTAGATACAAAAATTGGGGAGTTTGGGTAAAATGGGATATAGGTTACTCCTGGGTGGAGGGAATGTTTTTTAGGGGGGAAGAGGTTGGGGTTATAGGTGGGTACTAGGGGATTGCAGTACCCATTAAACATTTGGCATTTGGGACTGCCCGGGGTGTTAATTTTAAGGTTAATGTAGGGACATAAAAATTGGGGAATTTGGGTAAAATGGGATAAAGGTTACTCCTGGGTGGAGGGAACGTTTTTTTGGGGTAGAGGATGGTGTTATAGGCGGGTACTAGGGGATTGCAGTAGCCATTAAACATTTGGATTTTGGGACTGCCTGGGGGCGTTAATTGTAGGGTTAATGTAGGGACATAAAAATTGGGGATTTGGGGTAAATTCGCGGTAAAGGTTACTTCTGGCTGGAGGTAATGTTCTGGAAGGCAGTTGGGTGGGGTTCTTATTTATTTGTATATTTATGTGTATTAGGTACATGGATCTGCTAGATATGGCAATATATTCTGATGTCTGTCCATTTGTTCATCTATCCGTCTGTCAGTCCATTACATACCAATGTGGTTTACACATAATACCATTACTCCTACATAACATAC